>JAUMHL010000006.1:17747224-17760780 GCA_032362345.1 Sandelia bainsii | reverse complement strand
ATAGTGCATTTTAGGTTCATCCTGAAATTTCACCCGAAAGCCGAATATCCCTAACTTTTTGTGAGTAGTGTATCTTAGCTGAATGATACCTGGACTGATTATCAATGCTGGAATCATTCTAGTGAAGATAAATTAAGGTAAAAATAACTTTTTACTGTGTTAAAATAGTTACTTGAAAGTTATGCTACTGCAGTGGATGATTCCAAACCATACTGCGGTCTCATTAGTAATCCCTTCGTGTCATTTCAGAGTACTCAGCGGCTCACTAGAGCATCCTGTCATCACCATTTCATTCCTAAGTGGCTGTGGAGCTCCCTGTCCATTAATACACACACATATACTGTAGGAATAAGCATGTACACATATGTCCCACCCCTCACACACACACACTTATGCAAGAAGCTCACCAATGAAAAATAGCTCTCATTAGAAAGAAGATTATAGATTAAACTGCTCACTTTAACACCCGTACTGTGTCTATAGATATAACACAATATCTCCCACTGTGGTGTTTCCTTCTGCTTATGAATATAAAACAGGAGGAGAACGGAGAGTGAAGAGAATAAAGGAAGTTTTCACCTTGATGGAAGAGATGAATTTTGTTTAATTCTGCTGGAGTTGTGACAAAGTGATACACACCACCACACAAACTGTTAGGGACACCATGCTATTACTGAGAGCTGCACCTCGTGGCCTGAAATGTTTTCTTGAATCTTTTTCCTGTGCTTTTATCTGTAGCTCCCTTAAAAGACTGAATAACATTTTCCAGGCAAATGAATTAGAGTTCTCACTTGAACACGTGAGTCTGAGGACGCTGTTGTACTGAACATGCCAAGAGACATCAGAACAGTTATGAATACATTTTGGAAACACTCACAAGGTGTTTTTTTAAAACCTATGTTGGATTAAAAGAGTACTCCACCAATTTAGCATTGCACTCCTATAACACCACTGGCCTCACAGTGGCCAGTTTTAAAAGACAGGATCAAAATCCACACAGCAGATTTAGACTATTCCATGCATTTTTCTTCCTTGTCAAAACCTGGTGCTACATAACATTGACCCACAATGCAGATTCTAGCACCATTCTCAGGCACAGAAGAAAGGAAGGTTCAGTAATCTCACATCTTTATAACTCTAACTTCCAGTTTTTCCCCCCCATTTTCCAACGTGTAGTCTTCAGCCCCAGTCTAGGAAAATATAGGAAATCGGACAAATTGGCTCAAATAACATAATTTGAGTCAATTTTGCACCGCTCCCTCTGGAGCTACAAAAGGCTTTATCCAATTTAAAGAACTGCAAAGCTGACAAAGGCTGTAGTCTGACTGCCCCGTGTGTCTGGGAGTCAATTTTTGACCAGATTACAAATAATACAAAATAAATACATAAAGGAAATGTAATGGCCCTTATCTGACATTGGTGAATATTTGCAGTATGTGCTGAGTTTCCAAAAATCCTCAAATCCAAAATGCTTCACACATCATCTTTCAGGTGATTTGGTTTGGTGACATGATTTTCCATTCAGTTGTTTCTTTCTTCAGCAAAGAAAAAAAAATTGCTTGGTTTACTAATGGGCAACTTGGCAGGCAGTGATTGAGCAGAACAGTGGATTTTGTTGAAGCCCTCTGCGACAGTAGAGTACAGGACATAGTCCTCCGTGCTCACCCTCTTTGAGTTGAAAAGGTTAATTACAATACTGTGAGCAAATGTTAAGAAATTGAAGATGTTTTCTTATGATATAGATTACAATTAATTTAACAGATGTTTTTCTGTGGACCACTTCTCTTTTCGGCTTCTGCAGGAGTTGGGACTGTAACAGAAAAAGAAGGAAATGTCAGCATCAGATTGGCTGTTGTCATCTAGCTGTGCTTAATCCAGTGGATTTGAAGCGCTTGTGCTTAATGACTGTTAAAATGTGTTTTCTGTCTCACAGTGAAGATGATTTATAGAGTGTCCACTATCATCCCATCTAGCCTACACTCCTGTTTACTATTCAGTGTTGTTCACACAGGACTGCACAATCTGTGGCAGCCACAAAGAGGGTCTGATTGTTTGTTTGCAAAAGTAATGGGTTGCTACCTGAGGTTCTATGTTCACATGCAACCTGTATAATGGTCTCCTAACCACACAAGTTTTTATTTGCTTTGTGTAGATAATGATTTGCTGGCTGTGAACCTGTGTGATTACTGTCTGCAGACAGGAGGTCTGCTGGTAAATTGGTTTTACAGGACAACAGCAAGTGCATCGGGGAGTAAACACTCAACAGCACATATGCACAAACACACCCATATACTCTCACATGCTTTATGCAGATAAGAGGAGACAGCGCAGTCTAGCCTAGAGACACAATGTTTGCTCCAAGATTAACCTGGCCAAAGCTTCAGAAAGTTTAGTAAGCTATGCATGTCTCTTTAATTCAAAACAATGAAACCAATTTGCAGACTTATGCTTGTGTCTACATGTAGACTCAGAATCAGACTGAAAGGCTAGATCTGATTTCTGGAGTGCAGTAAGCCTAATTTCTACATGAACATGGGATGAGATGAACAAATGGAGTAAGATGAACATCCATCACCTCAGAATTCACTTAGACAGTTTCAGTTGTGTACAGACTAATATTTAGGTACAAAGGACACTTAGGAATTCCCTCTAAGAATTAAAGGTCTCTTTTTCATGCATGTGCATTTTACATGCTAAAACACAGGACACTTCAGGCTGTTAGTGGGATAATAGTGGGATCAGAACGGTAATGTCATTGTCTCATGATATAATGACATGTCCTTGCTGAAGAGCAGCACTCATTTATCTTGATTAGGACATTATGTGTGCTGCAGTTTTCTTGATGGTTTGTGTGAGGTGGAATAAAGGACACTGCCCTTTTCAGATTTCGCTCGCCTGTTTTCATGCAACACCTAATAACAAATGTCACTTTGCCATCACTCACCATCCAGAGAAGCACCTCTCTTCCTCTCTTCTCTTCTGCTTCACCCAGCTTCACTTCCGTTTCATGCATGTCCTCCCCAGCTGAAATTCCACTCATGAATACACCAGTAGCTACACTTACTTTGTTCCCAGCAAAGGACAGTATTATAAGAGAGATTGTCAGATTGTGCAGGTAAGCAAACCCAAAATAGGTTCAAAAAGAGGCAAAGTCATAGAAAAAAATATGCATACTGAGCTAGTCAACCTATGAGCTTTAATTCAGAATGAATATTCAGAATGTTTGTCAAAGATAGTTTACTTTATAGCTATGTTGATAACTCCTCTGGGTTATCAGGGGGCTTTGTCTTGTTTGGTTTAAATTATTTCTAACTGATCAGGTGGTTTGTGTTCTCACGGCAACACTAAGAGCATCACAGCATTGTGCTGACCACATGGTCCTTCTGGGTATTTGTTATGTGCTGAGCGTAGAGCATGTAAAATATTATATGATGCCAAATGGCCATTATATGTGCTGTAAGAGAGTAAATGTTTAACATGGGGGACAGAAATGGGCACTGGAAATCATGGTGAAAGGAAAAAGACAGACAAGAGCATAAAATAATATTACACACACTATATTTTGTGTACAGTGTATAAAAGAATGGAGCGCAGCTTAGTTTCTAGTGATGGTATCAGTGTAGATTTGGGTCTTACCATTTTTAAGCTGGGCTGTGGAGAGAGCAGAGTGTGAAGAAAAAATCCATCATAGACAACAAAAAAGCTTGCAAAAATACAAATGCATGTTTAGATTTAGCTCACTGGCAGCATAGAAACATGTTTTGGATCGAAATCTACAAGTGGGCGTCAAGTAGCTAGGCCACAAGCATATTTTTTCTGTTGTTTTGTTTTTCTTCTTGGGTCTCACCTTCCTGTTCTGCTGCTGCTTTGAGCGTTTGCACAGATATGTTTTTGGTTTTCTCTTGAGCATTTAAAGCATCAAGGTGTTGTGCCTTCCGTCTTTCGTCAAACAATCTTTGGCTGGTGGATCGCTGATTTCAAATATGTCACCTGGAGTGCACAAAGTGGTATAGCTGCCAGCACTGGAGCTGCTGGCAGATGCTTTTGACTGCTGTTGTTTTCGCTGCTCTTACTGCTCAGTCTTACTCTACAAACCATTTTCTCATTAACCCACCTCTTCCCTTCTTTCTTTGCCTGTATGTCCTCCACAGATAACTGGAGTGGAGGGTTTAGTCTGTGCTGTTTTCACTGCTCCAGGCTTTTCTGTATCAGTCTCTGCCATTTTCTTTCTGCAAGAGTTGGACTTAGCTATGGTTTTGGCTCTTGAATTTCACTGGCTACTACCACCATGGAGAGACTCACAGTGTGCACGAGAAATTGAAATAGAGGCACTTTCAGCACAGGAGAGCACCTCTTGGCCATTTACTGCTCTTACAATATCCCTACATAACATAAATACTCACTCTAACCAAACATTTTGGTTGTCCACGACACCATAAAATAAACCTTTAAAGGTCACTTCCAAAAGGATGAGTGGGGCCGGGTGTCACTGGTAAGTCAAGCTGGATTCCTTGTTAGGTGTTTTCTGCACTCAATTAGGAGGCACTACTGCTCAAGTTTGAAAAGTGAAAAAGAGCGGAGAGGAAAAAAGGTCACATTATAACCAATTTCTCAGGTTCCTCCGGCAACTATTAAAGTTAATCTTATTGTATTTTGGTTTGTTTGCAACCTAAAGCACCTTCTGCCGCAAAATGACGCCATCAGCTTACATTTCTATGCTATTTTCTTGCTAGAGAGATTTTTTGTGTAGTGATTCCAGTATGAACTCCAAATCTCCATCATCCAATGGCTGGTGCACTCTCTGTCCTGTAACACTTGAAAATAAATACATACTTAATACATACTTCCCTGATGGAGTTCCTCTTACACAAAGCAATTCCTTACATGCCATCTGATCCTGAATTAAAAGCGACCTTCGCCTGCCTAAGTTACATTTTTTGATCCATTCTGTGTTTTATGCTTTGTCTGTCATACAAACACACATTATTTGCAAAAGACTAAGCATGTATCTCAATAGATCCATTCGTTTGTCCAGTGCAGCTTCATCAAACTATGCACGTAGCCCAGATGTCTTTCCTGTATCCACGTCTCTCCAGCCCTTACTGGGGGATCCTGAGGCATCTCCAGGACAGATGGGATATGTAATCCCTGCGGCGTGTTCTGGGTCTGCCCCAGGGTCTCCTATCAGGTGGATGTGCTTAGAATACCCCTGCAGAAAGGCATCCTACCAGCATCCTGATCAGATGCTCAACACAACTGGCTCCTTTTAGTGCGAAGAACCAACAATTCTACAAGTTTCTTCAAAATATCAGAGTTCCTCATCATGTTCTGAAGAGGTAAGCCCTGACACCCTATAAAATGCTCCTGCTTGTCACTGTGCTGTGGTTGCACCACACTGTGAAGCTCCTGGTGTAAGAATACATTTAGTTCAGTGTTGGATTTCACTGACTTCTAGCACTAATGCAACACTAGAAGGATGTGTTTTACAACATCAAGCGTATTTTTACACACCCCAAAATGTGATTACATTCCTAAAGAGTGAGCTTGTGGCCTTGCTAGACAACAAAATGTGTTACTGCAAAGGAGATAACTGAGCCTTTCTTCAATTTTCTTGATGTTGTCACTACTTTTTCAATAATTCCTGCTGCCTGTGTAAGAGAAGAGGTGAAAATACAAGCAGCCCAAAGTGGCCAATCATAGTTCTTGCTGTATTAGCTTTGTATCTCTAGACGCATATCTGCAACGTGCAGTTGTGTTTTTGAGGAGGTACATGTCAGCTGTGCCATAGACACATAGACATCACACCAATGTCTGTTTACATGTCTAAGATATTAGTAGCCGTGTGAAATTTAATAACTCTTGCCTAAACTGATGTATAAAACCAGCGTTGGCTCGGACTAAAACTCAGGGGGTGTGAATTTAGACAAACCTCTGTAGGCCGCTCTTTACTTCTGCTGGAGGCTAGTACCTTGAGGCTACATTAGCTGTAATCCTAAATCTGTGACTGTTGAGGGTCCAAGGTTGCATTGTGGGTAACCTAGGTACAAGGATATATGGTTCTGAGTGCAATGCTAAATGGATAGAATATTGCTGTGCACAAATAAGACACATACCTGTTGACTCTTTATCTCATTGATCTGGTCACTGCCCAATGCAGCAGCATTGGATAGATAGATACCAATGGATGGATCTAGATACTGGCCCTGGCACAATCTTACTTTTTAATATCTTGTTATTTTGTTCTTTTTTCATATTTCTATTTAATTGTTTTGCGGCCTTTTATTCTGTTTTAGCTTTATGATTTTTGAGTCCAAGTTTAAGATTTTGGATTGCATGGCTATTTTTAATCATATCTCTGTGGCAGTGATTTATTCCTGCCTTCCTGCTAACACAGATAGAAATGCATCCTACCCTCACTCTCTCTGTGTGGCATACACTAAATAATTGACCACATGTTTCAGGCCTGTCTGTTTGCATTTACTACAGCTCTACTATAATTGGTGCGTGTATTCATGTGCTTGTTCATGTCAGTCAGATACTGAATGACCACATGAGAAGTCACAGTGACATCTAGATTTTGAAATCAAAACACATTGCCAGCCAAACATCCAGAAAATGAGGCAAGACATTCAGGAACACATTGGTTTACTGAGCACACACCCACACACATACACACCCACACACACCGTAATGCTTACAGTAAGGCAGGAATGCATTATCCATATTGAGTTGCCCAGAGAGAGTGTGAGTGATGTTTTATGAATGGGTGGGGTGCTAATGGGAATGGATGCCTCTCATATACTGCATGCAGATAGCAGCCAACTGAAGTGATGACTTTGTGCATTCATGCTGAGTGAAGGACTTCCTGTGATCAACTTGGTTACGGCGTGATGAATGCGATTCAGCATGACTTCATTTAGGGGAGGTGAGGTGCTGGAAGCCTTTGCAGTATCGATACCATGTACATCGGATCGATACTAGCACGATGGTATCCATACTTTCTCTCTTCTACTTTCAGTGCAACCGTTCCAACAGAAAGTAAACTTGCTGGTACAAACACTGCTCCTCTGACATCAACGTGACTCAGCGGTGCTGAGCAGACGCCTGCAGGCTGTAGTGAATGATGGCACAGAGAAAGGGGAGTGTCGTGTCATATCCTGTATTTTACGGTGATAAACGAAAATGTGTGTATTGTGAGTGTATTAGATACTTTGGCATCACTAGGGATTTATTTAAACACATGAAAAAATCAACCCTGTCTCCTAAAAATTATGTTATTATACAACTAAACGTCAATCCCAATTACGTTTTTGTAGAGAACATGCGACCAGATTACATTTTCTCTTGACATAATGATCATATGATCACAATCAATGTCTCTTTTTCTCAATTTACAATCAATGTAAATTGATTGTGATCAGTGTAAATGACAAGTCGCAAATACGTTGATACCTAACATATGAATGAAATGTCCACAGGCAACATTTTCTGTTTGCGAAAATATCCGAATTTACAGTTCAGCATCAGATATGTGACTGTAGAGATATTAAAGTGTTTTATGGTTGGATCAGACATCACAGCAGTGGTACTTCACACAGTCGCTTCACACACGCAACGTCATTAAAAATGAAACTAAAACACAATCTTTTCTCTAATCTTAACCTCAGTACTTTTCTTGCCTAATCCCGACCTCATGGGGGACTTTGGTGTGGAACTTGGGTCTCCTGCATCTCTGTCCTGCACAGTAAACAGCAAATCACTTCGCGTTATTAATAGTAGCGTGTCATTAATTCACAAAAATAAGTTTCAATACAACATAATTACGTTCTGTTCAAAAACTTTATCAGGATTGCAGTTTAGTTGTATGTGAATGTAATCTTTCGGAGACAGGGTTGGAAAAAACATGAAAAAGAGAACAGCAAGCTACAAAATAAACAGAGAGAAGAGGAGGGAAATCCCTCAGAGACCCCCGTTTTACAGAGACAAAGCACGGAAAATGCACCCCGTCTTATCTTCCACTAGGAAAGTGTCACATCCATGAAACCTACACCACTAGCCAGCATCAGTCCTACCACGTCACTGCCAAAATTATTCAATTCTGGGACAAACAGAAACAGTTTTTGGGGGTTTTGTGGCAGGCCAGTCTGCCATGAAATGCACTCCTACAGAAATAATTCATTAGTAGCACAGATTGTGATTGTCTGTAGCTTCAAGAGAAGTATCTTGGATCTATATTCACTTAATGTATCACTGGCGTTTTCCTATGTTCATTTTGTGCGTTTTCATCTTGGTTCAAGACAGGTATCCTGGATCTGGATGTTAATTTAACACTAGTGTTTTTGTTTGTTCATGTTTTGTGCGTTTGGTTGTGTTTTTACAGCAATTTTAACGTATTTAAAGTGATTTAAACACTTTTAAAGCACTTTTATGCGACGGGGGGTGCATTTTTTGGCAAGCGGCCCTTAAGGTAATAAGGTATAAGGTAATAGTATTGGATCGGTATCAGCGATACTGGCCCTGTATTTACTTGGTATTGGATTGATACCAAAGCTTGCGGTATCGCACACCACTAACCTGAAGTGATTTTTTTTCCTGCCTTTTTGCAAACATGAGAGGGCAGACTATTAGAAAACACCTCTGAATATTGCGCAGTTCAGATCTAATATAGTTATAACTTCTACAGAGGGATGACTACCAACAATGTTAGAGCTGATAAAACTGTTCACACTGAAATTGAGACCTGAAACAATTAGTTAATCAGTTGATATAAAGAAAAAATATTATAATTGGCTGCTCATTTTAGTTATTTTTTAAGCTAAACTCAAAAAGCGTCTGTCAAGACAGTCAATTTGTCACTCTGGGTTATTAGAAAATTTTGTTTTTGACTTTTATCATATTTTACAGTAGCAATCAGCCCTCAGCTGACTTAACTTGATCTTTGCTATTGTCTGATTAGACTGCTCTCAGTAGCCACTGTCTGTAATCAGCTCAAAACTGAGGTTAAAGGAGAATCACTAACACCACAGGAGTGTTTTTGTAGCACTGGGGTTTGAAACCCTTGCACCTCAAGGGCTGCTTGTTTTCCTAACTGTCCCTACCCTACACCACTACACCCTAATCTGAGATATAGCTTCTGATTGACTGAACACACCTGATCCAGGTAGTGGGTAGGGCTGAGACAGTTGGAAAATGAGCAGCACAACGGCCCTCGAGGAGCCCAAGCTTCCCACCCCTGCTCTAGCAAATGGCCTCATATCAGTTTCAGACGCATTAACAGACAGTGTGTAAGATCTGTGAAGAGGCAAAGGTTAGTTACAAATTTAGCTTTTCTATGTCTGAGTTATTGTAGAAAACTCATTCAGTGAACTCATTTTAGTGGTTGAGGCGGTTTCTCTACACTCCTTTCTGGTGGAGAGGAAAGCATCAGCATCTACAATTCACTTTGTTTGTTAGCAGCATCAGTAGTACATCAGGTCCACGCTTACACACTGACTCATGCAGAAATGTGCAGGAGGTGCGTGGAGCAACAAGAACAATAAAGTCGTTTTCCCACACTGTTCTTTTCATAAATAGCTCCATTTGTAGCCTGAAATTTTAATTTCATATTAAAACAGCAGACATGAACAAAGCAAGGTCTTGTCTGTCGTGACCCCTTAAATTTTATTCCATACAATAAACGGAAGGGTTTTTGTTTTTTTACACAGGCACAAACACGCACACACAACACCTCCATGTCCTCTCCCTACATGACAACAACCCCACTGTACACTCTCTCCACACTGCCCCTCACAGAGTCTCATTCTGACGGTCTCGTTCAGTGGCAGCTTCCAGACAATTCTCAACAAAAGGGGAAACTTGACACGTGGAAGGCTGCTCCAGCCTTTCATTTCCCCCGCACAATAAAACAGCCGCAGCCGTTTCAAAGATACCCTTTTCTCAATGTGAGACCTTGTTTTCAAAGACACTTGACAAGTTTTTGCTGCACTTTAGATGATGTAAAGCAATACTGAGCTGCAGAACCAGTTCCACACCTCATGGGAAGTAACCTAAGGTAACCAAAGATGTGCGAATACAATAATACTTGCATAGATACTAAACTCTCCTAGTTTTCAGTGTAAGCTCAGTGTTTACTACTAACTAAACTTTTGTATACAACTGTAGAGTGTTTGACAAATGATTTAAAAACTGTATTCAGCCATTACACATTTTAATATTAAAATTATTAATTAAAAAGTAATTACATTTATTATTCAGCAGGTATAGCGTGTTACATTACTCATTATTCACTTTCATTACTCTCATATCAAAGGTGCCTGTAAACAACTCCCAATTCTCCACACCCACATGTTGCATATTTTGTATTTGTCACATGTTGAAACAAAACACTGCACATTAACAAGCAGGCAACCAACAGCTTGGAGGGATTTACTGATCACCCAGTAGTGAGCATATATCATTACACAATTATTATTATTATAATACATATATTATTCACCATATTTTGGTGATTTAACAGTTTGCATTAAGAAATCTAATACACAGGAGAGTTGTTTTTTTTAATACTGAAAGCTTTTATCATGCAATGTTGCAGGGAAAGTACCTGAGCAGAAGAAGAAAATTGCCTGCTTATTGGGTGAGAATGGCAGGAGAACAGTTAGAAGAAGGGGGGGCGTCACCAAAACAAAGAAAGCTTCTGCCGGAGCATGTCAGTAAGTGAACACTACCCACCATAATTAATTCAACTTTTGACCACTGGCAAAACCCGTTGGGCCTCTCAGACAACGCTGTTCACACTCCTCTGAAAAGAGCAAGCTGTGCAGGTTTCCATGCCAACACTGCAGAGGTGTGTGGGAGGGGGAGTCAATCACTAAAATTTTGTTTGGACTCAAACTCAGGGACTCACTCCCACAACATTAAGCATGTCAACAGTCCAGTGTCACACAAATCTCTGCTTTTTAATGTGACTTTAACAGAAGGCACAAATTGAACCTGAACTACTGTACTATTTTGGATAAAGACATCACGTTGAAGTCAATCAACTCACCAAATTTCACAAAAAGCCATTTGTGTTTTTTAGAATTGCTGCTGACCAACAGGAGAAAACGCATTGCATCGCCAAAAAAACAAAACAAAAACAAAACTATTACTAGGACCACCTTATGCTTGGATTACAGCACGCATTCACCATGGCATCATTTCGAAAAACTTATGCAGTCACTACATTAACGTCTCGCCAAGATCTTGTATTAAACATGGGATGGTAGTGCTGGGGACATCCCAAACACTCTCAATGGGGTAAAGGTCCAGACATGGTGGTGGCCAATCCATGTGAGAGATGGATATCTCATGCTCCCTGAATCACGTTTTCAGTCTGAGCCTGATGAATCCCGGTATTGTCATCCTGGAAAATGCCCCCTGCCGTCAGGGAAGAAGAAAAATCCGTTGATCCAGCTGAAGCACAGTAATCACTGCAGAAATTATTCAAAGAAAGGCTCTTACCCATTTGCTTAGTGAAATCAAAGTGGTGGCATTTTTTTCAGCCAGATAGTGTATAATGTGTGGGGATGACAGCATTTTTATCAAGTATGAATCTGCTTCTATCCATTGACTGAACACAAGGTATTTTGAATCCCTTATCAAATCTCGCTGCTAGTAATTTAGCAATTGATGTTTGCAGAAGTGGTCAGTTTCTGTTTCTACACAGATGCCTGTAGTGGATACACGGACAATACCTTGCTTGGTCTTACAGCATATCTCCAGACTTCTAGGGCTGAAACTGATGATTAATCTGCATGATATTTCCTCTGTTGGCTTTGCTGATAAAATATCATAAAAGAGTGAAGATTACCTGTTATAATTTCCCACAATGCAAAGTGACATCTGCACTGTCTTGACGGTCCAAAACTCAACGACATTCAAATCACTATCATTTATAACACATAAAAGCACCTAATTTGCACATCTGAGTAACTGGAACACCAAAGTCTTCCTGCTTAAAGACTGGCAAAAGCAATAAAATAAAATATAAAAATAACTTGACTATTCAATTAGCTAATTAATCATTACTGGCATAAAGAACTGTGAGGCTCTCTTTGAATTGAGGAAATTTAACTTTTCGTAATCGTATGTTTGTCTTATTTCACAAAAAAATCTGCCTTCATGAAGAAAAGCAGTTGTCATCTGACAGGAAAAACGGTTGATTTGTAAGCAAACCTCCATGTGACATCATTTTGTCAACTTGTTCAAACCTTATTAAAGTCATAACTACCTTTAGGCCAATTTTACCAAACAGAGTAAACAATTTATGGACTTGGGAATCATTAGTGTGGGAGAGTTTATAACATGCAGCTCTTGTTCTTGTGAGAAATGTACTGTCTTAAGAACATAAAAACTTTTTCCACAGTTTTAAACACACAGGCGTGGCATCTGGTTCCTGTAATAGTCCTGACAGCGAAGACATCCAGAATGCAGCCAAACTGGTACTGAGCTGCTGAAGATGAAATACTCTTGTTTCTGGTCTGACAACCATCCAAACCCTAACCTCCAACAGCTGCACACCATAATAATCCATTCAACAAGACTCACTTCTCTGTTCTAGGTGTATGGAAAGGTAATTACGGTCATGGTGCAGTGACGCAGACCCTGCAGCTGTACTGATTTACAGGCTACCATGTTGGAAGAACCCTGATGGGGGACAGGAGTTTTTGACTCTGCATTGATGGCACCATGCACACAAAACACTGAACCACATTTCCATCTATAACACAGACCGGTCCTCATAAACTCACAAGAGTTCCATTCAATATTAAAATAGGACCCCATTTGAAGCAAATGTTTTGGTTCTAGCTTCTCACATGTTTTTATTAAAGGAATAGTTCAGGTTTCTTGAAGCTGGTATTGTTACATATTGATGTCTGTCATAGTAGCTCTTGGTCGCTGTATCACCTGTTTTTCTTATTCTGAAGTTGCTTTCAGGTCCACCACATTCGAGGCATTTTTAAACAACCTTGTCAACCACTCTCTTCTCGCTTCTCCAATGGAATAAATGGACTGTCTCTGTATATTTAATATAGTTGTAAACGAATACAATTCAACTTTTTTTTTTTAACTTTTTATGTTTTTTCCTTTACCTTTATCGTCTGACCGCACAAAATCCAGATCAATAAATAATCATCAGTCAGAAGGGCCACATCGTATCAGTACATATGTTTCCCATTAAGTATCACGAAAAGTTCAGTAAAAATGATAAGTAGATTTTTCAGTTCAATATCTATCCCCTCCTTTTCTTGGTTATACATGATAATAAACTGACTATGTTTGGATTTTAGAACAAACAAGCACTTTAGGGAAATTATAATAGTCATTTTCACTATTTTCTGACATATATAGTGTTCTGCAGATTATTAGATAATAAGTCTGACTTTTTTAAAAGGTCATTCACACAGACTCAAACTATCAGGTCTATGTACAGTAAAAGTTGTTCGGGAGGCAGACACCCTCTCTACCTTTAAGACTAGGCTTAAAACTTTCCTTTTTGATAAAGCTTATAGTTAGAG
>JAUMHL010000006.1:17733287-17747124 GCA_032362345.1 Sandelia bainsii | reverse complement strand
TTCATTAGTAGCACCGATTGTGATTGTCTGTAGCTTCAAGAGAAGTATCCTGGATCTAGATTCACTTAATGTAACACTGGTGTTTTCCTATGTTCATTTTGTACGTTTGGTCGTGTTTTTAAAGCGATTTAATGTGACGGGGGTTCCATTTGTTGTCTTATTGGTTCAAGAGAGGTATCCTGGATCTGGGTGTTAATTTAACACTGGTGTTTTTATTTAGTCATGTTTTGTGCATTTGGTTGTGTTTTTACAGCAATTTTAACATATTTAAAGTGATTTAAACATTTTTAAAACACTTTTATGCACGGGGGTGCATTTTTTGGCAAGCGGCCCTTATAAGGTAATAGTATCGGATCGGGATCGGGATCAGTATCGGTATCGGTATCGGCGATACTGGCCCTGTATTTACTTGGTATCGGATCGATACCAAAGCTTGCTTTATCGCACACCACTACTTTGCAGCAGGATAAGAATGATTTTTGAATTTAGTAGAGAACAACTTTGAAATTGACAGACTGGCTGCAGGTTTTCATTTTGTTTTACGTTGTAGGGTATGTGCTTTATTATATCATGTCTGAAATATTAAATTACTCTTTATCTGATTATATCTTTCAATATTACAGTGGTTCAGGTAAAAACTTAGTTCCGGCAAGACTTCATCTTTAGTGTCTATTTACCTGTAAGAATTTCAAGATCTCTGAGTCCTTGTGTATTTTGACTACTGTGACTAGAGTCACCCCTAACAAGGCTTTTGTACAGGAATACAATCATCTGTGCTGTTAATAGCAAATATTTCAACTGCACACCAACACAGAGAGAGAGGCGGACAAATGTTTTTCATATTTTCCAGTGGCGGCTGCTGAAATAATTTTTTTGGGGGGCACAGTTTTGTAAGTCAGTTTTCAGATGCGATCTAACCACATATCACCACTAATATAAGCCAAAGCACCATTCTCATGCATCACACTACTTAAAAAGATTAAATTAACATAAAAATACACAGACTGTGTTTTCAGTTATTTACTATTTATAAGTAAATTTCACCCGTCTCTTCTTCAAGCTTTCTGTGCACTGTCTCAGATGTCCCCTTAAACACAGTAAAAGTCTGCAGATGTTCATGTACCGCTGCATCCAGGGATCCAACAAAGTCCACCCCCAGAAAATGCCAGGATTTTCTGAGTGTTCACTTTCATCATGACCACACAACGCAAGCTCAAACACACCACAGAATTTCATGCAGTCTATTATCTTAGACAAAATGGGTCTGTTTTTGTTACCCTCCTCATTAGGTCATCTCATTATGTCCTATCCTGTAGCCTTCATTAAGCTGTGTAGTGATATTCACATTGCCGAACATTGTAAGATGCAGAGCTCTTAGTCTGTTCATGTTTTCTCGCTTTTTCAGGAAAATGTATTAAATCCATAATACCTGTCTGAATCCAGGCTCGTTCAGTTCCTGAGAGCTGAAAGAGGAGGCAGGAAAAACAAAGCAAAGTGTCGGTCTCAGGACAGACAGTTAGCCAGGACTTCTTCTGAGTGTAATTTCTCCTTCTGTCTTGTGTTAGTTGTTTGATTTTAATGTCCGGCTGGTCGGGTCCAAGCTCTTTAAACCGAATCTTTTCCTGTGGGGTTCTTCTGTGTAACGATTCAGTTTTTAGCAGCTGAATTTGATTTCTCCATGACAAAAAAACTGCTCCGCCGACTGACTGTAAACAAAACACAAGCACCTCGGTGAGTTTCCATTTGAATTTCATGGTCTGGAGCTGAGACGTCAGTCTTGTGGGCGGTCTTTGGGCACAAAATTTTGTGCCCCAAGGTCCCCCCATATTTTATATTGGAGGGGGTTCCAGTGCGCATGCACCAGTTATAGCGTAGGTCTATGGTGAAGATTTTTGCGCCCCAAAGGAACAGGAAATACGTCACACGACCGTTCAGTTGCGGTAAACAAGTGAGAGAACATTTTTAAACTACACTTGAATGCAGATTATATACTGTACTCACGGACTGTATAATGTATAGATCGTAAATTTTCATGTTTTTCTAAAATTATTTTATGAATATATTTATGTCCTATCTTCTCCTTTTGTGACAGGTGGGGTGGCGCCCCAGCGCCCTCTATTGACGAGCCGCCACTGATACTTTCACTCTTGTGAGGCTTAGATTTGGTTACAATGCCATTTAAAAATGATAATTGTGACAATGAAAATAAAATTGTTATATAACAGTGCATACTACTACAGTAAGAAATGTCTGAAGGGGACATCGGCTCCCATCGGCTACTTATGTATTTACATTTTTCTAGTCTTGTGTTCACCACACAGAACAGGGACAATAAAGTTTGCTGGGCTAGCACGTTTGCTAACTTAATGCATTAGCTTGTTTGCTAAAAAAATCCTCACAGCTCATTTAAAAGAAGTATTTGTACCAGTTTACATCTGTCAGCAAGCCATTGGTCTGTTGTGGAACACTTTTTACCCGGACAGAAGGTTCAGTTACAGTGAATGGTGTAATAATGGTGCAATAAGCTACAATAGCTTCATCAATTTTGAACTCTACGAGTCCCTGTCCCCTCAAATGTTAACTCTGTCAAAATGACTTGCACATCTTAGCAGGTGAAAGTTCAAAGTTCACCTCTACTTGGCATCTTCATGCCAATTTAATTCAACAACACAAAACAATAACACAACCACTAATACTGTAGAAAAATACCTGCCTATCTTGGAAAAGACACTTGATATATAAAAATGCAGACACTATACAAACATGGCAACTATATGAAGATGGGAATAAAATATCCCAGATAAAAGAACAAAACTGCTGACTAAGTATGAGACAGCATAACTTGAGAAAAAGCATCATTAGAGAAAGAAAGATTTATATTGCAGCTTAAATATAGTATTACACCAAGTACTAGCTCAAGAGGGCTACTCTCCGTACGAGCTATGGTAGGTGAAGAAAAAAAAGCATTAATAAACGCACAGAGATTACAGATTATAGTAAAGTATTTAGTCATCGTGGTGTCATCATGGCTACGTAGCCCCATACACTTTACATTTTTTCCATGCTGATCACCTGCCAGGTGATCGGTGTATGCACCATACAAGTGTACAATAATAACATTCTACAAAAAATTTAAAGGATATTGTGTCTAGTGATTCCTTACCAAAAAGACAAATTAAGTGTGTGCTTACCACATACATTTTTTTTCAATGTTTGTAGACAAAAATAGCAATAAAAAGGCAGTGAATATTGGGCTTACATTTTTCAGGAAGACAGAATGGAGACTCCAAAGGGAAGCTCATGTTCCCTTCTGTGTTTCTCCTAGATTGGTATGAGTTGGTATTTGTTTGCTAATATCATAGTTATGATATTAGCAATATGATAAATATTTCTGGGGCATTTTGGACAGTAGACAGCTGACAGAAAAGGACAACTGACAGAGATAGGCCATTAAGTCCAAACCAAAATCAAAATGGGACTGTGTCTTAACCACTGCACCACCAAGCAAACAGCACATTGGGAATTCTGTGTCTACAGTAGGCTATGCTATTGGTGGTAGCAAGTAAGTACACTACTCACAAAAATTTCTATGGGATTCAGCCGAATATCCCTAACTTTTTGTGAGTAGTGTAATTGGGTGACAAAATGTCAGAATTGTCCATATTTCCCATAAACTTCATGCTTTGTTATCTTAGCATGTTGCCCATTTGTCCTGCTGTCATTCTGTTACTCAAGAACTACTGGGCAACCTGACAGCCTGTCTATTACCTTTTTAGAACTGTCAACTTTTTAGCAATGGCCAAAGTGCATAGTGCAATGTTGCTGTTAACTAGATGTGCTGGGATGGATTTTAGGAAGAAAGTTGTGTGTAGTTTGAATTTGATATTTAACACCAAGGAACACAATGATTAAGCTGTGAAAAAACTGGTGATTCATTTTAACAAGAACACGATGTTTGTTTTGTTTTAACACAGTTGTCAAAAGAAAATAAGTTTTAGCTTTAATTCACCAAGAGAATAACTCTCTGGATTGCTTTGTTTTATTAGCTGCTGGGTATGATTTTCTGTCATTTGCATCTCTGGCACACTACTGGGGCATGTATAAGTTACAAGCATTTCTCAAAGGTATCTCTGTCTCACCTGGAAGTTTTCCCCATGCATCTCCAGCATTGTCTGCACCATAAATTGCAAGGTCATGTGCTATGAAAGCGGGAATCTGAGCTGCTATTATCAAGTGATATTTCCACTCCATGAGCTGGCTTTCATTGCTGCTTCACAAGCTCATGGATCATCAAATAAGGCAGCACTTTGACAAGGAAGGTATTGGCTGGCAGTGCCTCTAGAGAGTCCACCACTCCACAGCTCACACTGGCAGCAAAAATTCTGTACGCACACACATGCACGCACAGATATAAATACAGAGAGAGAGAAAGACAGACATGTAATGTTATGTAATTGCAACAGCAAAGTATTGCCACACTTTGTACAATTTTAATTTTCTATAGGTGGAGTGGCTGTGACTGAAGAAATCATACATTTATCCCCTGGTGTGTGGATCAGTCTTCTTTTCACATGTTGAAATGTCCTTGAGCAAGACATGGAACCTCAAATCCCCACTGATGGGAACCAGTGCCAACTTGCTGGCAGAATGGCATTACTCAACTGAAAAAATATGTATACACTGCTTTTCACAACAACAAAAAAAATGCTAGCTGCAACTACTAACTTCATGGACCTAGTGCTAGCATGAAACTTGAAATCAATCCACTCTGCTCCACCCATCCCTGTCTCTCCTTGCTCCTTGCTTTTCACCATTTCATCTTCTAACATATCACGGACTAAATGATTGATTGACTTACCGCTAAACTAATCAGCAAATTACCTGATAATGAAAATCATTGTTAGTTGCAGCGCTGGTATGAAGCCGAGAGAGTTGTTGGCAAATGGCATCTGTCACATTACACATTACAGATACATGGACTTTCCAGCTGTGACACCTCATCCGAAACATAGCTTCATCAGTGCACTGTCTGCAAAGGCTTAGAAATTTAAAATATTTCTTTCCTCCTTATTGTCAGAGAGTACACCACGTGACCAGGGATCTATAGAGGAACACTGTGAAAAGAGAAAAATGAAAAGAAAAGGAATGAGTCTTGTTTTCACCAGTGTTCATTTTAAGGCAGCCTGAAAGCATCCAAAAGGAACTCTTTGCTATAGAACCTTTCAGGGAGACATGACCTTGAGGTTTGCCTAAAAATAATTTTTTGCAGTAGCTGTTAGGGTGGGGGGCTTTGAAGTTGTGATTGTTCTGGCAGAAACGTACTAGGTGTCTTTTGTACCTTATGATACCAGTGGTGATGGCTCGAGGAAATGTCTGGTCCCAAATGGAATTCTCTATTGAATTCAATTTATGTGTGTCTCAGCGTGCTCTGGGGACCTCTAGCTTCATAGCATACACTGAAAAAAAATATAGGCTATAGTACGGATTTTCCATCCAGATTTTGCCCACAACTGAAATGCACAGAATAGTGATTATCTGGGGCATTGTTAGAAAGATTTATTGAAAGAGAATTTAATTAGTCCATGCTTATTTTTAATATTTTACATAATTTTGCCAAATGTTAATTGTGATTTACATAAATGCATCATGATTAAAGGTGGTTTCACAGTAGAGCAATGAGCTAATTCAATCTTATCACAAATCCTCAAGATTAACCCTCTATTTGAAACTAGCAGTGACTCATAATGTTACAATTACAAAGTGAATTGAAATAGACAACATCTTAAGCCCTACAAAATAAAATGAGCCCCACTCACACTCACGCATGTGATGCTTTATAAGTGAACAATTTCCAGGGCCCAATGTGACCATCTGCAGCATGAGGGTTAACAGCAGGGATTCATGCTGATAGTTAATAAATTAAGTGTCAGAAAAGCTTGAACAACTGAAACTACCTTTATTGTATTGAAACACTCACAAAACAGCAGTACCAATTTGCACTTTTTCACTTCAATAGTGTTTTATTTTTTAGTTTATTAAAGAAATGAATAGATTATACAAGTTTTTGTTCATCCATTCATCTATTGATTTAATGAATGAATGGATGTGATCACTCACATTGACACCTCTGAGCAATTTAGACTCAGCAATTATGTAACTTAAAAACATGTCTTTAGATTGTGGAAGACAATGATAACCCAGAGAAATCCTATATGTACAAGAGCAACATGCAAACTCACACAAAAAAGCCTAAAAGTCTTAAGCTGCAAGGCGGCAACGCTAACCACACCAACACTGTGCTGCCCTTTACAAGTTTTCATGTCATAATAAAGTTGAATAGAGACTTTGTAGGACATAATTTTGCAAAACAGATTTATTACAAAATATGCATTTTGCAATACAAACAGCATCAGCAAACATTATATAACTGCCATCCTGATGGTGTGAGGTCACCCATTATTTATTTGAATGGGAAAGACTGTTCTGCTCTCATTAATTCAGAGGACTGTTTTGACCTGTGTAATCAATTGCAAGCCACTCTGTAAGGAAAGCGAATGAAGGAGACATTCAGGGAAAGAGACAGGTGTTGCAATGAGAGTGGATATTGCATTGGATAGTCCTGTAGAAAGTGCAGTACTTCAGCCCAAAACATAAAGCTATAATCAGCAAATTGTTAAGGTAAAATGAAAAGCTATTATGCACCCTGAATGCGCTCATATATTTCCATTTTTTGACATATTTCTTAACATGGAATTGCAACTGATTAAGTAGCCCATTAAATTCACTGCTCGTCTCATGAATTAAAGAGTTGGTGCTGTTTGAATCCCACAGTGCACCTAATGTTCTGTATGTGGTAGCCTATTGCCTCAGCCTCATTCTATGTCACCAAGAAATATACAAGCTGTAATTACTGTATGTGTTCTCACCTTTGTATTTGGTGATTGTATAATGTCTGTTGAACTAAGAGATTAATTTACCTTATGAATTTCATCTGATCCGGATTTGCATAAAAGCACAAAATTATACAAGTCACTGCCACCAATGGACAAACTAATTTGCATGTAAGTACATGATTGGATAAGCGCTGACCGTCTGCCCAACATCAATGTGGATGATTACATTCAATGAATGTTAGCCCACAGAGTCAGTCTGTAAAGTTGAGAAAAGACATGATTGAGATACTTTGTGCAATTAACTCACCATCTTGCCCAGAGTGCTCACTTAACAGACAGTCTACCTTTTAGCAACACTTGGTGAAGGGTGGTTAGACTTAAAGAGTCTGTCCTCCCATACTGTCACCTTGTCACAGTGATGTGAAAGTCATGTAAATAAATGACAGCGGCTCAACCTCAGTCAAAGGCACCTTTTGTGAGGCTCTGCCTAGTATTTGCAGGTTTTTCATGTCTTCTTCGTTTGACTTTGATGTTGTTGTATTATATTTATTGCTAAATGCTACTTAAACATGTTCGGCTGTATGTCATGCACAGCTTTGCCCTTTTTTCTTTCCTTTACTTATGATATTATCAAATTATGAAATCTTGAAAGTGATAACAGACTGCCATTCACTGTTAGTGCAGTTACATAAATCAGTCTTTATTCAGTAATGGGCTCTAGAAAGGTATATGATTACTGCTACCTTATCACAGAACCTATTTAGTGGCTAATTTTTCCTGGGCATTGGCCAATTTAGAAGAAAAACAAAAACAGAATCGCTCTCTCAGTGGATGAGACACAAAAGAAAGATGTGCTTAAAGATTTGGACAATGAAAATCTGCAGCAATTTAAGCAACTGCTTTGAGTTGTATAGTCTACAGTGGGGACACTGTGTTTTCCACTGAACAGCAGGCAAGGTAAAAGAAGTGGTTTACCACCTGCAACTCAACTCTTAGTCCAACCTTAAACTAAGCCTAACCTGAAACCAGCATCTGGTCCCCATAAGGAACGCAACGTCCCCACAGGTATCAGTCCGCACAATGGGAGTAAAACTTCTTGCACATATGAACACACAAGCCTTGGGCAATACATATTACAAAATGTCAATGCCGAAAAGATGAATTTTAGTATTTACTAAAAATAGTTCATGTAATAACCATGTAGCTAACAGTAAATCATTTTCTGACAATAGTACAGAAAATATAATTGCTACAGAGACTTGGCATTGTATACAATAAAGAACTCTGGGTGGAAGCAATTTTACAGTTACATGCTATTAATTAATAAGAGACTGCTCTCAATGAGAAGGAGAGAGACATACAAAGCCAGAGAGAGAATTAAAACTTCTTTTAAACAAAATGCCACTGATAGCCTTTGCACCTGGAGGGTAAACCCTTTTCAGAAGTGAAGACTGAGCAAAGCTGTTGCCTCGTTATAATCAGCAACCTTCATTTATCCAGGAAATTAATCTTAATTCCCCCCCCCCCCCCCGCAAGTATGCGCTTTAAAGCAACACGCTTTATATTCATATCATCACTTCAGGGACTTCTCCAGAACAACAACATACTACTGAACAGCTAAAATGGAGCAATTGGAGACTGTTTGCCTTGCTCAAGGGCATTTTGAGCGTAACCAGTCATCTAACCTTTAGGCTACATTTTGAGGAAAAACAAATTAAAAACAATAATTTTCTGTTTTTTATTGTGATCAAGGCAAAGAAACAATAATCTGCTGAAAAATTACATGTTAGACCCACATGACTACATGACCCACTGCAGTTCAAAACCAGTCACCTCCACTTTCACTCAGACAACAATAAACCGTTTTTGTTTAACTTCTTTTTATGACAAACTCAGAATTATGAAACTTCAAAGACTAGGACTTGAAAGAGTGTATGAGGCTTTGAGGCATAATTTGATATATAGCATGTCTTGGAATTTGTTTGCTCCACTCATTGCACAGAAGCAACTTTTGAAATTCTGTGTTTGCTAGATTAGAGTGTAGATGAATGAGCTTATATTTCCTTTCCTCACAACATATTTGCCAGTAAGCTACTGTATGTTCTAAGAAACTGCGTCTTTAAAAGAAAAAAAATCATCAGACAGTGGGACTGATGTTCTATTTTTCTGTATTAGCCCACCATGTCTGTAGTGATGCCAAAGGGCACCTTTAGCTTCAGTACAAAGATGCCAAGTGGGAGGCATTATTATGTGACGCTGTGGAAATGTGTTGAACGTGTTGGTATTATAATTAATAAACCCAGTTCATTTCCTCCTCTGGTTTAAAATAGATTCAAACATCATTCTCTTGGATTGGATTGTCTTTTTACCACTGCTGCTTTTTAAATGTATATCAGTTTTTTATGTACTTATTTGTATTCCATGCTACAAAATCTACTCCAGATCATATGTTTGAAGATATATTTTTTGATTAAAAAAGAAGCATCTTGGTCATCATGGTAACAATCATGTAAATGGATTTTAATCGGTTTGATGTCACGGTTTCTGGGGTAAGTTGCCATGGTGAGTTGCCAAGGTGAGGGTTCCATTCAATCCACAGGGATGCAGATTACGCAGAGCATCCTTTATTGACGGTTCAGTGCTCTCTCAGATGTTGCCTGCGAGTAAATGTCCAAAAAACAAAGTGGCCAGGATGATGACAGCAAATACTAAATTGACCCAAACTGGAGGAGAGTGCACTCAGCCCCCAGAGGGACAAGCACCTAACTTGTTCTCTGTGCTAGATGAAAGCATAATGAACTTGGACATATGTGACCTGGCAAAATACAAAATGTATCACTGGCTCATGTGTACTTCAGGGGAACTGAATACTGCACTAATTCACTTGAAAGAAAGGATTTAGAAAGCAGCCAACTGGAAAGTATAAAACCAGAGACTGTGATCTTCACTATCTTCGTCTATTTATTTCTTAGTCATAGTAGGAAATAATGAGGCAGAAAATCTTAAAAAGTCAACAATGCTTCATTACACAATAGAATATTCTATTTTTTTGGACAACTTTACATATGTGGAGATATGGCAATAGAATAAAAACACACTTGTGAGAGCACTAACATTTCCTACTACAGTTCCTTTTAGTCAAAACATTTTATGGAAAACTATACTGTTGTTGTAGACAGTGACACATTTTTCTTGTGTTGGCTATGAACTCCAGACTTTTTGAAATTGGACATTAACTATAAACCAAGTGCTGTCAGTGCATCAGAACAATAATATACTATACTACAAACAGGAGTGCTAGTTGACTAATGCCAAAAGACTAATAGCTCATCAGTCTATTTTCCATTTATTGTCCATTTAAGTTCTATCAAGACACTTCTCTGGGGTGCTACTCGTTTCACATTTATAACAAGACCACCACATGAACACACTGAGGAAATCTGTGATGGGACTTTTGGTAACATTTTGTTGTATAGTTTTTACAAACATTGGAGAGAGTTGTGGCTTATGTCACTTATGAATGTGAACGCACACCATACTTAAAATTACTGTAGTGTGGAATTGGGACGCAGCTACTTTAGCTCCTTATGTCTCTCTCTGTGGTGCTGAAATATTCAGTCTCTTGATGCTGAAACATTCAAATGCTTGTTTCCTTACTTTTCTTTCTGTGCCTTGGTGCATAACGATGTGCATGTGCAGAGATTCATGACCACACATACATGACCACAACGTACAATTATTTTGTGGATTTCACAGCGTTTGTATTACAGAATAAAAATCATTTGCTCTTATTGCCAGGATCTGTGCTTCCCACCCACCCACACACAATTAGGCAAGTTTGCCTTCTCTCTTCAAACATTTCTTCCTCTGTTTGGGGCCTTTGGAAAAAGCTCAAGCTTTTCCTCAGAGTCTCACGCACATCAAAGTAGTCAGGTTACACTGAGACAGAAGAAGTGAGAGAAAGAGAGGAAGAGAATAAGACGGAGAATATACTGTAAATTTTACCAGTTGGATGTATTTCTCTTTCCGCATTCACTCACATGCTGGCAAATGGTACACCGCCTCTTCATCTACCTCACCATGCACTCCTACGCACTCTTTGCTTTTTCTATAGCTGTGAAGACAGCCATTGACAAAATGCATTCACTAGCTGCTTACTGTAACCACAACTAAATGCCTAACCACTCTACCCTAAACCTAGGTCTAAGCTGTGTGAAAAAAGTAGCATTGAGCTGATGGGCAACATCTCCAATTGTCTTCAGTGATTTAGAACTGATATGTTGAGTCTAGAAACAAGAATCAACTAAGCTGCAAATTCACTTATGGTTATTAGTAATTTGTTTTTCCCATCTTCTGTCAAATTATTATTTTTGTTTTGCTTCCCATGTATCCATACCCACATTGTCCTTCACATTCTGTCTTTAATAAATTTTTCTCCTCAAATCTACTTGTTTTCTGTCTTTATCTGCCCTCAGTCGCACCACCCCTTTTTCCAACGCTATTACCCCATCACCCTCTTTGTCTAGTTTTCTTTGCCCATCTTTCCCCTGCGCCTATCTTCTCATTATCCTTTCTCCTTCTCTGTCACCCATGACACTCCAGTTCAGCCCACTGCACTAATTTGCCCTGACAGTGAATTGTGTCGAAAATAATTCCCGTAGCTCAGCGGCTTGTCCAGAGCTAGGGTTCAGATATATAGAGCCTAGAAATTTTGTGGCCAGGGAAACCATAGAGCCAGCACAGACCACAGAAAACTAGACGTCTATTGGAATAGTACATAAAAAATACTGTATACTGTACAAAAGCCTATCCTTTACCTATTCTTTATATGATATGTAGTGTGACAAACAGTCAACTGAGCTTTAAAGCAATAGATTTATTAAAAGTAGTAGTAACAAACACATAATATGCTGTGAGCTGCGTTTCATTCAGTGCGATTGGTTTCACTGAGTCATTTATTAAAAACAAACCTGTGCAGGGTTTCCTTTTGTAATATTAATAACATGGAGTGATGAATGGATTGAAATCCTTGTTACTGTAGCCTGCACATTTAAGAACAATGAACTCCACAAGTAGCATCTAATCTTTTTTCAGTACAACCATTACAAATAGGCTATACTCACTTTTATAATCTGCTAATCTCTCCCACAGCATCATATTACATACGTGCACACACACATAAATCCACACAGCCTCACAGGCATACACACACACATAAATTGCAGAGCTTCATCTGCCAATGCGACAGAATCCCGCAACTTTACATACTTGTGCTCACACACACAGAAGACTGGTTTTTGGTGTTTGCTTAGATCTGTGTCAGCCAGAAAACACTAACTGTACTTGGGTGTTGGATGCCGAGTGTGTCTGGTCATAGCCAAGACAGCTTCTGGGCCAAAAGTCTAATTCCTGCACGTTCAAAAGCAATATGATTAGAGCTTTAAATTGCTTTTCCATTCAACCTCTTAGCTCTTTAACAATTTCTTTCTCGCTCAACACCGTATCTCAGTTCCTTTCACCGTCTCTCTCTTTCTCTGTATCTGACTTACCCGCTTTCTATCTTTATAATTACCTCTCACCTTTCTATTCTCCCTTTCTTTCCTTAACCCCCCACTCTGTTACAACTACTATACTATGTCCTGTGCATTTTATTTTATTAATTTCTTAGCCTTGTCACTTTATCACACTGTCTTTTCCTCTGGCCCTCCATTTCTTTTTATCTTCAATTTTCTCCCCACGCACTTTTATTGTTTTTCTCACTACCATTCTCTGTTTTACTGGATTTTTTCCTTGTCCGCACCATTTGTATTGGACCAGCCAGGATGTTCTCCATTCTTTTCACCACTCACCCCATTAGCCCATTAGAAGCTGCAGAAAGATGTACATTACTCTGGTCTCAAGAGGCAGCCTATCAATTTCACTACAGCCAGAGAGCCTTAGAGAATGGCTTGCACTCAAGGCAAGGGGCATGCCTTGTTAGGTGTGTCTCAAGCTTGAACGATTAGCAATTACACTGTCTGGCTAAACTTCCTGCGACTTGGAGTCAGCACTCATGTCCAACCAGATATCAGAATGAAGCTGCTTTCCTCCTAAGGGTGACTAAGCATTTGATGGTGGGCGTTACTGTATTTGAAAGTGAATGTGTAGGTCGACATCTACGATCAGATTATGAATGTTATTTTCTGTCCATAAAATGCATTGTTGTTTGAAGAAATGAAGAACCTGGCCTTGCCACGCTTACATTGTGGTGTAAAATCAAAGTGTGCACAGGTGACAGGTATTTTATGTGCCTGTCTGGCAACATCCAATGCCGTGCCTGTATTATATTCCTTTATGTGCCTCCTGTAAAAGATGTACAACACTCCAGGTATTTCATAATTGTGATTTATGAAGCATTTCTGCTTCATCAAGCAATTTGCCGAGAGGTGGTAAAATGGTCAAAGTGATATGAACTGAAGGACTCATTCTTTTAATAATGATAATGTGATGCCTTGATGATCACTGTGGGGAAGTTCTCCTTAGACCAGCAAGGTCCCTCCAGCAAGGTCAGAACTCAAGGCAGTCTACACAAGCTGTAGAGTTGCATCGTTGTTTTGTTGATCCATGTGTACACATATACCAACACATCACAGTCTCAGGAATTTAGTAGTTTGTGTGGTCCTTTTTTTACACACAGTTACTGGAGGAGACTCTTTGCACTGGCTTGAGCCATATACACTACACTACCATATACCTCAGTCTTACTTAGACTCCTTCCTTCCTGTAAATCATGCAGAGTTAATCTCAATAATCAATTCATCAAAACCATCTACATGTCTTTTAGACCCCATCCCGACTGGACTGCTCAAAGACGTTTTACCTTTGATAAGCTCGTCCATATTAGATCAGATAAATATATCCTTAATAACAGGCTATGTACCACAGGCTTTTAAGGTTGCTGTAGT
>JAUMHL010000006.1:17719239-17733187 GCA_032362345.1 Sandelia bainsii | reverse complement strand
TGCTATGTAAAGTGCCTTGAGATGATCTTTGTTATGATTTGGCGCTATACAAATAAAGATGAATTGAATTGAATATAGTTTTTTTTATCCCGAGAGCGATGTCAAACCACTTGGCAGCTTTAAATTCTGTGTTGTAAATCACTTGGAGTTTGGTTCATGAGAGAGACTTGAGGTGTACACTATTAAAAATGTAGTGTACATTTTTTTGTAAAAGCATTGTGGCTCACAGGGAACTCTGATCACAGATGGAACAGGCCTGGCTGTGACAATCTTCATCACTAGTCATCTCTGACTTAAACATCTACAGCCTCCTAATCCATTCTGACCAGCTCAGTCTTGTTTAGCATCATCCTACCTCCACGCAAATTCACATACACAAGCTCCTTTCATTCCTGTTCACCCCTCCCTCTACTTTAATAACCTAAATCTCCTCTGTGCCCCTTGCCACCCTTCAGCTCTCTGACCTGTCACCCGGGCAGCAAAATGATGGATTTGTTTTCATCAGACCTCGTGACCTCCCCTATGGCCAGGCACTGGCTACACTGCCCAGAATGCGATGAACATTTAGTCCTCAGCCCCCCACTCCAATCCCATCCCTGCAAAGACCATAGATGACCTTTAAACTCTCAATCGCCACTGGCATATTTACTCTGCTGATACAACAAATACACAGGCAGAGATGAAGGGAGGGTAGAAATTAAGCGAAGAGAGGGTGGTAATTTTAGAGGCAAGGGTTTATAGGGCAGGTTCATGCCCTGCCCATTGATCACTGTCAGCATTTTGCAAAGCTGATAGTCACACAGTTAAGAATCAGCAGCAATAAAGGTATCAAAATTGCTTTGCATCAGGTATAAGGGTAGCAGGCATGACTTTTAAAGTCATAAGATCAATTTAACTGGCACATCTGTACAATATAATACAGAAGCTCTGCCATGAATTTTACTTTACAAGTTTATAATTTCTCAGTATTTTTTGAAACTGTCACACAGGTGGTAATTCTACTATGTTTATTAGTGAGGTCATAGTGGGTGGTGCAGTCATACTGGAGTGCATTATCTTAAGAGGTGACCTTAGCTTGTTGTAAGTTGATATGAGGTGTCTTAAGAGTCTTACTGTGTCTATGGATCTGATGTGTAAGGCACATTATACATTTATCAAATTTGGATTGTAGGCTGAAACCTTTTTGACAGTGGGCATTAAACACAAGTCTCCTTGTCCTTGTGTTCTCCCATCGTTTGTCATCTAGACTCCATTATTCATCTTGAGATGGAACAGAAGTTTTGTTTGAACATCTTCTTTCCAACCAGCTTTCAGATGCAGATGGAGTAGTATGCACTGTATAGTTACTAACGGAGGGGCTGCACAGGCAAATGTTCTGCAGTACTAAAACAGTGGATGGAGTGACTAGCACTCCTCTGATCTATAGGTTCTTAAGGAATAACTCCACAGGATGTCACATAAAAATGTGTTTACTTTCCATAGTCCAACCAAGTACAACTCAGCCTGTGAAAACAGCTGTATAATGTTATGGCTGTCGCTCTGTGGGGACATTTATCAAATCTGAGAAAATGTCACCAGTGTTGTTTCTGTGCTTGAATCTGGAGTCTACAAATTAATAACATAAAATTTGTGTTACACACTGTGAAATTTAAAAAATGTGGCCTTTAGACATCTTTAAAAAAAGTTTTTTTGACAATTGTAAGAACTTTAAGAGCTTGAATCACACATGAAAAAGAGTGAAAAGCCTGTATTTCAGCTTCTGTTGTGTCTCTCTCAAGTGTCCTTCAAGTTAATTGAGTGCAGGACTTTCTGGAGTACCATTTTGTATGTGTTTGGAACATTTAGCTATAAGTTTGTAAGTTAATGTCAGTATGTTACTAAGATAACATTTCAACCTAAATTCCTTTAATGAAGCGTGTATGTGCTAATACTTTTGTTTGTGCAACATCTAAACAGAATTTCAGAAACATAGAAATTAAACAACAAAAGTACGCATTTGCAAAAATGAAGAGGTACAACACTGCTGCAGTGGTCACACCACTTACGTAAAAGCATTCTGCTCACAGTGTCCAAACTATTTCTTTTCTCCTACAGTGCTCCAAGTAGTGTCTGCCAATGGCATGCATGCAAATGTGCCCCCTGCAGTGGCACCAAATATGTGCTTCATCATGACAAATCCTTCCCTTCCAATTGTTCTGCCATCACTTGAGCGGTCTCTTTGTCTTATCCCGTCAGTCTCTCTTCCCTCTCTTGCAATCTTTCTTGGTTGTGTTTGCTTGATCTGTGTCTGAGCCACTCTATGACAAGTCCTCGTCTCCCTCCGTGCTTTATTGGTCCGGGCAAGTCATTGCAAAGATGTCCTAAACAAATGTTAGAGAGGGCTGTGTGGGTGCATGGAGGAGGTGGGGATGCTTCTTCAATTCCTCTCGGTCTCCTCATATAGCAAAATACCAACGCTAGAAATGTCAGACACACTCACTGCTTTCTCTCTTTCTTTTTCGGTATATTTGTCTGTTTCTCTCTGCAGAGATGCATTCCACACTGTTTTTTCCAGCTTCTCGTCTCCCGCTGCCTGTGGTTTTGACGTGCACCAAGCTTGTTTAGGCTATTGATAAGGAGGCTTGTCATTGATGTGTGGTCAAAGTGTTTCTCTGTGGAAGTTAGAGGTGGCTGTTTTGACAGCAGATAAGGTGGAAGGTGGGTGTCTGAATACTAATGCATGCCAAAAGAGTCAGGAGCTCCTTTCATCTGTGGAGAGCAGGGATGAAGCACAGGAGATGAACTGAGGCATCTGGTAGAACACAGGGCAAGAACGTCAGGTGGTGTTGTTTACCCCAACACATCTTTCAACTATTCTTTGACCCATTTATGTCTGTTTGTACAAAGTAATATCTAGTAAGCTCAAATGCTTGTTATTGTATACTTATATGCTGTAAGCACCCAAATACAGGGCTGCTGTATTTGTTTTTGTGTGCACATAAACATATGTGCAGAAGCATTTGAATGCCTCTGATTGTGCATAACACACAGATATAATTAGTATGAACAATCCTATTACTTTCCCTTTATATTGTAGTCAGTTTTCCCATTTCCATGTAATATTCTGAGAAAAGCAAGCCAATTACAAGGGAGCACTGTTCCAATTACATAAACATTGATATCTAGCTTTGCCGTGGCAGCTGGTTGAATGGTGTTCTTGTTATGTTTAGCTGTTGTTTCATTCCTCTCCTCACTAATTGCATCCCCAGAAAAGAGGAAATTAAGAAGGTCAAGTGCGTCCTAAAATAACCCCCAAGATTCTGCTTCTCTGATTGGTAAGTAATTCGCAAGAAGTATGGATCAAGGCAAGAAGAAAGTGAAGGGACAGAGAGGAAAAAGGAAAGGAATTGTAAAGGAAAAACTATCAAGGAAGACAGACACTGAGCTGAAACGGGGGCTTAATCGAACCACCTCCAGCAAACCTGTGTGTGGTGTCTAAACTCTTACCATGATGATTGCGACCTCACTTTCCATGCGCTTACTGGTTTACTGGTAGGTTCTTGGAGGCAGCATGCTGGGATAAAGCAGAATGTTGGCACAGCAGCAAAGTGGCCATATCTCAGGTGTGCTGGGCTAGAGATGAGCTCAGGGCCTGGCTCTCAGCAGGGCTGTGAGGAGGCAAGTAAGATCGCTCAGGAGAGACAGGATCACAGTGGCAGGTTTACTCAGTCTTATGTAGCCAGTCGATGGCCTCACTCACATCATTATAATCAGCAATAGCTGTCTTACAGGAATCAATTTTCACATTAAAGCCAGGTGAAGGAATAGCTCATTCCATTTTCTAAATGTTCACATCATTGATCTGGGTCTTGAGCACTTTCTGATAAATGGCCCACGCCTGTAGGTGCATGCATGCACACACATAGCAATGGAAATCCTGTTTGCCACTGAGTACAGGAAACGGATGCAAAGGCAGTGGCAGTAAATCTATTCTAATTAAAAAACAATATTCTCTCTGTATTTTCACAAATCTTGCAGTTTTCAAATTGTATACTTAAATTAATGTTTATTAGAATATACCTGATGTTAATGAAAATGTAGAGTTTAATAATCACTGCATATGACGGGACAGGTTTTTGATGCAATTATAAATTAATTGAGTTCAACACACTTGACTGGTTTTGTGTTTCTCTTATTAAAGGCAAGCATGCTGCATCTGCCTTTGCTGCAAGTAGCCTTTTACAAATTACTCTGCTTAATGCACAGAAACAACAGGGTCCTACATGGTAAAGATTTTCTTTGAATTTCAGTGGCACAATGTAAAAATACAGTGGGCAGGTTGATGAAAATGAATTTGTACAGTCAATGTGTGTGTCAAAGCATAAAAATAAAAAATGCCAGCTATTGGTAGTGAATGATACTATGCAACTGGAGTTCAGTAAAAAACAATACTAGATACATCTTATAGACATAAGATGTAAGGTGGCTAAGTACCATTTATCTAGCTTTGTCTTTGCAGACCCACCCAGTGGGTTAACTACATAGTAACTGTAAGGTACTTCCTTTTAATGCTTGAACTTCCATTAAAATGTTAATTTTCACAATTAGTGCTGGTGAATCCCATTTCCACAATTAAGAACCTATCATGCTCTCACCTGTGGTGGAAAATAAGATTAGACATGAACAGCAGTCTTGATGAAAATATACTGTATCTACTTAGCCAAGCATCTGTTTGAAGAATAGCTTTCATATTTTCACTGTGCTTTCTAATCAGTAGTTGAAACATATCAGTACATACAGATCCATCAAATCCACCCCTGTGATTGATTGAACTTGTTTATCAACAACGAAAAACAATAATGTTGTTCTGAGAACATTCATTTAGCAGTTCAGACAGCCCTGAAAAACAAGATGCCAATCTTTTTTTTTTCTCAGACCATTATTGTGGAAATCTGGTTGTGTAGGTATAAAGAATTCCATGTGTGAAAATTCTTTCTGACCTTGGAAATAGTAGTTGGGTTAAAGATATATCCTACTGTAATTTACTCTGTTCCTCAAAGCCACATGTCATGGATAACTTAGCAGACACCATTTGCTGATGGAGGTTGTGCCTGAAACATTTTTGCCATTTTCCTCAAGCTGACTCCTACACAGTCTGATGCAATGGTTTACCAGCATTTCTGCTAATCAGTTTGTTGAGGACCACCTGCAGCTTGAATCTTGATTCCCACAGGTTTGACATTTGGTTTGGTTGGTTCTCCAACTGGAGTTTTGCACACTCACTCCCGTTTTCACACTTGACTTTTTAAAAAGTTGGACTGCAGTTGGAGTTTTCAGTCATTTAATTTGTTCAGTATCTAATCACTTGCTGGTCTGCAGCACCTAATACAGCTGTTAACTGGAGAAGCAGCTATAGAAAATAAATAGTTGAATGTAAATTCATACAGACACATGTAGGTCAACAACACTTGTCATGCAACAAAAGACTGGGAGCCATTACTGTACATTAGACAGTCTTAGAAATCACAAAAATCTCTAAATTGTATGACAAGGATTTACTGGAGATTCATTTCTGCAGAGGCACTGACCTACATTACCTAGAAATGGAAAAGTAGATTGCTATAGTCATTGCCCTGGGCTTGAAGTTGTAGTGCTATTGTGCAATGGCACATTGATCAGGTTTAGTGGCTCAAGTGGTAAGATGACAAACATGCTAGCTGAAAACTGGATGACCACCAACATCATCTAATGCTTCTGTGGGTGAAGAAAATGCGTGGAAGTCACTAAGTGAGGATTGATTTGCCATTTGCTGCATCACTAATGCATAATAATCATCATTAAAGAGTGTGCACAACCACAAGGAAGAGCGTGTCCGACAGTGTCCCTGTACTGTACCGGCTCCTGTAATGACAACACTGCACCACAGAGTCGAGTTCACTGGGACTTGAATCACAGAACTGACTGCTTGGTGATGCACATGAATACACAAATCTCAATGGAAAATACCTCAAATAATTTTTAGTGCCACTGTATCTCCACAAACATATCTGTGCTCTTCCTCCAAGTCATTTCCTCAACAGTTTCAATGGTGTGTTAAAGTCTGTGTGGGAAGCTCTGCCCCACTCTCTCTTTTTTCATTTTCTCCAATTCTACTTTGTTGGAAGCTCTTTTTCTTCATTTCATTTCTTCACTTCTCTCATTCACTCTCTTCCTCATAGATTCTGTTTTGAATTCATATGAAAACCTCTCTTCCCTCCCTCCTGCTCTCAGGCCTCTTCGTAGCTGCCGAAGTGAACCTTATCTTATTTGCATTCTTAATGAGAGCTCTTTGAAAGGAACTCTGCTGTAACAGCACAGGCTGGGGCAATAAAAAACAACAACAATACAAACAAAAACATACATAGCCGGCCCTTTTTAGAAAGCTCCTCTGAGTCAATATTGAATCACTGGGGAAGTGGCAGTGCCAAAATGGTCTTTTCAAATTAACAAATTCAATCACTTTTTAAATCAGTGCATGAAAAATAATATTGGTCCGTTTGCCCAACTTGCCTGAATTACAGCCTCCAAACTGATTTCCGTCAAAATAATGCTTATCCCAGGAGGAAAATCTGTTTTCAAGAAGACAGTGTGAGTGAAATGCAATAGTAGACAGCGTACATACACCAAGTAGTAAACAAAATTAAGATTTCAGTTTAATGATGCCAGCTCTTTACTATGCCTATTTTACAGGATTATTTCAGACATGGTGACTGTTAAGCCCTGTCTCTGTCCTTCATAAAATACAAACAGCTTCTGTGGTAAACTCTTTTTAAAGTTGTCCTACATTCTATCCATTATTTTCAGAAGTTAAAATCAGGCTTAATTCATTCATTCAACAGATTATTATAGTGTGTTTGTGTGTGTGCATGTCAATGCATGAAAACCTGTTTACTTTTAGTAACTTTACTGACAGTACTGTTTACTTTTAGTTTCATTTTAGTGGTCCTCGAATGCTGCATACATTCGTCATTCAAGTGGTTTAAATGTCAGAATTATAACCAAACTGTGTTAAATAGCAGCTAATATTTGTCATTTGACCAGGCACACAAGCCCAGATAGGAACTTTGTTCCATATTTTCTGAATGTGTAAATAGGCAGCTGCTTGTTGACACATCAACTTTATAACTTGATAATATTTCGATGTGTTTACAGCTGGTTTACACTGCCACCATGCAGGCAAAATATCAACTAATGAATCTCTTTGAGTCATTGTGTAAGTTGAAGTTGTGATGTCATAGCTTCTTATTTACCTGTTCTGGATGTTTGCATTTGATGGGGTTACAAGGAAATTTCAAAGGGCATTGGATTTTTAGCCATAAAATAAGTTTTTCATACCTATGGTATTACACTTATCTAGAAAATGAATGACAGCAAATTACACATAGAGGTATAATATTCAGTAATAATGAGATTTTTAAGGGACCGGAAAGATAGGGTCTATCAAAAAGACCTTCCATTTTATCATATCATTTGGACAAATTTAATCACTATTCTGCACAAATTTGTTTTTCACTCCATTTCCCAGAACCCATCCAAGCAGGAAGGAAGCCTTGGCCTCATCCACCTGTAATAAATCAAGAGTGTGCACGCTGGATTGTATGCACTCCATCACTTTATGAATTCTAATGAGGGTCCTATAATAGCACAGAATCTGAAATAGAAATAAATTTAATTGATTGTTTTGATAAAATGATTGTTTCTAAGAAAAGGACTTCATTGTTTTCCAACTTTGTTAAACAGCAGTATGCCAGTGAGAGGGAAGGGAATTGTCCTGCCACAATTTGTCTGTTTCTATTACCATGCATAATTTAAAACACAGGGCTATTTTAGGGGCGTTGTGCAGGCAGAGGGAGAGCGAAGTGAATCTGAGTGCAAGATTAATGATGGTAATGGCTGTAATTATATATATGGCCTTGTTCTCATTTGGCTCACAAAGTCACTCCCTTCTCCACCACTTCCCTTGCTTATGTCCTTTTATTGTCAACACACTTTGAAAGACAGCCACCTTTTCTTTGCCTCTACCCTCTTTTTTCCATTTCTCACTTTCTTCACATCTCTTTCTCTCTCTTTTACTGTTTTATCATCTGTGTCTGTGGAGACGGGTGAGAAGAGAAGGTTCTAAGTTATCTCAGTTGTGGTAGCCTTTCCAAAGCCAGCGTGCTGTAGAGTGCATGACACCAATAAGATGGAGCTGCACTGTCATCGACTGTCACCTGGCTCACTGTTTGACATCTTTAGTGCACTTGTTCCAAAGTTTTAAAAGGCACTCTCTGGAGATGCAAACATTTTTAAACTGTCACAGCCATTTCGTGTTATAGGGTTTGGCCTTTAAACTACACTTGACAGGATTTTCTTGGGAAATATATAGACTTGTTATAAACAAACAGGAAGTATGACTAAAAAGAAAAACACCACTATACATTCACCCTCTCTGGTTGAACAGAATTCAGTTGTTAGGCATAGTCACTTCTGCTTAAAATAAGAGGAAATTGAAGTTAAATGTATAAAAAATGCCCCCTTTATCTGCAGTAAGCAAAACACTTGACTTGTGAGATTAAAATTATTTCATTCATACAATATTCCTTGCAGCATAATGTGTTTAGTTTGCTATTACAGCTCACTATAACTAAAGTCTTAAAACACCACCTGATCAATAGTGTTTTAATCTCTCAGCTTGCTTTTTGCAACACTGAGCAAAAGTTATTTTTATACCTTCACAATCTCTCTCTTTATTATAGTAATTAGTCATGTATTAATGTAAGTATTTGAAACTGTACTGTATATATTCTGATATGCCTCTAATTTCTATATCATAACACTGCGTGTGCTGATTACAGGTATATATTTGCCTTGTTTTATCACTATGCACTGTAAACATTTTCATGCTTGGCCTTCTAACGTTCTTCAATATTCAGATTTTTCTCTAGAGGAAGAGGTTTACTCAGTGCTGAAACAGCCCAGATGTCTCACTGTTCTAGGAGGAGAAATCTCACATGCATTCATATTTCTTTTGCTCTCCTTCACTGGACATCGCATGCTGGTCAGGATCACATGATTTATAGTGTTCCCTCTGAATAAATAATCTATTTCAGTACGGGAAACAATAGGTGATGCAAAACCTTACTAGAGTGATGGAGAAGAGGATGGGACACTACAGGAGAGCAGAGGGAAGGATGAAGGTTCTGTAGAGAGAGAAGAGGGAGAGCTCACTAAGGTTGTTTGTTCACTTTTGTCCGTCTGGTTGTTACTTATGCTTTACATTCTAGTGAATCTGAAATAATTTTACATAGAATTCGATTTCTTTCAGTGACTTTTGGTTTCCACAATCCATAAAATATTAAATTTAAACTGACAGTGTTTTTGTAGCTGTTTAACTGCTGTGCAGATTTTTTTGGTTGTGTGTTCTCACACTTCTGGTTTTCATTGCAGCATGCAGAGCATTTTAAATTGTGTGGTACAATTACACCTATCAGCTACAACATTAAAGCCACCTGGTGTTTTTATTTGTAATATGTGGGATATTTATAACGTTTGTTCACATGTCTGAATAAAAATTAGTTGTAATATGTAGTACATAATAAACTTGACTTATATACCTGAAAAAGAAACAACACTAATGGTCTTGCATGTATTCAGTTGCAGCAGTTTCTTTTTTAGCTTTGTGCATCAATTATGCATTTCATGAGGGTGTTTGCAAAGCATTTATGCAAATGAAACCCATGAACACCCGGCCAGTTCAAAGGTAGCTAAGACGAAGGTGATGGCAGTAGACACTACAGATGTGAGTAGATGGCAGTACAAATGAGGGAAATGGGGCCCACTTACTTTTGATGATGCTAAGTATCTAATGAAAGGCTGTGATTATGAGACCAAAAAATTGCAAAGCTGCACCTTCATCTTTTTCTAAAGCGAGCACTTTGGACATGTCTTTGATGTTAAATTGAGATGCTGAATTCTACAGTAATTTCCATTTGAAATAAACCCAACATAATGCTAGATAGGGTGTAGGGATGTCACAAGAACTGACACTTCTGTACCAAGTTGAAACCAAAATTCTGAAAATGTAATGGTACTCGTTTTCCATGGTACCTTAGGTACGAAAAGCACTTCAGTGGCTGTCATAGAATGTCATTTCTCCAGCACTGAAGAGCTCAGCAAATAACCTTACCTGAATGCAGCCTGACGTTAAATGCTAAGAACAACAAAATGTGGGATGGTGCAGAAACAGCAACAGGTCCACAAAGCCGCCGCGACTTGTTGGAAAACAAGTGCAAATTTGTCATGTAAGGAGATATTTTGCATTTGAGTCAGATGACTAGGGACAAGTTATGGCCCAAGTTACCAAAGGCTGGAAATAAATGTGGTTTCTGAGCTTTTGGAATGAAAGAAGAAACACCTCAAACGTAGGTAACACCAAGCATCTCAAAGACAGGCATCTAGATCTGTACAAAGAAAGTAGCGCGCGCACACACACACACTATCCACAGAGGCTAACGTTAGTTTGTTTAGACTAACGAAGTGACAGATAAGTACATGAACTGGGTGCTGCTCAAAATGTTACTACATAACTAACATTACTGTTGAACTGCGTGTGCATGCGTGCAGAGTAGTTTTCTTTGAGTTATCCTGTTACCCCTTGAGCTCTGTTAAGTTATTAAGTTACAGAGCCATTTATTGTTTCAATTTTTTTTCCATATTTCCCCTATAAAATAGTTTTTTATTTTTGGCCATGATATTGAAATTGGTATCTAGTATCATGGAATTTCAGCATGGTATTGGTACCAACTACCAAATGTCTGGTATTGTGACATCCCTAATAGAGTTTATGCAACATGCAGTCATTGCCAAACAAGGCAATTAATAATATGCAGAGTAAGTTCATGCAAATCACTAACTCAAATGAATAGAATCATATTCTTTAATTGATAGCACTTCACCAGAGAGTAAATAAGTTTCTCCAATATGATAAAGTATTCTTTAACATAATCCCACCCTCTCCCCAACCCCAGTCTAATCTGATGCCTAACATAACACTGATAATGGCAGATATAGGAGTAATACATAAAAGATGTTTATCTAAGAGGAAAAATACTGTAATACTAAGTCTTTTGAAGCTAATGCTAACATATTACCGCTCTCAAAAAAAGTTTTTAAACCATTCATCATATTCTGATATTTTAATTTTTTTAATTATAATAATTTTTTAGATTATTTTGGGTTTTGAGTTAAGTCATCATGTTGTAGATGGTACATCTGAGACAAAAAGCAGTGGTGGCAAAAATATTAAGAAAGGCACCATTTCCATTGTTTGTCAAGCTACATAAACTAAAGGGTATTTGACAGAAATGACAGATTCTTTGATGAGATGTTGATTTTTATTTTATGTAATGTAAGTTAATGTAACTATCATTATCAATCCTGCACTGCACTTCTACTGTTCAATATATCTACTGTATACAAAGTCACCTTAGGATAACATTTGTAGATAGGAAGTGGATCTGTATCCCTGTGGATCCTGCTGTTTGATGTTAAAACCCTGTTGCTTTGCTTCATCAGCAACTGTGAAATTATGTAAGGGATTGCTGTACACTATGTGACAGCTCCTCCATTTTCAAAGTCTCTGCTGGCACTTTAAAAATGTCTCTAAAGTCAGTAGGAGAAATTGTCCAACATTTGCTGCCAGTTCTTCGGGGAGTCCACTCAGAGTTGCGCCGGGTCCTATAATCTCTCATTACAGTGACGTAAGAATGGATCAATCTCTCTGGGTCCCTGAGATCATTATTAAGTCATTCGGATTCTAGTGCTGCTTCCAGACAGACTATTGCTAACAGATGTGTGTAACTCACCTCACCTCTGAAACTTAGGTTGCATCATTACGCTTTAAAGTCATTTGGTCATATCAGTGCATTTCAAACAACTCTGTCGCTCTATTTTCGTCTGGCTGATAGCCTTTGAAGAAAGGCTATTTGAAGAAAGTGTTGTGTAATATACCAATTAATATGCAGCCGTGTTAACTGGAGTTTGGCATCAGTTGTTGCAGAGATGTAAGAGAGAGATACGACTTGTGAAAGTTTTATTCAGAAAAAATTCTGTGTACATCAATCATTTATTCATACTTTTCTCCTGAAGAGCACAAACACACAAGCAGACTGTATACCGCAGTGTTTACACTCTACCAGCTCACAGTAGCCCTTCAGTACAGGACGATTTCAATTTCAGAGTGGTTTACATGACCTGTGTTCCACATTTGAGTTGTTGTTGGAGAGAGGCAGTAATGCATCACTGGGAACCAATGATGTGTCGACACAGAGCACTGAAGCATGTTAAAATCAAAACGAAACCACCCACACTGACCAATCCTTAACGAAGCAAAACAGAAACTCAGGGAATCAAACTGTGGTCCAATAGGGATATAATGTGTTCTTGTTCTTTAATATCTCCTTCAGGAGAATCCAATGTTCTCTTTGATATTCGTCCCACATGTTCTTCAGATGAGCACAAGAGTGGAGTGTATTTGAGAGTCCTCTGTGACCGCCTATTCTGCTTTGTCCGACTCACAACCTCCACACATGGACACACACTCTCTCCTCTTTCTCTACATCCATCTCTCTGGTTCTCTCGATTGATTGCTATAATCAAACCACAGGCTGTAGCCAAGTCATATGAGAGTGCTATGCTATTTTCCCACTTATTCAACCCATGCTGGTTGGAATACTCCCATTATATGCACAACCAGGTCACACAGAGAATGGGGACACAGGTAAAAGATTAAAGAAAAGGCAAACACAAAAGCATCACTCTGGAAAAACAGATTTAGTGGGTGGCAGAGTAAAACCACACAAACAAGAACGAAAAGGAAAAATGCAAAAATGATTAGGCCTTACCATAAGTTCATTTATTTTGTACCATCACACAATGCAATTTTTTTCTTATTTGAAAGAGAGAAAATATTTCTTCCTGGCACAAAGAGACAAGTGACAGTAAGTCCACGTAGGTTAATCATCTGGCAGAGAGTCAAGCTGGCAGAGAGGCGACAGAAAGGAAGTCACAACAGAAACAGACCAAAGCTAGATTCAGACAGCAGATCTTCAGGCTTAGTTCAGCTCATGGCTGATTCTTTTAGTAGACTGATGTAAATGTAATACAAAGACACAATTTAATTATACTTGCATATTGTTAGTTTTGTTGCTGCATACACTGTAAATTCTAATTAGCTAACCTTACTTAAAAATAGCATGCAACCACATTAGAAAACCTAAAGTAAAAGGGGAGTTTTTTTTGTACTAACAAAGGTTTTTTTGTCGAGTTTGAATACTCAGAATTAGCTACCATTCCAGAATTACTATTCCAAAAAACTAAAAAAAATTTAAGTTAAATATACAGTGTGTATTCTAAACACCACATTTATTTAAGTTGGGCTAACTAATGTGACATTTCCAGAAACTTAAAATTTCAAAGTTATGTTTACCTTCTTTCCCACCCCTCCCATATTTCTCTCCTTCTCTGCTGTGCACCGTCAAACGGTGCTCTTAGTGTTGATTAATCCTCCTGTTATGTTCGTTTCTCAGGAAAAGCCATGATGTTGGAGTCATCTTTGACCAGGATATCTCCTTTAACCCTTATATAAAAGAAATCTGTAGAACTGCCTTCTTCCACCTCAGGAATATTTCTAAAATTAGGAGCATCCTGTCTCAAAGTGATGTGGAAAAATTAGTCCATGCATTTGTTACTTCTAGACTGGACTACTGTAATTCATTACTGATGGGATGTCCCAATAGCTCATTAAAAAGCCTTCAGTTAATCCAGAATGCTGCAGCCAGACTTTTGACTGGAATTCGCAAGAGAGATCATGTTTTACCTACTCTAGCTTCTCTCCATTGGCTCCCTGTAAAATCTAGAATAGAATTTAAAATCCTTCTCCTAACATACA
>JAUMHL010000006.1:17678685-17719139 GCA_032362345.1 Sandelia bainsii | reverse complement strand
TCTTCCGTTAAAGGGAGTTTTTCCTCTCCACTGTCGCCTAGTGCTTGCTCAAGTGGGACTGTTGGGTTTTCCACATTGTTATGTATTTACTTATATTCTGTAAGGTCTTAAACCTTACAATGTAAAGTGCCTTGAGATGACTTTTGTTGTGATCTGGCGCTATATAAATAAAGTTGAATTGAATTGAATGTTCCCGGGTCAATTTGACCCGGAGCATATTTAACTCTCCAAAAGTGTCAGAAACCAAAAAAATTCCAATAAACATTGTTTATATCTCATTATTAACTCCATTACTAACCATTTCAATCAATATTTAGGGCAATGGTGTTATTTACCTCGCACAGATCATGATTCAATGGGGATAATCTACTCGTTTTTCATAAAAAATGCATTTTAAATGTACATTGGAAAGACCTACATATAAAATACAATAGTTTTACATGACATTGATTAAAAAAAATTTTTTTTTACATTTTGAATTATTTTTTTATGGAGTGATGTTGATAAATTCACATGAGACACCTCTTCTTTTCAGGGTCAAATTGACCTGCTGACTTAAAATCCAGACAAATGAGGATTTGTATTGAAAGTAAACATTATTTCAGAACTGTTTTTCCAGAACCAGAAATGAAAAAAGAACAAAATAAATGCCCAGATATTTATGCTGAATTTAGCTGGTTTGGTAGGCATATATTGCCTAAATGGGCAGCGACCTCTGAATGTCACTAGCCTTTCATCCACTGTGACATTAGGGTCTAGGTTACACAGTAGTGGAAGTTGCTCTACCCACTTGTCCCACAGTGTCCTAATAGCTGCCAGCTCATCTTTCCCGTCTGATAGCCTTTGTCTCTCGATTATCAAATCAGATTACTCTGGAGAAAGTATAAAAATGTCTAAAGAGACACTGTCACCCTGGTGGCCCTGGCACTGTCTTTATTATGTTTTCTGCAGACAGTTTTGCCTGACAAATATTTGGGGATGAACTATACTGTATTTCACCAATTTTTGATGTGAATGTCTTGTAGGAATATGAATAGCAGTTTCTTCATTTAGTTTATAACCAGAATCATCAGACTCCAAATTGACCTCAAGATGGTCTTTATCTTCAGTTACATCCTCCTCTATTTTACTGTCTTGTTCAAAGATGAGATTCAGAGCTTCCACTGCTGTCACCTGTTTACTTTTGTTAAGCTCTGACAGAGAGTGTATCATATGTAGCTGCAGAGTCTAATGATGGTGGACCCCCTTACAGAGTGGGCACTCATCTGCTGAATGCCCACTCAATGTGGGTAAACTCTACCCACGGGAAGAGAAAATCTTCCCATCAAAAGTCATAACACCTGCATTCTCGCACTTACAGATTAGGTCAATAGAATAGGTAGAGGGTGTGTGTGCGTGTGTGTGTGTGTGTGTGATTGGGGTGAAATGTGTCTCACAGGTGCAAAGAAACAAAAAGTATTTGCACTTCTGACCCCTTTAACCTCTAACTTTGACTGCCGGGTCAAATTGACCTGAACAGTATCTATGTAATATAAACACGCATGTCTCCCACTGGTTTAGTAATGTAATTGCTTCTTTTGTTGCTACAGTATTTCATTGTTTTAGCTTTTTCCACACTGCAATTAAGTCTAACTTGATAAAAACAAGTAAGTACATATTGTCAGTAACTGAATAAAGGTAACTAATTTATGTAAGTTAGGATATTCAATTTTACAGTGTAACTTAGAAAACTTCAAGTAGTTGCTGTACTCTTCTCATGAGATTGTGTACTGCAAGTGAGTTTCCTATAGTACACCTGTTTTATGCACATTTTGAAGTACTGCAAAGTCTGTGAAGAAAAACAATACCAAAGTTCTGCTACACTTGGCTGGGGTGGAATATCAATAAAAAGAAGACTAAAGAAAAAAAACTGAAGCAGATGGCAACTTGTTGCATAAATAGTAAAGTAATTGTAGTAACTAATAAAAGGTAACAGATGGAAAGCACCAGTGGCATTGCCCTGACTTACTGTATAGAGAAATAAAAAAATTACAGGTTACAATTACATTAAATTTTCCTTGTGCTGCACACAAACACAGTGATGTGCATTGTCTTTTTATAATTATTGTTTGATTATTTTAATAATACATAAATACATTGCAATTTCAGCTGCGTTCTGGGTGTAGCTAAACAGAGGGGCTAAAAGATAGACAAGCGAATGGAAACAACAGCCACGAAGAAACAGGAACAGTTTAGACATTTTTTTGTAGTGCACAGTGGCAGCTAGGTAGAATTAAGTCATATAATATTGAATATCTATTAGACTAGAGAAGAAATCTACTTTTTATTTGTGTGTGTGGTGTGTGTGTTCTTTTGAATCATGTTTGAATCTGCTGGCTAGCATCTTTCCCCTGTGTCCTTCACACAAAGTAGTGGTTGTTTGATCTTGTGAAATGATTATAGGAATCTCCATGTTTGAGTGTGATGGTGTGGGCAAACAAGGGCAGAGAGAGGAGCAGCAGAGTTGAAGGGAGAGGCAGAGCCAGAGAGTGCGATTGGAGGCACAGAACAGTCAGAGAAGAACGCAAGAGTCCATAAGGACATGATGAGATGAGAGATGATACAGGAAGGAAAGATAAATGAGAGAGAGCAGAGATGAGTCAGAGCAACTGAGAAAACAAAAAAATAAAGTGGGAGATGGAGAGGAGAGAGGGACATAGAAAAATGTGTGTGTGAGACAGAGTGGAGGTGAGATTAGGGAGGCAATATCAGACTGTCCATCAATGTCACAGTGCTTGTGTCCCCTGTAAGCCATTTCATTCATCAGCCTGGAAGGCCTGGCGATGTGTAGACAGCTGTCTCAGCCTGTTTACCTATTTTACATAGTAACACTCAAATCCCTTCCTCTAATACCTGGTCTAGATTAGGGCTTTCTGGAGTCATGCCACTGATGCCATTGCTGATAAAGTACTGAGCACTTACCCCACGTTCAATATTGGAATGTTTTGGAATATGGGAAACTAAATATGTAGCGTTAAACATAGAATGTTGTAGGAAAACAACAGATTGCAGCTATTTGACAAGCAAGACTCTATTCTTTCACCCTGTAATTCTGTGCAGCATGGTGCAGTTGTATCAAATCTGGCAACCTTCCTGGGATGACAAGACTTAAGCTTGCAGTCATTGTGCCCAGCTGTTGTTCAACAAGAAACAGTTTTTACATATTTCTTTCTGTACAATTGAAAAAAGAAGACCTAACACTAAGTAATGAGTTAACTAAGGCCAGGCTAACAAGTTAAAACCAGGCCAGCTTTTTGTCCCTGCTTCCAATCAGGCACCAAAAGAAGGGAAGAACATTTTTAATTGTTGCTGAAACTGTCAAAAGGCATAAAATGTAAAGCAGGTAGGACCCAAATACAGACTGAGTAAGGAGGCAGAGGGGCTCAATGCAAATTTAACTGGTTATTATAAATAAAGGTGCTACCCCCACAACCTGACCCCAGATAAGCGGAGGATAATGGATGGATAGATTATAAATTAAGGTATAAAACAGGTATTCACCAAAATCCATAAAAAACAAAACAACAAGTAAAGAACAAACTTAAATCAGTGGCCTAGTTGAACCCAAGAAAGAAATCGTGAAAGAAAGAATAATACAAGGAAACGCCTACCGAAAGTGTCAGGCACTGAAAATCTCTGGAGGCTTTGAGAAGTTGGAAGTTTCAGGAAGGTGGCTCTTGGATGCTGGAGGGCTGGATGGCCAGATGGCAGGTCAGATGGTTATTGACTTGGAAGCTGGGTGGCAGCTAGCAGCCCCAATGTTGACAGGAGTTGCACTGACAGGGCTAGAATGAAACCTCCGCCTGTAGAAAGCTACCTGTTGATGATGATGATGATGATGATGATGATGATGATGATGATAACATAAAGACCTCAGGCAGCAGAGTCCAAGAAGTGATCATGATATCCATAAACCAGGCAAGACACAACTTCAGCATGAAACACAAAGAACAAGGGAGTGAATAAAAGTGGGAGGTATATATGCACTATTGATCTAATTACTGACTGAGTTCAGGTGTGTGTGTGGCTGAGAGCAGAGGCAGAGCAATCAAGGTGAGCGACTGCAGCTGGGAGTGTGTGTGTGTGTGTGTGTGTGTGTGTGTGTGCGTGCGTGTGTGTGTGTGAGAGTGAGTGAGTGTGTGTGTGTGTGTGTGTGTGAGAGCAGTAGACAACAGAGAGCAGAGAAACACTGGAGATCTAAAAGCAGGTGGAAACAAGCCCAAAAAAGACAAAAGAAGGACTCAGGGCAGAGCTATGACAGAACCCCCATTTACAGAAGAGTTGGGACTATTTATAAAATGCAATAAAAAATAAAGTCTGTCATTTGTTTGTACACACAGATTTCATCAGAGTCTGTGAGACTTTTTCACAATGTTATGACTGTGGATGGTGGGAGACCTAAATTCTTGGCAATCTTTTTTTTACTTTTTGAACTGATTGACAAAGTTTGCCATGTTTGCTTGCAAAGACCTTTGATGGCTACCATATTTATATAATCGTATATATTTTAACCATGACACCCCTACCTCTTACTAATTGCTAGTCTTGGAGTCATTCAGAACAGTGTTACTAGAAAATTACTAAATAGACAAATCATAGCTTTTAGATTTTATTTCGTTTTAGGAAAAGTCCCAACTTTTCTTTTTGCATTTTTAAAAAAGTTATTTGCATATGGTGCATCCCTTAGATTGTTAAAAAACACTGCACCAAACACCTGAGAGGATAGTACAGACAGACTGAGGAAGGACACAGCTGGCAGCTGACTCTCATATAACCTGCCTTTTTTCCACTTTTCCAACCCTCTGGAGCATTTGCTCGCCCTGCTATGTAAGAAATACGAGTAACCAGATTATATGTTCCATGGAAACTTTAGCCTATAATATGATCCGCATGATTGAAAAACAGATAATACTGTGTGTGCGCATGCATGTCCTCAACATGAGTCATGTAGTCAGTGTCGTCGTTAGATTTTACAAAAGAAAGCCTAGAATGATGTGTCTACTTTGAAACTCATGTAATGTCACTGATGTTACAGGGCAGCAGGTTCAGCCACTCATATATAATAGCAAAGTAGAGTATCAAGCCATAAATTTTGATGTTTGCTCTTAAAATGACAGCTCTCAAAATCACCTCCTCTGCTCCATTAAAATATATAATTATAAAGTTTAACAGTAGCTGTGAACAAAGTGAGTAATTGACTGTTTTGGACCTGTTTCATTTAACAGGTGAACACCCCTCTTCAGTGCTGCTGTTAGACTGGCACTTTGTTCATGCTGAGGTTAATGACTGTCTATCTAAATCCTGTCCAGAGTCTCATGCTACAAAAGAGTCACACTGACATCCTCTATCTTGGTGCGCAGGCCCATGAGAGACAAGAGAGTGCACAGGAAGATGTATAATTAACGAATTAACGAAAAATCTATCATGTGTCTCAGATTTCCTCTCACAATCCGAATATATGCAGGTTAATGGTTAATTTGGAAGTTTAAATTGCCTAGAACTGTGCATGTGAGTATGAATGGTTGCCCATATCTCCATAGTGAACCCTGTCTCTGAACCAGCCTCAGGTGGGATAGTCACTGTTCCCCCTACAACCCTCAGGATATACAGGAATAGCTAAAGGAAGGATAGAATGAATAAATGCTAGGACAGCCATAAGTGAAAGATTCGTGTTAATAACATCTGCTCCTCAGAATAATAGAAACGGTCATGTTTCACAAAACAGAATGGCGTACATGTAAAGATAGAAATTGAAATTGAAAGTATTGTCATCCTTATTAAAAACTCAGACCCCTCAGGGACAAGCAGAGAGTTTGTCAGGGGCAGGGGCTCAAATTAAATAAACGTGCCCCCAACTATCTGTACAGAGCTGTTTTCCAGTATTACAGTTATCATTATGTCCTTGGTAGACACTGTAAACAGACTGGGTTTCACATTCACAGTTGAAAATATGAGACTGCTGGTATTTTAGTTTCACTCTGATAGAAATAATTACTCTGAAAAGGCAGCTTTGCTTAGCTTTTCACCTGGGGCCTTGGGCTGAACATGAGAAGATAGTAAACATTTGCTCATAGTGGTTTGTTGTGGCAAATTGATTGAAATGTTGAATAATAATTCCAAATTCAGCTCCACCTTTTAGATATTTAATCTTTTTATAGTGTATGTGTAACATAAATAGCACATCTTGTGTGGATCAATTATATGCTTGTACCTCCTAGTACTGAATTTTCTCTATTGCATGATGCACACTTTCAGGCATTTCTCATAAAACTAATGTTGAGTACAAAATAAAATGTTTAAAGCAGAATGACAGTGTACCTGTCAACTCACCCAGCTCAACATTTATCCACTGTTGAGTTTTGACAGGGTGATTAGAGCTGAATTAACACAAGCTTTAATGACTCAACATCACATTCTGTCAGCATGTGTGTAACACTGATGCTAATAAAAAATCTGAAGTACTTCAGCTACAAAAATCCCCCATGTATAGCTGTCTAAAAGTGACATGGCTTTGAAACTTGAGATAGGGCTTTTGTAGGGTACAAGTGCTACAGAGTGAGCCTGATCTCACCCTACCGTCCTCCACCCTTAATACAGACGTACTGGCTCAGTATCGGTTTAATGATATCTGCTTCCGTGCTCAATATGTAAATATCTTTTGCCCTGCCAGACGGGTTTTGACAAAGAGCCCGTCGAGCAAAAGGCGAGACTTCCTAAGGAGCCCTTCAAGGCCATTTTGTACGCTGTATTTTAATTGGTCTGGAGAACAGTGAGAGCTTTTCAGGAATATTCACAGATTACCAGGCTGAAACTAAGAAAATGTCCTAATTAAAAGACAACATGCAAGCAGGAGTTTCAGCAGCCGGTTCTAAATAAAGGAGCTACTATTCTTAGTCTGCAGAGATATTACAGATGCTTCAACTGTAATTCTGGTAAGTTAGAAGAATGCTAAAAGTAAAACACTGGAGAAATATTACAGTCCTCACTGTTTTCTATGAAGATGTCTCTTTCTGTTTATCTTGCTGTTTTTAAAATGAGGTAACCATGCCCATTTTTTCACCCCTGGCTGTTTGTTTTTCCAGCAGATGGAGAACAATCTGTAATGAAAGGGTTGATGTTGTTTCATACCAGGAGACTGACAAAATCTCAAGTTTAGAAAATAGGAAGCAGAACAACAAAATTGTTTATTATTTTTAGACTCAAGAGCTCCAGTTTGTCCATAATGTGTTATTTCCACATTATTTCTGACATTTTCTTAGGATTTAATCTAAACAAAGGTGACTCAAATCATATTGCATGATACTTTGTTGTTTCGTTGTTACAGACCACCAACTGTTTTCACAAGATGTCAGGTATATTGACACTGACAGATTTTGACCACAAGATTTTCTAAACTTTATGAATTTTTTTCCTCACTCTCATTTTTTTTTTCTGTGTGAACTTTTGCGAGTGTTGTTCATTTTATACCATAAAAGAGAACATCCGTCATCTTTTTTTTTTCTATTTTAACTTTTGAGTTTGTTTGTTTGCTGGTATTTGATCGACCATGACAGAGCTGTATGAAGTTCTGCCTTGTGCTAGAAATCACCGATTGTCACCATTTTCTGGCTCTGCCTAGGAGAATAATCTGGTGGGACCGCTCTCTGCAGGCTTCAAATAATATTCTCAACCCTACATAATTCTCCCCGGGGAATTTATTCATTTTCTGCTTTGTATGCATGCACATATTTGAGAAACTGAGACGTGACAATGGTTCACGAAGTGCAGTATATTCACACAGCTTGCAATGAGGGTACCTTTATTCAAATGGTCTGCGTAATATGTCACAGTGAAAAGAAAGACTGATGCAATCCTGAGATTGTTTTTATATGTCTCTAAATGAACACTACTAAACTGTTTGATGATGATGATGATGCTCATTTGCCTGTGATGATGAGCAACTCTAAAAACCAGGACAAATGTTTTTCTTTCTTTCCTTGTCTCTCTCCATATCTGGTTGTTAAAAATGAATAGAATCATATGCATTTTGCTCCTAATATGCTGTGCCCTCTTTTTCTCCAGCATGATGTTCCCTTCATTTACATCCTTCATCATAGTCCATTAAAGGACTATTCATCAAGAAGGCCAAACTATGTCATGCAGTGACAGACAGTGAATAATGCATCATGAGCTCTTGGGCTAAATTAGTGGCATTGATTGAGAAGCAGGTTTTCACTGATTACTTCTAAGCTGATGAAGAGTGGAGGGACACTGTGCAAAGTGTACTCATGTGATGTGTATAAAATATGGAAAGAAGATGAAGAAAAGAACAATGAGGCAGTAATAAAGACAAATGAAAGGAGTGTTTACTTCAGCGTCGTTTTAAGATTGAACATCAGTTGCCTTGGATACCGTGAATTTAAACAGAGAGGGTGATAGAACAAAATGGGCACAAACTGAGAAACAGGCAGACAGAAAGAGAGAGAAACAGTGGGACACATCATTTAGCATTGTGGCTCTTATCGATTCCACCCTGTCATCACTCAGGTAATGGCCGATACTACCTACCAATTAGAAGATTAGGGATGTGGTATATCTCACACAGACAGCTGGTAAGCTGAAGAGAGAGTGGAGGGGTAGAGGGAGAGGTGTGTCTGGAATCAGTGCCACTAAGAGTCCTCAAAATCCAATCCAATATGACAAGCAACATATGGTTAGCAGAGTGTAACAGTAAAAAAGAAAGATGGGAGCGATTCAGAGAGAATTTCAGTCCCTGTGTTGTCCTGCTGAGCTACAAGTATTGCTAAAGGGAGCTGACATCTGGTAAATCCTTCAAGCACACATGCAAACACAGACACCAACAGCAGGCATGCATTCATGTTAAATCACACGCATTTTTTTTTTTTCCAGTTTTACCCCTCACTCATACACACACATATAGAGAACTTACAGACACATATACTGTAGAAATGGCTGTAGAGATTTTTTTAAGAGGATAAATAGAGTGAAACAATTCCTTTAAAATGATAGGACTGGCACAGTATACATTTTGAATGCAATGCAACACATGAAATTTACAATCTAATTTAGTATTAAGCACAGTACATTTTTTGTGTTGATCCTAAAAAGTTACTTTAAATGTACCACAATTTACAAAACACATCTATTTAACAAGATAAGCATATGTGTCACATGGTGTAACTGTAAGGTTAAGTGTATATTATTTGCATAAGTTAGCAAATTTCTTCATACATGGCACAGAAAAATAATCTAAATGAGGTTCTGCATCTACAGATGTTACAGTTAGTAGATGCAGTTCACTGAATTTGTTGACAGTAACACAAATACAGAACATAATGGCCTTATCCTTCTAAGTGAGTAAGTCCAAACTTCCACTTCATAACTGAACAGAAAACAGGGTTTTGCTTGTCTGCCTCCCTCAGAGTATGTTGCAATATGATATATTGTAAATGCTTTCACTCCTGGTGGGGAGGAGAGAAATACAGATCATCCTACTGTGCCATCTGGGCTCATTATAGTACAATTTCTTTCTGTTATTGAATGGTACTGTAGGAGGCTACTTAAGGGAAATTGACAAACAAGCAGCATTGAGGCATGAATACCTGTTTTTTCTCAGTTGCAGACTGTGTATTGTTAACTATTACCTCACAAAGTTGCTGCTTAAATTATTGTATCACGTGTATTTTTAATTGGGACATATAACCAGAGTGGAGAAAGAGGCATCAACAGAAACACTGCTTAACTGGGAACTCTTGGAAAATGCAGTAGTTACTTTAGGGTAATATTTAGTTTTTGTTCTGCATCATTAATGACTACTGCATGTCCACTTGGTGTATGTATGTGTGGGTGGGGCTGTTTGCCTATTAAAAAAGCATAAATCACACATTGTGATGGATGCATGATGTAGATACTGAGAGACACCATATGGACCTCCATCAGTGAGCTGTATAAGAGTTAAATGTAGGGTGTCCGCAACACAGACTGTTCAGAGTGTGCATACATACACACATACGTATGCACACACAGACATAACACATATACAGACACACACATACACACACACAAACACTGAGACATACAAACGGTCCCCAGCTGCGTGAAAAGAAGAGTGGCTTAATGACACTTCGTGTGAGATCAACTCTTGAAACGCTCTAAAAGTCACAATGTGCTGAAGCTGTTGTAGCAAATGACTCAACACACAGACACAAAAATGTATACACATACACACCCATAAGCACAAACACATTAAATTAATTAACTAAAGTGACACATAGCAACATAAAAAGCACATTTAAGACCAAAATTTCAATTAGCTCCTATGGCTTTTGCAAAAAACAAATTTCACGTGACACTATTATTTCTTGCTTTTCATCTATGTCTATGCACATGATGGCAGTTGTCTGACACATGACTTTTGCTGACAATTACTTTTGCATTCACTTGTGCTCTAAGGCTATAACCCCTGCATGTACGAATAAGTTTGGCAAAGAGAGAGACACCATATGTTTGCGTTCACGTGCATACATGCATGTGCAACCCTGTCTCCTAAGAATTACATTTCTAAGATACAAATAAACTGCAAACGCAATTACATCTCTGTGGCGAACGTAATGATCATGTTGTGGTAAAATGTATATTTTGAATGAATGTAGCTCTGCATTTATTAACACAAAGTGAGTCCCATGAAGGTGGCCGGGGGTGGATGGTGCGCCTATACCGTGCAGTGCAAGCCGCAGACCCAAATTCCCATTAACTCTTTGCAACATTGGATATTTTGGTGGAAGAGAAAACAGGATGTTTTAGATCAAATATTTTGGCGGACAAAAATCCATCGTCTGTGTACATCTTATTTATATGTTAGGTATCAAGATATTTGCGACTTGTCATTTACTTTAATTGCGAACATACAGTATGATCATTATGTTAACAGAAAACATAATTCAGTTGCAATTTTGTTCTGCACAAAAATGTATTTGTGACTGCAGTTTAGTTGTATTGGAACGTAATTTTTACTGGGTTGGCATGTGAGAACATTTACGATCTTGTGTTTATGTCTGTGTGTTTGATAGCTGTGTCCTACTTCCCCCATCTACACATCATGCATAGTCCCTAATGAGGCCCCTGGGAAGCTGTCCAGAGCTTGTGGTTCTCCAAAACTGCTTTTGTTCCAACTTTATTTCAAAGCTGCTGCCTTCAAGGCTGCACAGCCTTTGAAGTGCCATGGTTGGTATCTAGTAGTCCAGCTCTTTGTCCTTACTGACATTAACACCATCAGATCTGGCCTATATGCCCAAGCTCATGTTTGAAACAAATGTTGTATACCCTTTTGTTTACACCCACATTTGCCCAAACTGACAAGCTGCCCAGACAGGAAAGATAACACACACACAACATACTGCTTACGGCTGTTTGAATGATGTTGATTTTGTTTGTCAAAGCTGTTTCTTTCTCATTTCTCCCTAATTTTTTTGTTACCTTTGTCTGCCATCTCATCATGAGCGGTGCTAGAGGAAAAGCAATGGTGACTGAAAACACAGAGACCACACAGAGAGAAAAACTATGTCTCCAGTTTTAATAAAATGGTGGCAAAAAGGCAACACAATGGATGACTGGCAGGAAAGTGGTAAGAATAAGCTGGAAAATAGAATTTAGAAGGAAGAGGCTGCAAACTGTGCTGCGTGGAGAGGGAGTATCAACATGTAGAGATTTATAGTAGGTTATGTTAAAGAATGCCACATCCCCTTAGGCAATATCTTATTCCTTTTGGTTCACCAACCATGCCTTTTTCTTGCACATCCTGTCCTGTTCTGTTTTCTTTAAACCCTCCCTGCTGGGAATACTCCAGGTTAAATGGGACAACTGCGATGAGCCATTACAGATGATGCTCCAGTCTGAGGCACTTAACATGAAGTTTAGATGCGTTGAGTGGAGTGTAAAGAGGGAAAAGCAGTTCTCAAGTTCACGTAGTGTTTTGTTTTTTCACAGTTCATGGGGATGAGACGTTAAACTCTCATAAGCATGCACTCTCACAGCCACCTGCACAGAGAGAATGCATAAAAGAGAGAAATTCACAATACTGAAAGGTGGTTGAGTGGTAAAACCCCGCCTAAATGCCGAAATTGAAAATGATCCTTTCTGGCCTCAGCCCAAATCTCTCCAGAGCTCATTGCATCCGTTTCCTCTCCCAGCTTTTCCTCTCAATAAAAAGCTGGGAAACAGAACAACAATTCTTGACCATGTGGCTGCCTGCTTTAAAAGAGTAAAACAGATCAAGTAAAAAAAGAGACCATGATGGAATCAGAGATAAAGAAGCCAAGTACAGAGAGTCCTGCCAGGATGTGAGAGGATTTAGCACCGTGATAAGGTTGTATTGATCAGACGCCTTTCAGTCTGTATACCTTTCTGAGCCAACAACAGCCTTTCTTAATCCTTTGATTCCTCTACTTTTCAGTCAGTCTTGTCATCATTCTAACAATCCGTTCTGTACATCCGCATTGATTCTGCCTGTATCCAGCATCACTCATGTTTAAAATCCTATTTGGTCTCCGAGTTTTTTTTTTATTCAAATGTGTCCTAAACATGTCTTTAGTTATGTTCAATTTTAGAAGTCAGGCAAAATGTTTTTGACAGTTATGATTACATATGTAAGACATATGTATTTTTTTTACCAATTGTTTTTTTTTAACCAATTGATGAAATGATGCATCATCAAGCCATTATCATTTATCATTAGCTCAATAAGTAAATACATATTTTACTGTATTTAACTAATCATGTTGAGTCATGAGTGATAATGAAAATGCTTTGCTGCAAATGAAAGAAACTGCATGGACAAATACACCAAGTGACCACTTTGTTCCACCTGTGTGTAGTTGCAAACAGCTCAGTTGAGCAGTCACTCATGCAGACAGTGTTGAGAGTTTCAGTTACATTACCATGGACAAGATGTGTGACTTAATTAACTGAACATTGTATTATCATTACTGCTCAGAAACAGGCAGCCTTCTGGGATTTTCCTCCACCACAGCGTATTTAGTCTCCAAGAATCACAATAAACATAAGCAGCAGCAGTCACTGGCAGTCTTGTGGATTAAATAGAATGAGAAATGTCAGAAGTTGAAGCTGTGGCATTTCCTGCTGTTACGGCCATGGCCCTTTTGTTGTCTTTGCTCTCTCTCCCCTCTCCCGCTCCTTCTCATGTGTTTCTCGTATGCAAATCCACCTGTGCGGATGCCTGGCTGTGAAAGTCAACTTAAAGAGTTAATCGTGGGTAAGTTGGTGGAGCTGAACGTGCTTGTGTTAGCGCCCTGTCTGAAGGGAAGGGTAGCCACAAAGTTGAGGAACCCTATAGTGCTGAGCATGATGTGGACGAGGATCCGCAGGGGGATGAGCGGAGGAAAACGCCGTTCACCCTCCCTCGCTATGATCCCCTCTCCTCAGTAAGCACTGGTTCACGGGATGGCACTCGGCTTAAAGTACGCCTTGCCCGCCTCCAGATGGAAGAGAAAGCACAAGATCGCCAAGCACAGCTTCAGTTTCAGCTTGAAATCAGAAGGCTGGAGATTGAGGCTCACCAAGAGGTGCGACTGCGACAGCTTGAGCTTGAGTCCCAGGCTCATAAGCATACGCCCTCTCGTAAGACTGCACCTGTTTCATCCTCCACCGCTTCACCTACAGAATCATTCGACATTGGTAAGCATATCCTGTTAGTGCCAACATTTCGTGAGACTGAGGTTGATTCGTACTTCTGTGCTTTTGAGCATATCGCTTCAGCTTTACAATGGCCGCCTGAGGAATGGCCACTTTTACTTCAGTGCAAAATTCATGGGAAGGCTCAGGAGGTTGTAGCTGCGCTCCCCTTAGAAGATAGTCTTAAATATGAATCAGTCAAAACCACCATCTTACGAGCATATGAACTGGTCCCAGAAGCCTATCGGCAAAAATTCTGAAATTACAAGAAATCCGCAAGTCAGACATACGTCGAATTTGCTAGAGAAAAAGGGACGTTATTTGATAAATGGACTTCTGCCTGTAAAGTTTCTGATTTTAGCTCCCTGAGAGAATTGACTCTGTTAGAGGAATTTAAAAAATGTTTGCCTTTTAGTGCATTAAAAGGCAAACATGTGCGTTAGTCACGCCCAGTACTAGTTCCTGGAGCTCCCCATGTTTGGTTGAAGGGAAGCCAGATGGGTCTCCTCGTTTCATTATGGATTTTCGTAAAGTAAATGCAGTTACTGTCCCTGACTCCTATCCCCTGCCTAGAATGGAGGACTGCATAGATAACCTTGGACCAGCCAAATACGTAAGCAAATTAGATCTCCTCAAAGGCTATTGGCAGGTCCTGTTAACTGAACGCGCCTCTGAAATTTACGCCTTTGTGACCCTTGATTATTTCCTACAATACACAGTAATGGCCTTTGGCATGTGTAACCCCCCTGCCACCTTCCAGAGATTAGTTAGTACAGTATTACGTGGTTTGCCTAATTGTAATGTGTACCTCGATGACCTCATTGTGTACACCCTTACATGGGAGGAACACATTCGGGTACTTAAGCAGGTGTTCGAAAGGTCGGCAGCAGCCTCGTTAACCTTAAACCTAGCGAAGTGTGAATTTGGCAAAGCCACCGTCACGTACCTAGGTAGATAGGTGGGTCATGGTCAAGTACGCCCTGTTGACGCCAAAGTCACTGCCATCAGCGAGTACCCTGTTCCTGTCACCAGGCGTGCTCTCCGCAGGTTCTTAGGCATGGCCGGATATTACCGGGGTTTCTGCCGGAACTTCTCATCCGTTGTCCACCCCTTAACCGACTTGCTGAGTCCTAAGGTAACCTTTGTGTGGACCCCTGAGTGCCAACGCGCCTTTGATAGTGTCAAATCCCTCCTGTGTCACTCTCCTGTACTCGTTGCTCCTGATCTTCCCAAACCGTTGAAGGTGGAAATCGATGCTAGCGCCGTTGGCGCTGGCGCCGTGTTATTGCAGGAAGGTGCAGATGGGATTGACCATCCTGTATGTTACTTTTCCCGCAATTTTAGTAAACACCAACTCCGTTATTCAGTGGTTGAGAAGGAGACCTTGTCGTTGCTGTTTGCACTCCAGCACTTTGAGGTATATGTTGGTTCCACTTCTTTGCCAGTTGTTGTCTTCACTGATCATAACCCGCTTGTGTTTCTTTCCATTATGTACAACCATAATCAACGCCTCATGCGGTGGGCTTTGATTGTGCAAGACTATAACCTCGAGATTTGGCATAAGAAGGGCTCCGACAATATTGTGGCCGATGCCTTGTCCAGAGTGGACACATAGGCAGGTCTGCATTGTAATGTAGCCAAAGCTTTGCTGACACTCATTAGTATGGACACCCAATAAGGCTGTGACTTCCCTTCCTGCTGTATCCTTCAACATGGCAGACATGCCATCGATGCTCCATCATCAATTCCCAATAGAAAATAGAGCTAGAAAGCTCAGTTAGATTTATTACTAAAAGAAAGAGAACAAGTGACAGAGAACAATGAGAAAACTTTGAGAGAAAAGATAGACTGAGACAAAAGAAAGAAAAAAGAGAGAAAGAGAAAAGTCTGTAAAGGCAGTCGATTATGTTGGGAGAAAGGGGTAAGAGGGGTCAGATGACAGATTGGGGAGACAGACTCGAGACTGATTGAGAATGGATGAAACAAGTGAATTGAAACTGAAATCAGAGGGAAGCGGAGAAGAATAAAAATGAGACTCGTGTGTTGCTAATGACAAACAAAATTAATAAAGTCTTCTTTTCAAAGATGAAAAATGAATGATCATTCTTGCAAATGATGGTAATAGTAAAATTTTAATGACATGAAATTTAGCCTCATATACCAGAGTTTGCAACCAGGGTCATCCAGATATAACTAAAACCATAAAGCAGCATAGTGTCAGGATTTCTTGGTTGTCTGCTTGAAAATGGTGGGTTTCGCTCACAAGTAATGGTGAAATGGAACATGAGATTGACTTTTTTTTTTCACCAGTCGATCTATGTTCTAATCCTCAACCATGATCATGAGCTGTGGGTAGTGATCAAATTAAAGAGATGGCGAATATGAGCGGCTGAAATTAGCTTTCTCTGTAAGCTAATTTACTCCCACTGGAAGTTTTCCAGGCATGTCCAAATAGCAGTAGATCCAGAATATGCTGGAGAGATTATGTATCTGGTCTGGCCTGGGAATTCCCCAAGAGGAGCTGGAAAATGTTACAGGGGAGAAAGATGTCTGCGACCGAATGATCCGGATAAGCAGCAGAAAATTGATTGATGGATGGAGGCAACCTTCCAAACACTGTGTGTGAGTGTGTGCGTGTATAACAAATGGATAATGAGTGAACGGGTGTGACAGAGGGACAGAGATAGTGACTAGTGAGTGCTCTGCTGGGCAGTGATAATGCTCTTGCAATTGTTTGCCGATTACAGCCTGTTTGTTTGCGCTGACATCATCTGCAGATAATTCATCTGCAGACAGAGTATTTCTGTTTGTCAGCAGCAATATGCAGTGTGCACTTTTATCACCACAAACATGTGAATATGCATAACTGTTAAGTGTACACGTCCCCACATACTGTATGAATGTTCAGTGTGTTCTTAGCTCTTATACTTTGTCTTTATTTTTTAACTCAGCATCAGCAATCAACTTTCCCAGGGTGCATTGGTCTGATTTTTCGTTAATGAAAAATTACAGAAATACTGTTCAGTGACAATTGAACTTGTCTTTAAGTTCTTGAAAACGGAAAATGGCAACTTGAAAATGTTTCACCTTCCATCCAGAAGAACTAATGAAGCCTTCTGGATGGAAGGTGAAAGATTTTCAAGTTGCCATTTGTCATCTTTGTTTAACCAGCACACCTTTCACTCGTCAACTGTGTAGTTCGGTTGTTTCATTTTTTAATAACACAGCAGTCTATCTTATGTGTGGTCTTTATTTCCTCATACTGCTGGCTGCATGGTGTCAAAATTTCTGCTGCTTCAGGCTGCTTGCTCGGTAGCTTTATCATAAAAAAAACACTGTATTTTTGACACTGTGAAGAATCACCTTTTCATAGGCACCTATGAATCACCTGTTAGCCCACAGGTGACATTATAGTCATATAGTCATTCACATGTGAATATTTGAAATCAGTACAAGGAAACTGGCACCATTTGTAAAGAAAAATCCAATTAAACTGTTGTTGCTATTTCATACTTAAAATGATGAAAAACGGAATGTAGGTGGATGTTTCATCATAGTAATGGAGAAAATGTAATGGAGAATTGAAAGTTCTGTGGATTGATGGGTGGCTGTGAATAGACCTAAAGGTAATATAAAGCCCCCCAAAACAAACTAACTAACTAATTAACAAACGCTGGAAGTAGTGTAAACTAAAAGCATATTTTTTGGCTGGTTCATTCTATAAACATGTACTGTATTAAAATTCATGTAGTCAATGATGCACATACATGTACAGCGTCATGTATCAAACTCTTACTGGCTGCAGTATCCCTCTTTGTGACCTTTACATATTATGAAAGAAAACAGACCAATGCATGAAGCTACTGATTCATCTCTACAAGAGTTGGTAGAAATTATGCTGTTGCTACTTTGAAATTCTCCTTTCTGACATTTATTAATGTAAAGATAAATTAAAGGCAACACCTAAATATAAACACTAACAATATGAGCAGCAGTGGTCTGGCATTCAGTGAGAGACAGAACGGAGTTGGTGGTTTGAGAGAAAAGATCATTAATCTGCATCATGTTTAAGAGAGCAGTCTGAATATATGGGGGTTTGAAAGTTAAAATTTTCACAAGTATTATTAATGAATGCTAGCAGAGGCTGGTGCCTGTTTAAAAAAAAAAAGTCTAAAGTAGAATTTTTCAACATGTGTAGAGACTTGATTAGTAATCAGCAGAGCTAGTCTTCAAGAGAAAAGTTTTATTACGCCTGCATCAGTACAGCTAACCAAGTCCCCATTGTTACAATTAGAGTTTGTGCATGTGAGGATGGGGCACTGCTTTTCTGTGTCATACATTAATTGGTTATTTTTCTTCATGGTGAAACTAAGCAATATTTCCTACCATGCTCAAAAAAATGACCAACTTTTCTTACATATTTCTCTTCTTCCTGCTTCTTTGAAGTTTTTTGTTCTCCACCTCCCCCTACTAATACTTCTAATAGTTTCTTAGGCTTTTAAAATAAAATGAGAATAATAGCCAGTGATAGTGGTATCGCATTTGTTCTTGGAAGTTGTGCCAGCTTTCCAAAGTACCTCTTTTATTCTGAGGAAAGCCTGCCAATGTGTTTCTGTAACATATGGTGAATTATATATGCGTCGGCATGTGTTGTATACATTTTTAGGTCGTTGTAGATTAATCTAGCTTTAAAAGAGACACACTAAGATTTACAGTACCGACTCTAAACTATAGAAAGAATGGGGATCAAGAGACAGAAAGAATGGGGGATAGAAAGAGCGTAAGAGGTAAACAAATGTACATTTAGAAATGGAAACTCTGGCAACCACGTAATGTTGCTTTCCGAAGAGAAATGTTAACACCTGCTTGTGGGAAAGAGACATTTTCATTCAGTAAATGCACAAAACACACTCATTGAGGCATACAATCTTACAAATACAGGGGTGAGAAAATGCTGGCATAAAAGAAGTGACTGGTTTAAGAAGCTGAACAGTCACACATCATTTCATGCTGCTGTGTGAGAAACTAATTAATGCTGCATCAAGAGAAAAACTGGGAGAAGAAGAAAGGGGGAATAAGGAGGGAGAAGAGGTGCTTAATTCTTGTTATTTATTATGCCAACCTTGCAAATATGGCTCGAACTAACAATCTGAAAAGGAATACACGCCTCTGGAATTCTGAATGTGTTGAATTTTCATTTGACAGCTGACATCGTTGTCCAGAACTTATTCCCAGGGACAGTTTAATCAATATCTGACCAACCAAGCTTCTTCCCACAGCTAAAAACCAGACAGCTGAGATGTAAAGCAGGTTCAGACTCCTGGCTTGACCAGCATCTGTCATGCTGAAGTGTACTTGGGCAAGACGCTGAATCACTGCCAACTTTAATTGCTGGTCTTGTGACCTCTCCATGGAGTAAGGCCTGTGAAAAAAGAATCTCCTTGTAGGGATAAACACTTTATAACATGTTTTATTGCATTTAACCTGTGAAGACATCAGGCTGTGCCTCAGTGCTGGAAGCTGCTCAGCTAGCAGTGAAAAGCAGACTGACTTTGTGGATACAAAGAGCAGTTTTTGAAATAAAATAAAATTCATTTTATACAAGTGATATCATCTCTGAACCAGAAAATAGACTCATATGCCCAGAAAATCACACAGAGTAGAGCGAGCGTCTCATTCTCCCTCTTTTCTGATTGATTCTCTATGGTGCTACACATTGGTTTGATGCTCAGGGGAGGAACAAACTATAGCTCTCGCTCGCTTTGTTTTAGCTATAATAATCTGAATGCTCAGTCATATAATCTTAACCTCCCCTGGAGTTGCAGCAGTGTGAGTGTTGAGATCCATTACTATTTCAGTTTTAATTTTTAGTATGGTAATCATCAAAGTCAGGTTTGTTTTCTGAACGTATAACGCAGCAGAAATTGTATTGTACTTTTATTGTATGACGTAAGGCTCGTGCAGTATTGGCACCAGTGGTTTACAGAAAGACTTGTGGCCTACATTTTGTGGCATAATGTGATTATGGTACCATTTTACAAAAGTACTATAATCTGATCCTCTCTCATCTAATTGAGTGATGTCCATATCTTGTAAGTACTGCTGGTTGGCATGTGTACTATAATTACTATAATAAAATATACTATAATTTACTATCATGCACATTTTGGGCTAACAAGTTGCAAAATTTACAATCATCTCAAATACCATCATGGACAAAAGGTCACAAGGGCTTTTGTCATTCTCTTTTTTGCACCAGTATTAAACTTTCAGAAAGGAAGACATCCATCACTAAAATGAGTTTGGCTTACGTTTCCTTAAGCAAAATTAACATTTATGCAATAAGATATTCAAATGTTTCTGTTTTGTCAAGAAAAAAAGTTGTAAATCAGTAGCCTAACTGAGTAGGATCGGGCATGTTGAAGGAAAGGGGCAACCCAGTCTCCTAAAAAATTTTGCCTAAACCCAACCTCATACAGGACATTGGTCTTGGGTCTGCAGCTTGTTAGCCCTGCACAGTACATGCCCACCATCCACCCCATTCACCTCCTTGTAACATTCAGGAATGACTCAATGTAAACGCCTTTCAATCAGTGAGCTTACTGTATCTTCAGGTTTCACTCAGAGCTGTTTCTGGTGGTGTTGTGAGATCTCCAAGCTAATTTGCATTATCCCCAGAAATAATAAATGAGCAGATCTGTTGTTTGTTCTATTTCAATTTGACTTCATTGAAGTGACACCCTCTGTAGTTGTTGACTTGCCAAGATGGATAAAAATAAGAAGCACTAACATGGGAGGTAAAAAAAAAAAAGGAAAGTAACTGAAAACAGAGGAGAAAGAAAGATAGACATGAAGTTGAGAAAAGAAGACGTAAGGAGAGAGACACAAGAGCACAGAGATGCAGACAGCAGAGCTGAGGTGGGAGAGGGACTGATAGATAGAAGGGGTTTATTTGCTTTTGTTGTGCCAACCTCATTTATCTCCGGTGAACAGCCTCCCAGTGCTGAGAGGCTGTATGACAGAAATCAATCAGAGGGCAATCGTCCATACACTTCCACTGATGCGCCAACCCATCGATACAGGCATTAATAGAGGAATGGTGAGGGAGAGATGCATGGAGAGAGGAAAATAGAGAGAGAGGGGGGAAAAGTGCAGACAAAAAATGAAAACTGTAGAATAAAAAAAAAATTTAAAAGAGAAGACTGGAAGGAAAATCTTTACTTTACTTGGCAGACGACTTACAAGGGGAAGACACACGCAATTACCATTTGGGTTCTGTAAATTAGAGTTACTACAAACTAAGAGCCCTGATAAGACCCAAAACTTGTCAAGAAGAAAACATGCTAGGAATTGTTAAGTACTAGACAATTAAGCTTTGTTTTGCCAGGAAGAAAACATAATTATTTCTTATTCCAAGAATAAGCCAACATAATGAGTTAAATATCTGAGTCTGTTCAACTCACCATGCAATATTTTGGAAACAAAAGAGTTGAATCATGCTGCATGAGTTGTTTGGATATCTGTTCTCTTTGATTTTACAAACGGCAGTGGCGTTGCATGTCAAATGGGGGTTGGAGAAGATAATAGAATTAGAAATGCACTCAATATTTGATTTGCTTATGTTTTTAGTCAGTGCATTTCTCCAGATGCTGTCTGCTGTCCACAAGATTCACAAGTGCATAAATTATGTTTACGTCAGTTGATAAAATGGGCAACGTTATACCACTGATTGGGATAAAATTCTATGAACACTAGTAAAAGACTAAATTATTACTGAGCCAGAGGGAAAGTCTTGTCTGAGAGTCCAAAATCAGGGTGCTATATCTATATAATATCACTTATTACCAGAGGTGGGTAGTAACGAGTTAGATTTACTCCGTTACATTTACTTAAGTAACTTTTTGAAATAAATGTACTTCTAAGAGTAGTTTTACTGCAGCATACTTTTTACTTCTACTTGAGTAGATTTGAGAAGAAGAAACACTACTCTTACTCCGCTACATTCGGCAACACTAGACTCGTTACTTTTTTTTTTATTATTACTATTTGTTTATATGCCGTCTAGAGTTGTGACATTCACACGAACCGAATCTATTGAACGGCGCTTTAACAGGAACAATGGAGCGGTTGGGAGCCGTTCTTTGTTGTTGTTTCACATGCACATAACTTGCTGTCTAACCAACCAACCAACCAATGTAAGAGCTAGAATAAAGCAAATAAAGTACAAGAGAACCAATTAAAACCATGTAGGACCATATTTAAATCATAACAAGCTAAATATAAGCAGAGTTTTGTCTGACTTAACACCTTGTTTTTATCTCCTTTATAGTTTCTCCCTTGTTTACTTTTTAGCGTCAAGTGTATGTACTGCTATTGTTAGCCATCCTTTCAAAATAAAACTTCCGTTTTAATAGGAAATTACAAAATAAAAGTGATTACCTAAATTATCCAAGCAAAACCCTTAAACAAGTTACATATTGCTCACACAGTGTATTGATGTCATTTACACCACAGAATTTGCAATTTTTTTTTATATTTTTGTCTGTCTGATTACATTATTTTTTAAAATAAATCAGACATTACGATCAAACAGTTACTCACTACTTGAGTAGTCTTTTTACCGAATACTTTTTTACTCTTACTTGAGTAATTTTTTGGATGACTACTTTTTACTTCTACTTGAGTAATATTATTTTGAAGTAACTCTACTCTACTCTTACTTGAGTATAATTTTTGGCTACTCAACCCACCTCTGCTTATTACATTGGACACGTGTAGTAAGTGTAAAATAAGTGTGATGCACAAAATAACAGTATCAGCTGAAAACAAACATAATATAAAATGTGTTAGCGTTGAGGTATACAGCATTGATTGGTTATTTTGGAATACAGATTCCTGAATTATACTTACATATGCATCATACATATTGACACAGATTGAAACTGTGTATGTACTAAACTGTACTGTATATCAGATAACATGTTGTGCAACTGCTAGTTCAACAAAATGAGGTGAGCTTTAAATAATAACTAATGTGAGCAAATTATAGCTGATAAAAGGATGAAAGATATGGATAGAAAATTAGGTTTGCATGTGATTTCTTTCCATTATGTAGAGTGTGTGAGAGTCTGTTTATCCTATTGAACTGTGAGTGTAGTGTGAGTCAGCCAGGTCTTTTTACTGACCAGAGCTCACACAAGTTGTGAATGTCTCTGCTGAGATCAATACATCACAGCTGGGAGCACCTGTCAGGAAGCATTGTCTGTTTGTTTGTTTGTGTGTGTGCGTGCCTAACAGCACGTGGAAGTCATTAGACTTCATGTCAGAACTCTTGCCCACCTCCCTTGGAATACAAACAACATGAGATCACATGAATCAATTGCTGCACATACAGTATAACACAACACACAGAGACATGCTGATGGTGCGTGTGCGGTGAATGATGCAGGCCGGAGGCACGGCCGACAGTCTGTCACCTCTGATGACATGAATGGGAACCCCACCTGACACCAGCCTCCCTTTCTCTGCCCACTGGCATACAGATAGTAGTTCCAAGGCCAATGTCACTTTCACATTGAGGGATGACCACAGGCAAACACACACAGAAACACAACAACCATGTCTCCTAAAAATGACACTCCTATACAACTAAACTGTGAATGTCTTTACATTTTTCTAGTAGTTGTAATGTGTAATGATTATATTCTGATGAAATGTATATTTTGAACAAATAAAGTGTTACATTTAGTAACAGAAAGTCAGCTGCAAGGATGTGATTGTCATGTGTGTGGTTAGGTTTAGGCAAGAAAAGCACTTTGGTTAAAGTTATAGAAAGACTGTGGTTTTATTTAAAGTTTAATAAATATGTTTTGTGTGAATGTTACATTTTTCTCTATTAGGCCAGACCATACTCTTTCTCTAACCTTAACCAAGTGTTGTGATCAACACTTGTGTTTACAATTCAGTCGTATAGAAACATAACTGTGGGAGACAGGGTTGCAGACACACACAAGATGTGTACACTACAACATGTATGATGTATGGCAACAGCCAAGTACACAAACTGACCTACATCAGGCTTTCACATTTGGTGCATCATCTCATGTTACATGTGTGGGCATCCATATCTTTCTTATATTTCTTTATGCTCTTATACACACACAAACATGCATTTGGCCTTTAAAGAAGGAAATTTAGACTTTATCCCCACATGTGATTTAACAAAATCTATGTACACTTGACTTTATTTGTCAGTCTTTGTTAATCCATGTTGCTGTAAGTTTGATGTTCTTCAAATTAACACAATTTCACACAAGAGTGTAGCTGTTAGACTGTGCTCCAACACCAATTAGTGAACAATGTGTAAAATCCGGGTTAAATAGATTATCATTTGTCAGGTCGTTAGTTATCATCATGTCATACATACTTAGCTGCACTTTCCTTCAGCTCACACATTGCTGTTCTGACCTTTTGGCTTTTTGACCAATATATAATTAATTTAGGTTGTAATAGCAACCTGGGCCTTTTACTGGAGACAAGAAAGTCATTAAAGACATAAAATGCCTCCTTAAGGAATGCACAGTAACATAAACATGGCCTGAAACCATCCATGTCTCCTTTGTGCTGTCCACACAAGTGGTGATGTCAATTAATGTGACAATTATCAAGAACAATTTACTTATCCATTAGCTCGTTAATTTAACATTTTGTATGTAGCACTTTGGGATAGATATAGTATCTTAATTAGGGATTGAACTGATGGAGATTGGAGACTGGAGAAGTAATGAATGGGTGCCAAGATTTTATGATTTAAATGTAAAAGGTGCTCTAAATTACAAAAATGTTCAGCTAAAATTCAGACACATTTTTGCCACAGAAACTGCACCTTCTCCTCACCTCTGCAACTTATTCTGTATATTTAAAAAAAAATGCTGACAGGCACATAGGCGTAGTTGACAGGAAGGGAGACACCCACAATGAACCTCAGGTTATTTGATGAGTGAGCAAATCATTCAGGGTAGTCACCTACTGTACCTGTCACAGAGAGAAACTGTCAAATTCACAGCATTTAAAAATCTAAAAGTACCTAATCGATGATTATGACTAGACAGGAAATCGATCCTTTTTTTAATAATTATGTATGCTTTCATTTATATAAGGAAATTAGTCATCGTTTGAGTCAGAACTTAAGTAAAATTTGAACATACAGTACATGCCACCTGTTAAACAACACAATCACGTCTTACACAGAACAAGGACATGACATTACTCTAAAAAATTGATTGCTCAGGCATGAGAACAGTTCCTGCAGTTTAAACTACCCCATGTGTAGAAAAACAATCAAACTTCTAATGACAAATGTCCACCTGAGTGATGGGTGCAACCATCTTTTGGACCACTCAGTTACAAGATGCATAACTTCTCACCAATATAATTAAATCAAGTCAGTTTGTGTAGCAGCTACAGCCCTTGAAACTCTGAAACCTTGACCTTTAATTATGGCACCTCTGTCACTGTAAATTTGGAAGCTTCAGAACACACTGCCAAAATGCATCATTCAGCTACAGTTAAGTAAAATTATATTGGAGGTTTCTGAAATATCAAGTTTGAGGCAAACATTTTGAGCCTTAAATAGCTCAGACCAGCACTGGAAAATAGTGTATTGTTTATTTCACAATGAAATTATTTGTGATATTACAGTATTGCCAGAGATTTTACAAAGTAATGTTTAAATATAGCCTAGATTTTAGAGCCTGTCACCTAGAGTGGGATGGACTTATTAGTTTGCTTTGTGGTTTATTATAATGGAACAAAGGAATTTATTTTTATTTATGAAACACTATTTATGCTAGATAAAATCTTATTTGCGTAACCATAGTCAAAGGATCTGCTTCAGAGACCGCATATCTGATCCTAATTGGAGTCTCCCAAGGCTCCATAGTAGGACCTCTACTGCTTAGTGTTTATATAAATGACATGTCTTTAGCTTGTCCTGAAGTGCAGGCACAAATCTATGTTGATTATGCTGTTCAGTATGTTCATGCACAGAGGAAATGGGAAGTTGCTGAACAATTAAAAGAGGCTATATGCATCATTCGGGTATCTCTGAATGTTTTACTGTGTTCTCTTTGCATTTAGAGATGTGTAAAGCAGAGTAATTTACATTACTTGAGTTATTTAGTTGGAAAGAGCCTTAAAAAGGAGAAATTAGTTCAGGCAGACAGAAAGTGAATGAAAAAACGGAATAAATGAAACATAAACTGTGCTTTAATTTTCACCTCAATTAGTAAGATGTCATGAAGTGTAAATACTAATTAGAAAGTGCAAGCCTACAAACTTATTTTACTTCAATTAGCAGGAGAAATTGATTTTATTAATATGGCTCGTTGTGCTTTGAAGCATCAACAAGCCATATTGATACATCCTTTTATGTAATTACAGTATCAATGTGCCGATGAGGGTAAAGATACCACTCAGTGACTTATTTTACAAAAATGAGTTATCAGGATTTTAAAATAGCTCTAAATGATGTTCCCATTTAAATTATTTACCAGCCAATTTGTCATGAGGCTAAATTTTTGACAAGAACTGGCTGAAATGATAAATCAGACTCCTCCCAAGCAGTTTTTAGCGTTAGCAAGGCTAATAGTCACTCACAACACCTGTAAATTAAAGCAGCATGTCACTGTCAAAACTTAAAGTATGAAGAGCTAAATCTTTGTGGATATAATTACTAAATGCCAAAGTTTAAACACAGTGTCATATATCAGATGTACACATGCAAGGCCACACATGCACACACACACACGCACACACACTTAGCAAGCCTCTTTAAGACATTTGATGTTGCAGCTTCCCCTGTCCCATCACGTTAGCTTTATTTGGACAGGCAGATAGGCTACTGGCAAATTTAACAAATCATCAGAGTCTGAAACCATATTTCAAAACACCACTTACAAGTCAATCAGATGGTCCGCTGTTTACTCATACTGACATAAATTAACTTAACCCTAAAAAGGTTGGAAAGAGGTTGAAAAGAAATGGCATTACACCTATCAAGGGCTTAATGTACTGTAATGATTACATCTTTTTTTATCTGAGGCTCATACAGTTTTAAATATGTTTCAGTGACTGTGGCGATTAGTATGTTGTGTTTCATTTCTGAAATGGGTGATGTTTTGTGATTGTATTTCACATACAGTAGGCAGCAGTGTATGTGTGTATTTGTGTGTGTATACAGTATAGTTTTGTACTGAATGTTAGTTCTCTTGTCATTTAGTCTAACAGTAAGAGTCAGTGTCAAAGTAGTCCAAGAAATGTTTCTTCTATTTATAGTCACTTAAATGTAGCTGCGATATGTGGTGACTGTTCATAATTGGTACTCAGGAACAAATATTGTTTAGATGAACTGATTTCTATTTGGTTACCCCTTGATAAACAAGTCAAATATGCTGCTGAGAACAAAGGGAATTAAAAGCAAAGAGATCACATATTTTAAGCAGCATTATTTATAGTCTCTTACCATCTTGTTTGAAGTGAAATGATACCAGCACATGGAAAACAAATGATGGTACTGCTGAACTTGATGAACAGAAAATCTGAAGCTTGCCTGCAAGTGTGTGGTAGAGTGGATGGGGAAGGGTGGGGCTTGAAATCAGAATTGTGTGCACTGTTGCATGTGTGTGTTTGCCTCACGGGTTTTGATCTCTCTCCTCACTAAACAGAGAGGAGTCCATCAACAACAGATACCCCTTCAATTATTTAGGGGGTTAGCATGAAAAATGAATGGCTTTTTCCTGGAGTGAGAGGTGCAGTGCTTCTGTGGTTCTTCTCAATCTTTCAGCTTACTGCACACTCACACAGAAGTTAGGCTGAGCAATTGATTTCTTACAGCAATGACTGTGGATCACTGCGTTTGTCTCGTTATTGGTTTAAACCACAACTACTGGGGAGCTGTTCCAATCGCATCAACCCTCAGATACTGTGAGATACTGCAACTTTTTTGACACAAAATCCTGCCTAGTGTTTACTGTGGAGTTTACTGTACTACTGAGGGGAAGCAGCTCGATATAAACTCGCCTCTGACCTGTACCACATCAATTCTAGACATTGCACAGAATTTTTTACAGTGCAATAGGAAAACACTTCAAAAGTTTCATAGAAAGACTAGGTTGTCAAGTATGGCTTTTTTGTACTGCTAACCTGTATCAGCTTGATTGCCAAGAAGGCACTCAATTGATGATTAGCAGGTCAAAAGATGCCTGTAGATCTAGATATTTTTAGGCTAGATGTTTAATTTAATGGTAGCTGGATCTTGTACCACAGTGACAACGTATTTTATCTTTAAACTGAATTTCATTGTTTTAACCTAGACATCAAAATGTTGACCTGCAAATCACTACATAGGTCATCAGAGCCGGCTCGACCCACTTTGGTGCCCTAGGCGAGATTACGACTTGGCGCCCCATGATCGCCTATTATTGGCTATAACTGCAAACGGATGTCTTTGAGGTCCATATCTTCCCCATTTATTCCCGGACATTGTCACTCATGACAAATAATTAACTACACTTTAGATAACGAGCTCAAAAACCCGCGACTGACGATATTTGCAAGCAACTTTTTTTGGAGGGCTTGCAGCTGAGCCCCCTCCAGCGAGTGGCGCCCTAGGCGACCGCCTAGTTCGCCTATGCCAAGAGCCGGCTCTGTAGGTCATAACTGAGTAGTTTTCAGTTGCATCTCCAGTGAAATCAAACTACACATATTTGTACCATTTGACATCTACTCAGTTTTGCATGTTGGCAATCTGTGACAATGTTGCAATAAAGTCCAAATACCATTACCTTCAGTGTTTTTACCATAAATACAGCATGTAAATCTGGACCTTCATTGTGTGTCTGTAAGGGATTTTCACTTATTTCATGTGACAGCGTGGATCTAAGAGACAAGTTCTCTGAACAATAAAGGCTTGTCATAGTCATCCAGTTTACTTCCATGATTAGACTGGCAGCAAGCCAGTTGTCCCCCATGTCAGGTCACTTTGTTAGGTGATAGTCATTTGGTATTAGTTGACTTTTCTTCTCTGTCAGCTTTCAGTGCTTATTACGTTGCCTTTCTTCTCCTGTCTGACTAATTTGTGCCTCTCTTTGTGCCACTGTCTCGTTTTTCTCTTCATGATGATTGACCCAGAAAGAAAGAAAAAAGGTGGAAAAAAAATAGCTCTGTATAAAATATAATGTTAGCTCCATTTCTCCTTTTCTGTCTTTCCAGGTGGTCCATCACGTTGGTCTTCTCCTCCATGTGACTGCTGCTGTAAGAACCACAAAGGTGATGGTGAAAGTGGCACCTCGTTCAATGAGCTCTCCACCTCCAGCTCTGAGAGCCAGTCAGAGGCCAGCTCTCCCCAGGGAACAGTCATCCGTGGCCCAGTAAGCCGCCAGCATCATCCCCATGCCAACGTCCAGACCCTGGACAGGCCACTGAAAAAGGGCCCCATTGCCATGCTCCAGCAGTCCGAACATCGGCGGAAGAGCGATTTGCTGCGCACGCTTACAGCGAGCTCCCGCGACACCAGCACCTGCAAGAAAAGACCTACAAAAGAGAAGCTGACAGTCGAGGAGGAGCTGGAAAAGTGCATTCAAGACTTCCGCAAGATCAAGATCCCAGAAAGGTTCCCTGAAAGGAAGTACATGTGGCAGGCTGACCTGCTGAGAAAGTACCGCCTCTGAGCCAGGAAATAGCACAGAGGGAGCAGACGTATGAGGCCAAGGATCAGTTTACATGTTTTTTGATCATGACTTTTGCAACAAAATGGAGATAATACTAAACTCATTTGAATCCAGCTTCTGAGGGAAACTTCAACTGTATGACAGTAGGTTGAAAGTCAACACAGAACCTAAAAAGAAGCATAAAAATATGACATTTGCTCTTATTTACGTATGTAGTATGTGTGTATGTAGTTTAGGCCTACTGTATGTACTGTAAGTATGTGCCGTACATTGCTGAATGCTTCAGAGCTTTTAAGAATTTATCCCTGAGGGCCTCCTCAATGAACCAATCAACCAATGGGAGGCTTACAAGTGGCTGTTATTAAGGTTTACTGGACTACATATATGGTAATCTGTCTTTATTTTGCTGAAAAAAACATCACAAGAGCCACTAAATTAATACACAAACACAATACTGACTTGGTATGTGAATGTGTGTGTGTGTGTGTGTGTTCGTGCTCAGGTGGCCTAGAGGTCACAGATAAATCTGCATCAGGATCCATTAATAATTCATGCTGTCCTGACAGTGCTCTCTATAAATACACCCGGAGCTCTCTGCTGCCAGGGTGGTGTAAACAGCTGGGTCGATAACTTTACTTTTAGGCAACATTTGGGGACTTCTGAGGCAGGAAGTGGTACAATTTCATCAGCACCACAATTAACTTTCTGTTCTCATATCAGTTAAATTACAAATGTACCCCGAGTGAATCAAACTGCCTTGCTTTGCATTGATTTTTACCATGCTGGCTAGATGTAGAACAATACCCAGGTTACTGTGTGATGGATAAGTGAAAGAGTAAAGAATTTGATTAGATTGTCAAACCATGGGGAAATATGGAGTTTCTGATTTAACATACCTATACACACACTTTCCCATTCATTCAACTCTCACAAACACTCATTCCTACATATAAACACGGAGAGGGATCAATCATAAGGTAATTTAAACCGAGCTCAACATGACATCTTCAGCAAATAGAGAGAATAACACAGGTTTGCAGCATTTGGTAATCCTGTCAACACAGACTGATGCTTTCTGTGCTTATTCTTGACTTGGTAATCGATAGTTATTGATGACAGTGTCTGGTGATGGAGTCCATAGACACTGTTATTCTTTTACAGCTCCTGGGTTACTGACAAAGACAAGCTGCTCAGTGAAAATTACCATTATTTATGTATTCATTTATGTACTCTTGAATCTGTCAGTGGGGTTACATTGCGAAGTGATTACAGAAACACACATTGCAGAAAGCAATTTTTAAAAAGCACAATTCAAGCACATAATTTAATTTCCCTGTAGGCTCTGTAGGTTACTGACAGAATTGTGGAGAAATTATTTCACGGCGAAAAATAAAATTACTGATATTTAGAGTTGTGATGGTAAACTTCAAAAAAATGTCACATATATTATATATTTAAATGGGTGGTGTTATTGTCATCACAACGATTGTTTTAAGAGAGAAATGTAGAAAAGAGAAACATATATATGTTAGAAAATGACAGAACTACAATTCAAGTTGTAAAAATCTTCTAAATCGTATTACAAATACAGTAGAAGGAGGCTTCCAAATGCTCAACACTTAATTTATTCAATTAAATGTCAGTAAGAGGATGTTGCTGAAGTAAGCGACTGCGCTGATCATTGCTACAGAAAACATCACGGTATTTGAATGAAAAGTGTGACAGACATCTGTGATGAGGGATGTTTCTGAGTTATTAAGTCATAAATATTTATGAATCACCTTGTTTAGATTAATGTTCAAAATGACCTTGGTAGGAGAATGAAAATAAATAAAGACAGTGAAAAGTGTTTCCACAGAGAAGCATGATTGAACTTCTAATACATTTGTTATTGAAGTTTGAAAGTGCAGAGGAGTGGGCTTCATATAAAATCACGGCTTTCTTGCTAATCACAAAGTATACAGTTTAATTATAATAATACAGAGATAATAAAACATGCATAATGTTGATATATTCAAAGGTTAGTCTATTTAAATTAAAAATGTCCAATATTAACAAAATGGGCGTGTGATGGTTAGCACTGGGTTCAGATCAAGCAGCCTTTCTGTGTGGAGTTGGCATGTTCCTCCTGTGCCTGTGTGGGTTCTCTCTGGGTGCTTCGGTTTCCTCCCACAGTCCAAAGACATGCAGTTAGGTTAATTGGTGAATCTAAATTGCCCATAGGTGTGAATGTGAGAGTGAATAGTCTGAGTCTGTCTCTATATGTCAGCCATGTGATAGACTTGCAACCTGTCCAGGGTGTACAGGAAAAGCAGTTAAGATAATGGATGGATGGATGATAATAAAAATTTGATTGATTGATTTTGAAAAATGTTAAATTGTTTTAATTATAGTTATTTTTATATCCAAACCAATTTAAATTAATATAGAATCATATGTCTTATATCGCCCATAAACTGAATTTCCTGTTAGTGAGGTGGTTCATGGGTAGGAAGAAATGTCTACTTATATTCAGTGATGCCCGAATATCTGCAATGGTTTATGAGAGTCTACAGTAATATGGCTGCAATATGTGCTAGATAAAAACCAACCTTCTTCATGTCAAGTGAATCAATATGACTTATTTTTATACATTGTTGGAATATTACATTTTCAATTTAAAGCCATTTACTGTATCTAGTTGAAGTTATAAATATGTTAATTGAGACAGCGTATCATATGTAAAAAAAACTCCATAAATCATACACAACCAGAATAATGTATTATACTCTTTGTATATAACATGCAAATCCATGAGGTGTGGCTGCTACTCTGTTCTGTTAGTGACTGTAGACTGATGCTAATGTAACACAGACATTCCTGTTTTATCATTTAGAGAGTTGTGGGCTATCAGAGATAAGAGGCAATGAAAAGCACACCTACAACATGTTATTTGTTTGCCACTATAACAATGATAACATAGTTGCTTTTCAATACAACAGTGTCATAAATGAACTGTTGGTAAATTTGTCTGACATTTCCGGTGACTCAGTTATTCCAGTGACACCGCATTGCAATTGATGCAGTGCTCAAAAACAAGCAAAAAATAAAAGGAAAAGCTGTAATCTCATCAGGTATAACCGGTTCAGCTGCAACTCTGAAACTTTTGTACTGATAATATGGTCAAAGTACTGATTTTTCTGACAGTGTTTGAGAATGTTTACATTTATTTTGCATAGGATTCCCTAACCTAACCCCCCCAGCATACAGCTAAGCAACTATTCTAAATACATAGGCAAGGCAACAAAGAAGGTTAGATTATTTGAACCCAGTTAAGTGAAAGAGAACGTTGAAATGCTGTAACTGTAAGGGCTGTGTGTTGCTTGACACTGCCTGCCATTTTTTAAATGTGTTAGATTGTTTACTTTGAGATAAATCAGAAACAAGGTAGACTGTCGCATAAATGACAAGACAATAGGCATGAATAGAAATGCTTTTGACAGACACAGATTGACAATGAATACCAAGACACTTGGTGGCCTTCTAGAGTAGACTACAGCTGTTTTTGCACAATGTATAGCATTAATAAACACAAAGAAAAAAGTATTTGAAAAAAGATATACATGTGTTCACCTTACATGCACAATACAGTCACAAATAATGTGTCTGTCATGAGAAACAAAGCCAAAAAACAGTTTCACCTTCAGAGCACACAAAGACAGATCATGTAAATTTTATTTATAAGCAATGACTGAGATTTTGTTCAGAGAAATTAGATGTATGAAAAGGAAGAGAGACTGATGTTAAGTTTGACAGTTTGTTATTTTGGAGTGCCCAATTGCAATCTGTGATTTTGTTTCTGAAGTTATAGTCATGCCCTGCAAGTGAAGCCTGTGTATATGACTGCAGGCCCTGTTATTTTCGTCCTGCCTTTGTTTAGCCTGCGAACCACAAGGAAAATTGCAATATTCTGATACCACCATGGTAGACCTGGCACATACTGTTTGAAACAAAAGGGTGTCTGTTTTGATGTATGATGTTGACACAAACAAGAAAAAAAAGAAAAAAAAAAAGGTTCAGAAACATTGTGAGCATGTTGGTATACAAAACGTATAACAGATTTAACTTAGTCTGTTCTTGTGAAAAAGATTATATCAAAAACTGATATTTAACAGAAAAAAAAAAAACTTGCAAAAAAAAGAAAAAAACTGATAAGCACAAATGTGTTGATAGTGTCTGCTGTTTCTCCACAGGTGTGTAACATTATCAAAAGTCAACTCTGCAGTGTGACCGAGTTCCTGCAAAACAGAGTGATTCTCACCAGGTGCATCTAGCTCACGGAAGACTTGTTACACCATGAATGTAACAAATATTATTTCAGTAATTGTGACATGATAAAAATAAAAAAAACATGTCTTACACATGTCTGTGTAAGTTTCTCTAACCCTCAAAATTTACTTCCAGTTCTGATCAAATTGAATGTGAATTGTCAACAACCACGCATACTCGGTGAGAGTTGCCCTGTATTCCAGGTGTGACGTCCTCTTACTACGTCTGTCTTTAGTGACAGAGTGATTCCTCTGAGAGTCTTTAGATACGAAGCATATAGTAATTTTGAAAATGTATGAGAACAACCAATAAACAAGATATTCTGTACAGCGAACTACGAGTTGTATTTATTCCGAGTATTGTGAAGTTAATTTTGATGATGATCTCATTAAGAACATCAGTTTTCTTGGATTCCCATCATCATTCATCGTCAGTCTGCTGTGACAGCAGCATTACTAATCTTCTAGATTCAAGAAAGAAAGCAACATAATTCATTCATGTGAGATTAATTCTTAATTTTAGAACTGGGTGATGATCAGTGGCACCTTAATTCCATTTCACTGCATTGTAGTAATAGCAAAACATAGTTTAGCACTGCATTGGTTTACTGTATGGATACTACTATAAAAAAATAAAGTTTAACAGGATACGATTTACAGTTGCTTAACATTTTAGCATTTTAGTTATGTTAGTTTAACATTTTAGTGATGTTGACTTGTAGTATATTACAGTACATAACCTGGAGTACGTACGTAACCAGGAGTCGAACCACCAACCCTGGGGTTTCGTAGTTAACGGCCCTACCAACTGAGCCACTGTTACCCCCAGTACTGTTTATTAAGTGTAATAAGTTAAAATATAACTTAAGGCAATAACATTACTTTTTAGTTACTTTTGCATTACTCGCAAAGCATTTACATTTCTAATGTGATCTAATGTAAAGTAAAATTATTAAGCCCCACAAGTAATCCACTCCAGTGCTCTAACACAGACTAAAATATGAAGTTAAACCAGCTCCATTTAGAAACAAAATGATCTGCTTCTGAGCAGCTAGCTAGTTAACAACTCACCTCTCGATGCTTTAACTGAATCAACTTGGTCTGAATGTGGCTAGTGATCTTTCTGGAAACAGGGGTTTTATCTTTGATATTGTCCGCACATCCTTCAAGCACTCAGCTACAAGTTACCTAGCTCTTCAAAGATACTGTTTTCAGGCTACCGGGAATTAGCTCCAATTTTTACCTTCATGCTGCATGGAGCTGTTAGCGTTCCTGTTTAGTCTCTGGCTTGGCTAGTGTAATGTGTGTGTACAGGAATGGATGGGATGTTTGAGGAGATTCAATTTGTCCTACCTTTAGTTACCCGTTTAAAAATCAGTATAGTTTCTGAACATAACAAGGTTTTACTGCATAAAGTAACTGGTAATAATATTACTGAACTAATGAAGTATATTACTACAATGAAAACTAATATTTAATATGTAACACCTTACTTTACTCACTGCCAGTGATGACCTGTGCATTAATATTGCACAACTAATATAGACCATTATAATAAATTAAGGCTTTGTGTTCCATTTTGGTCCCAGGTTAATTCAGAACTTGGACTCCTGAGCAGAATGGTTCCCTTTTCACATACTGGATGCACACACCAGAAAGTGCATTGTGCCTAATACCATACTATACCACCATCTGTAATTAGCAAATGATGATCCAAGATCCAAGTGCAATGCTGTCCAAATCTGCAGTATTCCTGTGTTAAGAAAATAAAATAAAAAATGAATACTGCGTTAAATACAAATTTAAAGAGCTGACAAGATGCAGACAAAAAACAAATCGGACATGGGACATGGGAAAGGAACTGGGTTCGCTGTGACCTTTTTCTATTCAGTGAATGACATCAACCAGAGAAAAATATCTTCTACTTACTCTGACAAAACTACAAGACAAATAAATCATCTATTTAGAAACAGCATATGGAGAGAAATCTGCTACTTCTGTCAGACAGGCTTGTCCCCTGACAATACAGTTAATTATACTGATTTCAAAGTCACAATCAGGAGGAGAAAGTCTTGTGAGTGAAGAATGCATGTTTTATGTCCCTCTTTGTGGGCTCCAGCTCTCCGTGGAAAGAAGAGGAGGGAGAGTATGTATTGCAGGCTTAAAATAGCATCAGTGGGATTGGTTATCATCTGAAAATCAGGCAATGGGGGTTTTGTGTGGTTCTTAGAGGTGGCTGGAGCCTGCAATAAAGAGCTTGATAAAACAAAATATTGTTGATAGAATATAGAAAAAACATAAATCACAGATGTTATGAATAATAAAATACACTCTAGGCCGAGAAAGAGCATACAAGAAAAAACAAGCAAATGCAAAAAACAGTTCGAGGTGTGAGGTAGAAAAGTAAGGATCAAAACAACAACAGAAATGGGAGACAGAAGAGGAAATAAAACATTAAGAGCTGGGAGAGAAAAACAGGAGGAAGAGTGCAGAGTCTGTGCTGGCACTACTTTCCAAGATAAGAGCCCTGGCTACATAATCTGGTTTCCAGCATTACAGATGAAAGCAAATGCTCCTGCACTGCAATCAGATCAACCATGTGTATCACCATTGTTGCCACTAGCCTGGATGATTTTCTCATCAACAATGCTCAATGATGCACACTGCCAAGCATTGTCGAACAAACAATGGTACAAGCCTTTGTCCACAATAGGCTGATCCAGCTTCAGCTGTGTCCTGAAGCCACTATCGCTTTGACAAGATTAGTGAAAGGACATTTAATGCGTTCTCTTTTTCTCTGTTAACTGAACCAATCCAACCGTTACTTAAGGTCCTGCTGTCCAATGAAAACCACATTATAGATATTGTAATGTTATAATACAACATATACTGTACATACTGTAGCAGACATGTCAGTGAAGGGATAACAGTAGCGATAATGAGGCAGGAGGCTATGGGAGCTGCTGTGCTGTTTTTTCTTTTCAGTACTGGATATCAGGTCTATATGTTTTTAGGTATCTCTTAAATGTAAAAGTCCTCCTGAAATTAAACTGAATGTAGTTCAGTACACAGCATGTACTGGGCACTCTCTTGAGAAGAAACAAATACTGAAAAAAGGAGGAAATTTGATATTTTCGTTTCATGACGGTATATCTTTGCATTAGCCAGTCAACTTTACCTTAGTTTTCCATCTATTGAAATCTGTTTAAGTTACTTATTTGAAGTTGGGTACCCATGTTACGCAGAGTAAGAGGCCCAAAGCTTGGGTTGAATACGTGTTTACATGCTTGCTGGTAGTGAAACACATTGATAGAGTTTTGTTATTATTGAACAGACTTTTGTTTCAACAGATTTAAAACAGTCAATAGAAACATAAAAACATATATCCATGAGAGCTCAGCCTGAAAGACCAACAGAATCATTTGAATCACTATTGATCTTAAGGTTGTTGATTACTCTGATAAGGGCTGTTTCAGTGCTACGATCACTTCAAAAATTAAAGTGGTATTGTTCATATTAGTACAAACAACATCACTGTCCAATCATCCCATTTACACAAGCATGACTTTTATAGGGCTGGTGTACTTAGTGTTCTCAAGCAGGGAAGCAAACGCATGAACATGTGAGGTCCCGTCCCCTCTGTCGACTGTGGAATTAAGTATTTTAACAGACTGTTGAGTCTAAATGCTAAAATCCACAAGCTTCTGGGAACAGCAAAACTTTTCATGAGGAATAGTTTTCACCCAAACACACGTGGCTCTCGAATGCTATCATGCACTATATCATAGCCTATGCTCTCCAGCTGCACATGTTCCATCAGTGTCCACTGGGGCATCCTGAAAGTTCAACGATCCACCTGTAAATTATGTCCCCTGACCCAAGCTCTGCTGACCACTGGGGTGCTTCCACAACCATAATATACTCATCTAGAAGGCTTGGGCTGCAGAGTGTTTGGCTCTCTCTGACTATAACAGAGTCTGAAAGAGACAATATACCAGACCAAAAAAAAAAAAAAACAGAAGAAGAAAACTAAAAAACAGCAAAGTAAAAATTAAGGTCGGATTGTAGCCTGAATTGTTCCATCAGTGCACAAATAATGTTTTTTGCAGTTAAGATATATCTTTAACATAAGACTTATTCGTAAAATAATGGTGCTGTGAAAAAGTATTTGAGCCCAGATTTCTTTAACTTTTTTGCATATTTGTCACACTTAAATGATTCAGATCATCAAACAAATTTTAATATTACACATAGAGAACCCAAATAAACACAAAATGCTGTTTTTAAACCATTTTTTTACTAAGCAAAAAAGCTGTCCATACCTGCCTGGCTCATGTGAAAACTTAAAAACTGGTTGTGCCACCCTTGGCGGCAACAACTGCAGTCAAGCATTTGCGATAACTGGCTATGAGTCTTTCACATTTCCGTGGAAGAATTTTGGCCCACTCAAAGAATTGTTTTAATTCAGCCACATTGGATGGTTTTCAAGCATGAACATGTTCAGATCCATAATTTTTAGTAGAATACAATCAGATATAAACTGACATAAACAGATATTAGTTATTATCTATCAGGCTCCACATGGTAACTTTTTATTTTAACCTGAATTTTTCCATAAGTGCACAAATGATCTGTATGGATTCTGAATTGTAGTAAACATACAGAGAAATACAGTCTCAGTCCAGCTAATTAGATTTATTTACATGTTTCCCTGAATGAGAGACACTGTGCATTTGCTGTCTTTGTGCCTGCAAATGGTCCAAATGATGTCCAGTAAATTCACACTCTCCCTACTGTAGTTGGTGGCTGTAACATGCCAAGAAACATTAATACAACAGAAAAAAGGAGAGAACAAGAAGGCCGATTAAACAATGTAAGTTATCAAATAGTTTGAAAACTAGATTTGCACATTTTATCAGGCACAAAATGCATTCAACAATCATCTTTGTTAGATGTTGATAATGAACATGATGCATTTTGATTAGAAATGCTGCATGTAAATAATACTGTTTCTTTACAAGAAAATTCCACAGAAAACCTTTAATATTCCTTTTACATCTACTGAGGGATTTAGGTTCATTATCTCTGGTAGTCCAAATGGCCCTTATACTAGGGGCATTGTTACTGTTTATTTTGTAAATACGTGAGTTTTAATTCTGATTAACTACAGATATGTAGACATGTAGTCTTATGTACATTTATAGCTAAAGACAGGGTTGATTTCATAGAGTTTTATTTTAAATCAGTTGTGTTCTTCCATCTGCTAGTTTTTCTCCAGCTTCAGGAAGTCTTGTCTCCTCTAAGGATGTACTGTATCTCAGCGTAACACATGGGAACATAAAGAGGAAACAGAAGTAAACAGAATACACAGATAACAACAACACATGACAGTTTGCCAAACACAGCTGCTGTTGCTGCTGCTCTGTAGGTTAGATATGTAATTTTTAGTTGACACACTGCTTTCACATTTTAAAATGAAAGGCAGCTGTCTCTACTTAAAAGTAGTGATGCAATAGAAACTGTATTGTTAAAGGAAGCAGATGAATCACAACACTGAGTATCACACAGCAAATTAATGTAATTTCTAACTATTTAACATAGTTGATTTCACTATTTATATATAGAAGTGGAAAATGTGTTTTTTACTCTTACTTATTTAGCACCATTTAAATGCAGATTTTAATTAATTTATTAATTTATTAATTATAATTAAACTGTGAAAAGCCTGTAATTATTCTGGTGGCACACTGCATAATGTCTGTCAGGTGCAGGTTAATGGTCAATATTAAAAAACATGTTTTTTTTATGTCAAAAATTATCCATTTCAAGCATTAGTTTATTGTTACTTTCTGATGTGGCTGATCATTTGCATGGACTAAAATTATTTACCTGGACTTTACCAATACATTTAACATTCCTCATTACTACGTTTTAAGCAATCAGGAGTAGGTTGTAGGTTTTCACAAATAAAGAGAACGACATTTCCTGTTAGGGAACTCACAACCCCAGTCCATTAGCCCGCTGTTATTCAGTCTGATGTGCAAATTATAGGGTGAGATGTGTAAGTGTTAAATGCATGTGCAGTGTTGGTGTTGTGTAAATTGGAGATGATCATTTTCAGTGTGGTGAATGTGGGGAGAAAGACAGGAATGCCTTCTTTAGAGTTTATCAGTTTTTCAGGCATAAGCTGAAAAACTAAGACTACACAGCAATTACAGTCCAAACTATTTTTATCTCATTGTTGACCTAGTATATTTTTAGATGACTAATAATATTTGGCTGCCACTGCTGTCAACAGCTTGTGTATCTTTGCTGCTGGTACTGGATCAACGAAGCCAATATACTCATGACAGCTCAATCAGGAAAAACGTGTCATTAGTGCTGTTTAAAGGCCTTGGATATTGGAGCATATTGTTATTCCACAGAATGTTTTCCAGAAGCGTCTATTATTCCATCCCAAGACAGAGCGCCAAGTTTAACAAGTTCCAAAACAGAACTAAATAAAACTCAGCTGCCATTTCTGCAGTGCTTTTGGCCGTTTGCTGTAATAGACATGTTTCCATAACCTCATTAGTTTGTGATAAAAGCAGTATACTGTAAAAATACACACAAACATACACTACTCACAGAAAGTTAGGGATATTCGGCTTTCGGGTGAAATTTCAGGATGAACCTAAAATGCACTATAACC
>JAUMHL010000006.1:17665094-17676319 GCA_032362345.1 Sandelia bainsii | reverse complement strand
TTATAGTGCATTTTAGGTTCATCCTGAAATTTCACCGGAAAGCTGAATATCCCTAACTTTTTGTGAGTAGTGTATGTAAGAAAGAATAAATAAATAAATGGGAGTCCTTTGTTCTTTGGATTTTGTTCTGCAGAACAAGGTGGTATATCCTTACCACTGCAGGCGGCAGAGAGACAATTTAGTTTGGCTGTGGGTAGTCTTGATAAGATTACATCATGAGTCACTGCTACCATCCCAGTGGCATACTGTAAATGCTGAGTCTGTGTGTGAATTTTTGACAGGAAGTTGGTAAGTGGAGGAGTGTGGGAAAGTAAGCCCTATACTTAATTACTCTTTGAATATATCTCAAGTCTTTAAGGGCCTTTATATGCATTTTTTAAATTAAAATGTAAAAACCAAATGGCTTATTAGGCAAAATTTAAATTACTTGTGTCCTCAGTGGTAGCCAAATACAGCTGTCCGTCACTGAAACCTGTCTTCTTCTAGTTGTCATTATATGCAAGTCTGCCTTTATTATTTTATCCTACCAGATAATATGTGCACTGCTAGGGGACATTATTTACATTGCTTGTATTAGTCTACGTTTGTCAGGAATTTGTGCCATTTCACACCTCACAATCAATATAGATATTAGTGGATTGAAAAATGTATGATCAATTCTGCAGTCCTAATAAAACAAACAATAAGAAATATTTGCAAATGTTGACCTTTCTGTCTTTATTATAAGGATTGGAGATTTTTTTTAAAGTCTGTTCTGGCAGAGTTACTTGGAAATGGCAGTCAAGTCTTTGCAGCAACAAAAAGTGTTACACGCAACAATAAATAGCAGCAAAAAGTAATTTCCATGAAATTGTCTGACTGTAAAATGCCCCATAAAATCACAGGTCCATCCACACTTAGAGTGACTAGAACTGAAAATGGGAGAAGTTAAATTTGATCTGAAGAAAAGTGCTTTGAGATTTGTTGTTTCAAAATGTAAACAGTTTGAATTGTTTAAATGTTTCACATTTTGACAAAACTAAAGTGAAACTTTTGTTTTTCAGATCAAGATTGACACTTTTTTCACATGACAAATGACACTGTGTTTTAAGGTGAAACTAGATAAGACTGGACTGCCACAGTACAACAAATTTCAGCTTTCAGATTCACCAATTAAGTTTATTTCATTCAGTGATTACACAGAGGAAGATGGCAGATAAAAAAGGACATTTTGATTCTTGCAGAGCAACCCCAGACGCCTCCAATGTGTCATGACATAAATTGAGCATAATAGCTTTAACTACTAGGCTACTGTTGAGCTCCCCCATCCAATTAAATTGGCTCAGTCATTACATGAATGACGTGTACTAGAGGTTTGATGCATCTGTACAAAATCCAGCTAATCACATGTAATGAATTCAGTGCTTAGGTCCAGACCCTAAATAGACAGGAATGGATAGGACAGCCATTTATGTTGACAGGGCTGCATTCTAACAAGAGAAATTCTAATAAGACTCAACCCCATGATCTCTGTCTGAATGCTTGGGTCACTGCTGTGACATCATCATCATCACGCCTCTGACTTTATTTCAAGCCAACATAGAGGAAGTCCCCAATCTTTCTGCTCCAGCGAATCTAATCCTTTCAACTCTTGCTAGAGACTAATGCACCATGCCACACAGAGAATACCCCCCTTACACAATTCTCTATAAATAGCCTGCTTTTTAACCTAACCAAGATTTTATATATTTTCACACAGAACGCTATGAGAGACATTACACAAATACACTCACAGTGAATGAATTCTGAATGCAACATATGCTGGAGGTATCTCTACAGTCATATTTGTCCCAAACTGGGCAATGGTTTGTTCAGCTGTTATTAAATTTTGCTAAAGTAATTGCTGACATCTCGTAACACAAGTTGTTTTGTCATATGAACCCGGACAATGTCTCACCTACTGAAAATAATCCATTAGATTTAAGCAAGGAGGCAGGACATGGTGCAAAAAGTATGCTGCAGAAATTGCAGTGTTTTGTTTACAGTGTGGTTTTGCATCAGTCGCAGGGTAGAAATGTCAGCAACGTGCCCACATGTTTGTCCGGACCATGATCTGCTCTATCTAAGTTAAAGTCTGTTTTATGTCCAGTCAAACGGATTTTGACATTTACATTCCCACATCCAGCTCCTCCAGGTAATGTCTAGATAAATTCAGTGTTGCAGTGCATGTCTGAGAATATCTATTGTGGCATCAGTACAAAAAAGTCCAAGAGAACAATAAATACAAGCAAAATACAGCAGGGCCAAAAACATTTCTCTTTATCAATGGACATTTCAGGTCCACTTTAGTCTTTTCTTCCAAATAATTTTTTCTAACCTGGAGAAAGGTGAAACACTGTTATTGCTTCAGTCTCTAACCCCATTCCCTTGTCCTATTAATTATTTTTTAATTAATTTTTTATCCTGTTTCTTATAAAACCTAAAAAATATTTTCCGTGGATTCTAAACAAACAGAAATGTATTTGAGTACTTGTAGGTAGTACTGTAACATTTTTCATTGTAGCTCACGCAATATTGAAACTTTAATATGTTTCTTGCCTCTGATGTGACATTTATTTTTGTGTCTTAATTTTCTGCAACATCATATCAGACTATTTTAAATGTTCAGCCTGGGCATTCTTGAATGAAAACACCAACCCAATTGTTTCTGTAATAATGGCTTGCAATTTCAAGATTTCAGATTTCAGATCGCCATCTATTCCCCTACCTGCCACAGGAAAGTAGGACATATTTTTGCTTTGTTGTACAGAAAATGGAACACAAAAAGATGAACAGTAGAAAGTATCGCATTTGGCAGTGGGTGACAAATACATTATTGCTTTGTGCACAGCAACAAACAACCCAAGTGCTGCTGTGGTGAGTTAGCTGTCACACTCCCCGCACCCAGGCAGCATCAGCCCATAATAAGAGATGTCCTCAGGGAGACTGACGAGAGGTACACGAATTAGAAATGTCATCAATAACTTTTGGAAAAGGGGAACAGATCTACAGCATGGTTCTCAATTCATTCCTGCACAAAATAAATTTTACCTGGAGGGAGTTAACATCCAAGCAGGCTGCTGAGACCTGTCAGCTGTACAACAACTAAATAAAAATCCATCAAGTGCCAATAAAGATATAAAAATAATCCATAAATAATATAGAGCACTCCTATACGACCATTGAAGAGACCGTAAAAATTGTGCAGGTTTTATTTGCTGATTTCTTTTTCAGAATAATTAGTCATTTAGTCTATAAGAAGATGGGGATGATCAAAATGAAACATAACACGTTTTCACAATCCAAAGACATGTCTTGATATTGATCGTTTAGTTCAATCAACAGTCCAAATCCCAAGATATTTTACTTGCATGGTATATAAAACACAATAAACTGTCACAATAGTCACACTTAACATTTTGAGAGACGGTTTTGATTAATCTTATGTGCATCAACCATTTGTTTGATTAATCTTTTCAGCACCAAAATGTTGAAGTCTGATTTGGTTGAAACGTCTACAATAATCAGACTTTGAATTAGGACAGTTTTGTTAAACAAGAAAAAAAAAAAAACAGAAGTTATGAGAATTGAGAATTATTGAAAAGCGGAAATTTGTTAAAACAGCACATTTTTCACTTCTGTGTTGTAACAAGTTGTAAATAGTGCCTAAATATGTTTAAATGATTGTTAACCATTGTTTGAATCTATCTATTCTATCTAATCTATCTATATTATTGTCAAAGGGATCTTCACTATAAGTGATGAGTGACCAGTAAAATTAAGTTATCATATTTTATATTAACTGTATGATAAGTTATAGCAGGGACAGATTATCCAACTCAGACGGTGGGATGAGTTTCAGTGATTAGATTTTGTCTTTGGATGATTTTCAATCAAAATGCAAACTTCACAGCCTGTGGTCAGACAAATGTAGTAATACATCATCCTTACATTAATTAACTGAGGATTTAATTAATACTGTAGCATTCTCGCAGTGCTTTCCTACACCTCTAATGGGTAAAAATACTTCTATATTCATAATAAAGTCAACTGAGATGTAAGAAGCATTTGAACTTAAAGGCCTTTTCAATTAGATGTGCTATTTCCTCCGAGGCTTGAAATGAAGAGGCATTATGAGCCACACCTGGCGAAACAGATGTCTGGATGTGGGCTATCTGGAAGTCTTTTCGTCCCCCTCTGGTGAGTTCACCTTTGAGATGCACTTGTAACTGAGACAGAGCAGCAGGTTGACTGGTGATTTGTCAGATGGTGTATCGCTGAAAGGCAGGGAAAATAACTTTAACCCACTGTACTGTTGAGCTGAAGACTCATTTAGGCTTGTCCTGGTGTAACATTATCTGTGTTTTTGCTGAAAAGAACTAATAATAAAATTGATAGACTATCAAGTTGGCTGTGTTTTGGATGTATAGTATTTTCCGCAAGTTGGGGAGAGATCCCTTGGTTCAATCCTGAGAGGTTTATTATTTATTACTATTCAAAGTTTTATTTCTTGCTGTATTTTTGTTTCAGTTTACTTTTCCAGCATTTATCATATGGTATACTAGTCTACAATAGAGGCTAGTGTAGTTATTACAGTGTTATTGCAACCCTGTAATCAAAAAATGCATTCTGTGCAGCTAATCTTCAAGTCTATTAACAGTAGTAAAGTTGGTTTTCACCATTATAGTGGTAAACACATGGGCCTTTTTTTCGCTCCACACTTTTTCATAAGATTCCTCCTCTGGTTAACAACTTTCTTATTAAGCGCTGTATTGTCTCCCTCCAGGAAAGTACACTGAACACCTCCTGACCTGCAGCTCATTTTGGCTAGATGGGCTCCACTCCTAAAAAGAGCCATGGATGCACAGAATCATAACAAAGATGGTGTGCAAAGCTGGATGGCCATTTATTAGGCTCCATTGTTTACCACACTGGGATACTTCGAGAAATACCCTTCTGACCTGCAGCATGACCTTATCTTGCAGTTTCTATGCACACAAATTGCTAACTGCACTGTGGCTAAAGACACATGGAAGACAAGGGAGCAATGCTTAACAAGAAAAATAAAATCTTTGTTGTAGAAAGAAAAAGAATAAGTGGGACCTGAATTTTCTTCTAACAGACATGTTTCTCATTTGAAGAGCATCCCTGCAGTGCTTTATAGTCTTATCTGCAGTTTTTTAAGACAAATCATTGTCTACTTAAGGTATAATAGGCTATTTCTGACCATCTCTCCTCTGCATATTGTGAAACAGCATTGGAGACTTTGTGTTTGGTCGTTGGAACCCCCTGGATTGAAGCCACAAATTAGTCATTCCAAATGCTGGCAATATTTTGAGCATAGTTCAATATTGCACACATGGTTTACTGCAAATAGTAAACATTTAAAGGGCCCATATGCCTTTATTTATTTTTGCAAACATGCATATTTTGAAAATGTTTTCACAAATGTGACATTTGTGCATACTTAGAAATACACTGACTAAAAAAGGTAATGGGCAATATGCACAGATTAAATGTTTATTTGAAAAAAACTTTGCTAAGTGCTTCTAACCACATTCAGCTACACATCTCATTTAGTCTGTTGCGGATGTGTAGCAGTCACACTCACCCACTTCAGCTGATGTGTAGCAACCAGCTTCTGGCACCAAGGAGTATAATTATCTATTTTAGCTGCCCCAGATAGGCAAATCAAGACAGCACCAGCACTAGCCATCTGGCTGTGAGAGAACTCAGCTCTCTGCTGGCAGAAACACAAAGGTGTTTTCACCCTCCCTGTTCAAACACCCACCATAAAAACCTCAGCTGTTCTTGTTTTACAGATTGTGTGTTTGTCACGGTCACTTGGACGCTGTCTCAGTGATTTGGTGTGCTCCTGCATTCCAGCTGCCAGTCAAATGACCAACCTGGCTTGTTTTACTCCTCCTTGTTTCATAAGCATTTATGGAGCATCACTGTAATTATCAGATGAAATGTGACTTTTCTTCTTCACAAGACTCAAAGTGGAGGCTCTTTGTTAAAATGAAGAATTTCATTACAGGACCAGTATGGCACAGTGTGTCCTCTGTGTGGAATTATAAAGTCATCTATATGTTTGGTTATTAGGCTAATGTACTATTGTACTTCGTTTTACAATCATGATTTAGATAACGCACACGTGGAATTGATTAAACTTGAAAACAATAGCATGCAACCTCTCTGAGTCATGAACTCATTTTTGAAGCTGACCTTTAATATACATTGCTGTTCTATTTGAGCATGACTATGGGAGCAAATTAATTACCCTAAACAAGAACCACACTGTCCCTTAAGTAACCTTGTAAGAAATCCTACTAGAAAGCATTTGCACATGTAAGCATCTTGTTGTGTGTGATGGGGTGGGAAAAAAGACTTGATTTTAGGGACACATGCATAGGTCATAGCTATCTTTAGATGAGACTGAAGGCTTATTGCAGTTGTTATCTGTGAGAAACAGGGCCAGATGGGACCTAACCTTGGCTCATTCTCCTACTGGGCATTCATCTTAGCGCTAATAAGCTGATTTTAGAAGCTTGCTAGGGTAGTTATATCGCCCTGAACACAGACACCTCTGCCTTGCACACCTTGGCTTATAGTAGAGCCCAGGCCGTGTTCAAAATAACAGATCTTTACAGTTAAACAGAATGTTAATTAATGTGACTGAAATTTATTAGTCTGCTTAAACAGACTTACTTATATTGTGTTATATATTTTTGTTACTATTTAATGCAATCCAATACACAACCTCAGACAAAAACTTTGACACCTGATTATTTTGCATTTCTGCATTGAAGCATGTTTATAAAATTCTCATTGCTAAAATACAATATCTGTGAGAGAAACATTACTCTTCTGCTGACTGAGACGATATGATGACTCATGACACAATGTTTACGACTGGAAAAGCAGCAATACATTTTTACATTCATTGTTGTAAAAGCATTTTTAGGTGAAACCATTCAAACTTAGCACAAAAAGACACCCATTCACATTTTTTCAACATCATACAGTATTTAGATTCAGTGTGGTCTCTTCACTGACTTCCAGTCACTTCATTTACCACACAAAGAACTAACTGTTTAATTAGGCCACAGCCCCCAGCTTCAGCAGTATTGATCATCATTTCTGCAGCAGATGATGGATTATAGATCTGATAGATTTAAGCCCTTGGACAGGCAAGACCTGCTAAGATATTCTGTTAACACAAGGAAATCCATACTAACATTCAATTGGACACATCACTCCTTTTCTAGCTGACTACTAAAATCTATCACCTCTCTTTCTGCTGCTTAACTTCCTTCTCCATCATTCCAGTCTTTATTCACATTCCCTTCATCCTTTCTCAGGTTTCTTCAGTTGTTTTCTTATTTCCTGCCTCTGTATCTTTATTGTCTTAGCCCCTTCTTTTCTCATTCCTTACCTTTATTTACTGCCTGAGAGTAGTTGTAGTTACAGTGTTATTTACAGTACTATTCTTGAAATAAACTTGCAAGACCCCACCTGCATTTTTTTGTGTGGTGGTGCATTTGAGCCCCGACCATGTCCAGATGTTTACTTGTTCGGCTGTGGACAATATATAAATGTGTGTAGAAATAATTACAGTTTCCTTGGTATGGTAGAGTAGGAGATACGTATGCAGAAAATATCCTGGTGATGTAAATGTGCAACATCATGGGCAGCTCATAGCTCTGCTGCAAAGAGGGGAAATCATATAATAACAGTAAAATACACCATTGAGGGCATATTATTGTAATAAGGAATAGAGTTCATACTGTGCACTTTTATATAGTTCATTTTTTTTGTTTCTAATATAATGGTGAATGAGTGAGTCACTCACTACAAGAACTACACCATAAAATGTAATTGTTTGTTCATATGTACATTGTCTGAAAAATATTGCCTTCTGACTAGTGACACGTAAAATTCTTTAAGAGAGAATGCTAACCTAAAAATAGATATATTCGATGGCCTTCAGCAAACCTTTCACTTTTATTATTGGTTGATCCCAAGGTGAACAAGTCCCAACTGCTGCAACATTTCATACTCTTCATCTTAAGGAGTCTGTCTTTGCTTCTTCTGTGCATATTTTTTACCTCATGTTAGAGGATTTTTTATTTATGATAACTAATAAATTGATAAATTGAAATGGATTGTTTAAATGTCCTTATCTCCATTATGGTCAGTCCTTTTGAAGGTTTATGTTATTTGAGATGCTAAAGGCCTAATGTATATTCAGACCAAGGAAACTGATAAAGGGAGGATTCAGCAGCAACAGTGGGAAAGACAGATCAGTGATGAAAAGGTTTCTAACATGTTTACAGCCTTTTGACATTAAAATTCACAAAGGAACTCTTGATGTGATTTTACATTCAGCTGAGTGCAAGAGAGACAAAGTTAAGACATCAACAATAATCCAGGTGATTGTTGTCTGTACAATGTGCAGCAACTGCTAGTTGTCTAATTATGCTGTGCAGTTTCTTAAAAAAGTCTATTTGTAATAATAGTTCAACACCTTTATTTAGACTATTGAGACTTACTTTTTTTAAATGGTCTAATTTAGGTTAAAATATTATCTTATATATATTGTTCATGTGAGTATGAAGAGCATAAATAACAGTAGAAAAAACTGTTTTGAGCAACTTTTGGATGTCTCACCTACTTCATATTTAAATCATGAACACTGATATTTTTGTGAAATAAATAGGTATAGTTGTCAGATTTCTTTGGCTTGAATGGAAACTGACCCAATAAGCAGACATAAAACTAATCAGGGAGAGGAGGGAGTGAGGAGAAGGTGAACTATACAGAGTGGAGGACGGGTGAGCTGAAAACTAATTGTGAAGAGACCAAAACCGAACCACTTACAAAGGTGAAGTGAGGGGAAGAGTCTAAGTAGAAGAGGTGAGTCTGGAGATCTTGTGGCGTGAGATCAGTAAAGGCGAGCCAAGGAAAAGGATGAGAAGACGAGCTGACGATGACATGAGCTGAGTAAAGACAACAACAACAACAACTATGAACCGACAGGGGAGGTGAGTGGTGCAAGGTCTTAAGTAGGGAGTGGCTAACAAGGAAATTAGAAATGCCTGGGGATGATTAGTGAGGGGAAGGTGAGCTGGGAGCGTGACCAAAGTGAGTGAGAGAAAGACCAGGGAACCAGGAAAATAGGCCAGGGAGTGTGGCGTGACAATAGTTAAGTATCCTAGTATACAGCTGCTCATTATGTTGTAGACTTAACAGTTTTGGTGTCAGGTTTGCTGCAGATCTTCGTGGTGAATAACGTTTTGGTTTCTTTTCAGCTAGAATAATTTGACTGTACTTTACTTGTCCTCTAACACTTGACAATTCCCTCCTACCTCCTACTCTTCTGCAGCATCTATCACCTGACAACGTCCTTGAAGATGGTGATGCACACACATAACTTCCTCAAACCTTCCTTAAAGTGTGAAAATGAGTGTTAGTCAGATGCATATACTCTGAAAAAAGTAGATGTCAAACTTTGTAATGAATGGTTTTGCACAGTACTTGGCTCCACTGCAGCACTTAGAGGAACGTAATTGAGTATATGATTTGCAAACGAAATCTCTCTCTCTCTCACACACACACTGATACACATACTCAGAAAGCTGGCACTGACAGTACCTTGAACCGCAGCCGTACCCATGATCCCTCTCTCTAACCCTCTGACCAACTTGAATTCCCAATCCACAAAACCACAGTGATTTACATAATTACAGGAACTCATCTGACCTGGTGAAAATGGTGTGTCATCACACTGTCAGGAACCTATTTCTATCTGAAAGACTAATAACAGGGGGGAAAGGAAGAGGAACAATAGCAAATTATACAAACCCCTTGTAGCTAATTGGATAGAAATCATCGTAAACCAACTGTCTGATTTATGATGGATGAAAAGTACAGGGACACTATCGTGATGAATACGGACATTTACTGTATCATAAAGGATGTCACTGGCTGCCACTTTTCAGAGAAATGGGCAGTGAACAGAAAAAAGAAGTAGTCATTCAAATGCTTAAAAGAATGTCTTACATTTTCTTGACCAGAAACCTACTGAGGTTGTACCATCAGTGACATTTGGTAGAAAACAGTACAAACTCTAGTTCCTTATTATCGTTTTAACTAGGTGAATAGTAAATCTGTCTTTAACCTTTAGTTGCCAAAACTTAACCAGATTAACTTCAGACTCCACAGTTTTGAAAAAGAGGAAGGCTAAAATAGTGATGCAAATTTTAAGCTATTACCTTAATCAATAATCAGCAACAATAATTTATTAAGTAAAATGTTATTTTATTAAATAAAGCAGTCTTTTTCCATACCAACCCATTTCCATAAGTTACATATAACAAAAGAGGGGGTGTTACTATTACACTTTTGTGTTAATTATGCATTAGGCATGTTTCATTAAAGTGCTGCACCAGTTACAGTATTGCTCTCTGCTGTTTGACCTTCAGATGCCAGTCTGAGCCACACAAAGATATGTGCTGAAACTTAAATGTGTAACACCACACAACTGTCAGACTTGTGTTGATTTTGGTTAAGTCTAGCCGTTATCCCTGTGATTAGGCAGTGCACTGTTAGCAATGGCACAAAGTCCCCAAGGTTGCTGCAGCTAATGATTCAGGTTCAAAAGGAGCAACACTTTCATGTCTCCTTTGATTAGTCAGGTTATCTGTGAGTCAGAGCTAGAAAACACTTTGGAAACAAAGTGAAAGTATAATAGCTTTGTGACCTGGATTGAAATGTCCTCACAGTTTGGCCTGAAAAAGCTGTCTGCAAAGATTCCTCAAAGTCATACTGGATTGCAGAGGAGACATGCGGTCATCCCAGCATGAATAAGCATTTTGTGTCTTGTGGAGATACTGATCACATTTATTTTCTCACCCTTCCTTCGAGCATTATTTTGAAACTTCACACCACTAGTTTCACATCGTCATCGGTCTGAATTTTAATAAGCTTCCAACATATATTATTAGATTACTTTATTTTTTGGGGCAGTCTGTCTGATTCTCTCTGCTTTATTTTTGCAGCCGTCTCCTAAAAATTACATTCGTATAGGACGAAACTGCAATCCCGATTACTTTTTGATACAGGACATATTTGCGACCCGATTACGTTTTGTGTTAATGTAATGATCATATGTTCACAGTTAACGTAAATGACAAGTCGCAAAT
>JAUMHL010000006.1:17649646-17664994 GCA_032362345.1 Sandelia bainsii | reverse complement strand
AAAAATATCATTTCACACAGTCGCTTCACAAACACAACGTCTGCATTAAAAATGACACCAAAACACGATCTTTTTTCAAACCCTAACCTCAGTACTTTTATTGCCTAAACCCAACCTCATGGGGTGTTTGGTCTCAAACTCGGGTCTCTGGCATGTCAGTCCTTCACAGTAAACTCCCTCCATGCACCCAAACCACCTCCTTGCAAACCGTTTTGCATTAATAAATGTAGCACGTCATTCGTTCATTCATAAAAATACGTTTCAATACAACGTGACAATTACGTTCTACAAAAACGTAATTGGGTCACAAATACGTCCTGTAACAAAACGTAATCGGGAATGAAGTTTCGTCCTATACGAACGTAATTTTTAGGAGACAGGGTTGATTTTTGCCTCTCTGCATTCGCGCTCTTACACCTTCTAGTACTTTTCACTATCACCTAAAATGCCATAATATTACAAAAATGTATTCAACATTTATTTGTATCTCTTCAAATAAATGTATAATTTCCTTTTCCCAAGAAAGTGGTCTGCCCAAGTCAATCTGAACAGTTTATAGATCCACAATGTATAGGTGAAGCTGAAAAGTGACTTTTAATCAGCAGTATAAGGGACACCATGAGATGCCACTGGAAACATAATTGGGTATTCATCGTATTTTCCTTATTAGTGCTCAGCTCAAGGGCATCATGACTTAACCCAAGAAACACAGATAATAACCCATTCTTTTTTTGTTCAGACCTTTATCACCACTGTTGGTCTGTCTGTATTCACCCCTGGGCCAAAGTTCCTCATTGTGCAATGAGAACGCACTCAAAATGCAGAGCATCAGCCTTGTGCCATATACCAGTAGCATTCAGATATGGACTACAGTCTGCACTATAAAGCAGCATGCCACTTACTGTAGGTAGAACTGTTAAAATGCCACACATCCTTGAATGATGAGCTGATTCTGTTTGACACCAGCAAACACGAAGTATAGTAGGTAAACTTGCCGCCCTACTAGCAGCTCTATCAGGCTGTGCTGTGCACAGTACTGCTTTGAGCTAAATGCCAACAGTGACTATGATAACATGCTCTTGTTAAACATTTACATTCATAAATCATTTTAACCAGCTACAATGTTAAATGTAGCTGATAGGCGGTTTCTAATGGTGCTAAATATACTTACACACAGTAATAATATATATATATATATATATATATATATAACAAAAACAAAGTTCATATTCATTTTTACACAACACATTACTAATGTTTTAACTTAGAAAGTGTTCAGAAATCAATATTTGGTGGAATAACCCTGATTTGCAATCACAGCTTTCATTTGTCTTGGCATGCTCTCCACTAGTTTTTTACATTGCTGTTGGGTGACTTTATGCCATTCCTGGCGCAAGAATTCAAGCAGTTCAGCTTTGTACGATGGCTTGTGACCATCCATCTTCCTCTTGATCACACTCCAAAGGTCTCTTAATTTTTTCCAGAGCTGTATATACACACATACAGTATATGTAACTGTTCTCTCAAAGTTCATGTCATAGGCTGGAATAATCACTCATTTTCAATTTTAAGCTGAGAATTTCATGAATTATATACAAGCTTTTAGAATTAGTGCCACCTTGATAAGGACACAGTAGGTGGGATAATAACTCAGGGTCATGAGGCCCACAGTCTTTAATTTTCTTATAAAGGCACAACAGTGGTGGTCATTCAATACTCATAGATAATTGGAATTTCATGGAGAAAAAAATGGAGATTGAATTATCTATTATTACATCTTATCCCAAAATTACCTGAACTAGCAGATGAAATATATTATTTAATGGTGTGTGATTCATTCTCCTCTGGCTGCTGATATAATACTGATATTAGAGACTACATAATGCGATATATTCAGTTCATAGCATTGTACTTGGATCTTCTTGGAAATTAAATATTAAAGGGAGAGAATAAAGCAATGTCTAAAAGAATCAAAGAGTTTACTAGCATTCGTGCCATTGTTGTCATGTACTTGTCTGTATCTCACAGGTCAGACTGTGCATGTGTAATACACCTTCTCTTGCTAATTGGCATTTGGAGATGTACAAAGTGTTGTTTATTTGACCTCTTGACTTCTTGAAACTCATTTGGCCATTAGCTTGATCACTGGAGCACTTTGCATGGCCTTTTCACTTTGTTTTATATCTTCTGTGCTGACTTGCTCCCTCAGCCAGATGTCCCTCTATTTTTCCGTACTTCATTTTCTGTCTCCTTTGTGCGCAGATTTTCATCTAGTGCCCCCTTTAAAGGCCTGTGCATTTATATCCATGCAGCCCAGACAGGTATTCTAGAGCATTATTATTTTAGTTCTGTAGAAACAGCAGCACAAAAGACTAGTTTAAGTGTTTGAAGAAAGCCAGTGAGGTTGTAAAAAACACCCGTTTCATCTAGAAATGGAAAAAGAAATTACTGGCAGTGAGCTGTTCACACAAAGTCACACACACCTGCACAATGAGGGAGATGATTGTCTTCTTTTCTGTCAGTTCTTATAATTTTGAGAAAGTGAAATTAATTGGAAAAAAACTGTTTTCTTTCCAACTGCGTGGGCAATATAGGATTTTTAGTTCAACATTGGTTTTCAACCACTGCAACACTAAATCTGTGCATGTTAATTGTCTGTGTATACATTCACCACAATAACACTTAACAGTTATAGTTACTTACAGTATTTCATTCAATTTGTGATAAGAGTGACAGCATTATCAAAAATGGGACTATTTATTATGGTTGCGGTATTTATGTTGTATTATTCACTGTGCTAGATTGAACACATGGTATCTCCACACCCACCAAAGACCGAGACGTGAATTTGCATTTTTGCAAGAGTGTATGTGAGTTACAGTGTAGCGTTTGCTACCGACCACAAGAGTTAGTGTGTCTGGCATTGGTGAATTAAATACTATAGCCTTTGCTACCGAGGCAGATAAAGTGTTTAATTAACGAGCTAACATCAACTAGTTTCCCCCCAATGTTACATCACAGAGCAGAGAAGAGCAAAGAAATATTAACTTTCTGTGAAATTAGTACTTTCACGTTAGTACTATAATTTTATTGTGTCTGTACTTTTGCTCTTTCACACCTATGTGTATCTAAAGACCTGCTGGCTCTCTGCTGTTTCTGTGTGTTACACAGAGAGCCAGAGAGTGTGTGTGTGTGTGTGTTTGTAAAGTTAACTGACAAGTCAACACACTCACTTACGCCAGACTCAGATATTATAGCATTATTTGATATTATTCTTAACAGTAACATGCCTCCATGATACAGTGATGGCAGTCACGCAGATGTGCTATAGAAGATGGTAGTGTAGAAGTGTCAATAGTGTAGAATGGTCTCAATACACTTGCTGAAGTTTAAGCACTCAAAATGTGAACCAAAACTCCTAGAAAGCAAAATAGAGGCAGTGTATTTGGAAAAGGTCAACACATTATCCATACACCAGAGGCCCATTGATTCAAACATAGTTGCCTTGAACTGTACCACTGAGGTTATGTTCTGATTGACCTTATGACGCTTTCATTCAAAACGTATACGTATACTCATTTTAATGCTGAAAACGAATACTACTTTGGCATTTTCAGAGAAGACATTTTGACATGTTACAAAATTAAAAGCACAAACCTCAGGCACTGTGTGTTTCTGCAATGTGTGACTCTGGAAATTCACCTTTACTATCTGCCCACTTCTCTATCAACCCCCGAATCACCTCCTCCTTTCACCTCTTTATCTCTTTACCTCTCTTACCCGTTCTTTCCTTTATTTTTAACTAAGCCCAATCAAACCCTTCATAAGCTTTGATCAAAGACCTCAGCCCATGTATTTGACAGTCTGCATACACAGTGAATTACTGTCAGCTGGCAAAAGCAGTAATTTCCCTAGCTTATTACCAAGCTATACTCCCCAGAAGGCAACTGAATTGAGATTGATGTCTTGGTAATGGTCATTCAGATATCACTCTGCATTAAGGACTGCTACAGGGATATTTCCACCCTGTGGACCCAATCTGATAAAGGTCACACTGGTGGAGGGTTTAAAGTGATCCCGCTTACCTGCTGGCTTCAAGACAGAGTCAGATGGCTGATTGCATGGAGTGATTTTTAGAGTTTAGTGCCCCAATTTTCACATGCAGTAATGTTGGTCTACTCCCAGCAGCTCTCTAGTCTTATACGATGAGGTAATTTTTCAGTATGGCAATTTATAAAACAAGTCAACTAAAAAACGACTGCTATCTACACACTTACAACCTTTACACTTAGGAATGTTTTTTCATGTGCCTGCTTCAGGATTTTCCACATCAAAATTGTGTCCAAATTGCAAAATCATTTTGCCTAGTACATCAGCGTTAAAACTTTTTCCTTTAACCCTTTGAAAAACATGGAGGAATACACAGAATCCAAGACTGTTCCTCTATGCAGCCAAGACATTATTATTGGGCTTTTGGGCCATGCTTGTGAGTAACAAAACACTGCGTTGTGCTTTGTAAAAGGAAATCAATACTTTCTCTGAGACAGAATTGCGTTGCATTTCTTTTTATATCATGTCAGATTTTCCTAAAAGCTGATAATTCAATTTGAGGATGAGAGCTATACACCTTTATTTAGTAGTACTGAGTAACTGCCAAGTAACTCGATTACCATATTTCATACAGATCACTGAAGACATATTTTACTGACAAAATTCTGTTTCTGTCTATAACTATTTTCCTTTACTTAAGAATGACATTTACTTGGTAAAAAGTGAGCATATCTGCATATACACAAAAAGAGAGCACAGCTATCCACATACACAGACACTTCAGTACATCACAACACTCCTTACACTGCTTGAAACAGATTAATCTGTGTGACTCGACAATGGCACTTGGCTCACTGATATTTTAAAGCAAGGGATTGGTTCATCAGCAAGCGAAGGAGGCACAGCAGTTCAGTCACTGCAGTGGTCACAAAACACTTATTGGAGAGAGCTGAAAGCTGAAAAGACAAGCGAACAAGAGAACACTTGACTGTCTCTGTGGAGTTATTCTCACAGGCAAAGAAGTCTGAGCTATGCCAAGATTTAGCACAAAAGCTGTTCTCCACTCTGAGAAGCCACATCGCTCACCACAAATTATCCTCAAAAATTAATAGAGCCTTTTGTAATTGACCTTATCATAATGGAACTTAGAAAATACCAAGAACAGACCAGAAGTACTATATGGACATTTATTGCTAAAGTTAAAGAATTTATTGCTAAAGTAAAAATCAAGCATTCTTGTAACACAGCTTAATTTACACTAAGGCACACACACACACAAACTTGTCTCTTTTTTTTTTTTTTGCAATGACATAATGCATTCCCTAGCACCTAACCTCAACCATCACAACTTAATGCCTATTTCTAACCCTCACCCTAACCAAAACGTAACTGTCACCCTAAAACCTAGTTTTAACCCCTAAACGTTCTTTTAAGTTGTGGGTCCCAGCTAAATGTACCCACAAAACAAAAAGGTCCTCACTCTGTAAGAAAAACGTGTTTTCTGGACCTCACTACATAGCAAATTCAAGAACACACACACATACACACCAGTGGGGTTAAACATGGGGCAAGGTCAGGGTGCTTAGATAATGGACAGTTTTTATACAGAGATGAAAAAGGACAAAGAAAGAATAAGATTTAAAGGCAAATGACAGGTGTCAAGTAGAAGAGATATAGTAAACTCACATTTTATATTGTTTAATGTAGTGTTTATTTGGTGCATTCCTGAAACTTGGGTGTGATTTTTTTTTGTTGGAACAAGTGACAAACATTGGTAAATGAAGACCGCAGCAGTCTTAACCTGTCAGTGAGGTGCACCCAGAGCTTATTAACCTCCGCCTTTAAGTATGTGATTTAAGAGACACTGTGGGAAGATCCTTGTCGACCTCTGTGGGATGTGTGTCAATGAAGACACTGTCTCTCTGTAGACAGAAACAAAGAGTTGTATAGTAATACTGTGCCTCTTAGAGAGAACTATTGATTTCTGCTAGATGTATTCCCAAAAGATGAACTATGAGTGTGGGTGCTTTATTTGTATTGTGTGCATGACTTTAGTGTTGAGCAGGGAAACAGATTGATCCTTCCGTTTCTTGTTAGTAGCAGATTTGTTACATGGGCATGTTGTGATGTTGGTGTTGATTTGGGATAAGTCTGGAATTATTTTGAAACCACAGCTTTGATTGAAATAAATACACTTCAAAATAAGTGATTCAAAGTGATAATTCAGACTGCTGATTTACCAGCTTGGCAGTAAATGAAGTGTCTGAATGGAATGAAATATGGCTGCCTCAAGCTTCAGTAACATTTAAATCAATATCCAATCCAGAAAATGTTAAATAGGTTTTGGTGTGCAGGCTGAACTCTGAACTTTGTAACCATCAAGTCAATTTAAGAAAATCATAATTTAATTTTAGCTTGCCTGAAAATACACTCAATATTTGATAACTACTACTTGTGCTGGTTGCCCTCATTACTAGTTACTAGTAGTATTAGAGTTAAATGACAAAAATATTTTTACAAGTTATAACCCTGATGGTCTTTCCCATTACTGACTTAAATCCCAAATGACACTGATTTACAACAGTCTTTTACTTTCCAATGAAATGCCTTTTGTCTCAACCTACTGGTGTTGCAGCTGCTCCCTTCACAGTTGAACCATACAATGCAGCTCTCTGCTAAATGGCCGAGTGAGAAATGTGAAAATCTGGGCACACCTGGTTTGAGTTTTAAAAAATGCCAAAAATTGATTTACTATTGGATTCGACTTTGACACAATTTAGTCTATAATGGGTAAATGACAGTGGACAACATTATCTGTAGGGTTGTTTATACTTTTGCACTTTCTAGTTAGAACCCTGCAGGTGGTAGGTCTTTTCAGCAGTCACTAGTGAGTATTAATTACATGAGTAATGCTGCCTTTAGTGAAACATCAAGGTGTGATAGAATAGCCCTCAAAGTTGGAGCTTCAACTGAAAAACTCTCAACCATATGTAAATCAATCAAAAATTTCCAGTACTGAAAGACTAGGATTGGCTCAGAACCACAAAAATGGCATCAGGACATCATTACTTCCCATTTCGGTGTCCAAAGACTTGCAAAGATACAACACAGATAAAGATTCACTTCAGATGAGAGGTAGCTGACAACAAGTCAGAATCGTAAGACTGATTATGTGAAAAAGGAAAAAGAAAGCTAAATTCTATTAGCATAAAAAAAACAGGTGGAAGAAACACCTGTGCAGCTTAATTAATGGCACAATCTTGAGCACAAAGCTCATCTCAAACTGTGAAGATGCTTTGTCATGCTTCTGTTCCCTTTCCCCTAAGATGACTGGAGAGAAAACCCCTTCAGAGGCTTCCTCTTCAGTTTACTTGGCACTCCCAGACTCCATAATTACCTCAGGTTAATTTCCAACCAAATGTTATAGCAGCTGATTTTACTAATTAGCTTCCTTGGGGAGGTGGTTGGTAGTTGGTGGATGTCTGCATGGTTGACAATGTGCAGGACATTAACACTGAGGACCAGGATTTGCTTCCTGCCTTGCAAAATTTAGAGGCCAACAATGAAAGCGAACACATAAAGGTGTAAGAAAAACAAGTCAAAGTCTACATTAACGCTTGGTATAGTGGATTAAAATCTCTGTCACACAGGATATTAGCTGGGTGTTAATTCTAAAGATTTAGTTTGGAACCCTGGTTAAATTTTCAATGCTAATACCAGATTGGACAAAGAGATCTAGGTGTACTGCTGTCATTCATTACCAATAATTGCAGTGTCAGTGATGTTTCAATGTTAGTCTTTTGCTCGTATAACACTTCGTCCCTGATATTTTCTGGAGACACAGAAGCGGGGGGGGGGTCTTGGTACCCAGAACAACAGATGGCCAACATTTTATTAAAAAGTGAACATAAATACTGTAGCCCTTTAAGGCCTATTTCCTTCATTAATATTTCTTTCAGTTTATAAATTTAGTTTTAGCTACAATCCGAAACAGTGTATACATACTACATTAAGATGCAAATTTGCAGCTTTATTTCAAAATGTTCACATTACTTTTGAATAAACTCATTGGGAGACATAACCCTTTTAACACAAGAGGTTCAAATGTATTTGGACAGTTGTCTATGAAGTGAAATTAAATCATTTTAACACTGTATCCTGTGGAAAATTCTTTACCGCCAATGACTTCTTGAAGTGTTCAACTCATACAGTAAACAACAGATGTTTTGCACCTTCCCTGGTGGTGCTCTCTCAGGCCTTCACTGCAGCCACTTTCAATTTTTACATTTGTCTCTCTGCTTTTAAGCTGGTCTTTTGCAAGCTCAATCAGTTTGATATCAGGTGAGTAACTGCACCAGTCAAGGGAATTCCACCTTTTCACACTAAATCTCTTTGGTTGCTTTGGTCTTATGTTTAAGTTCAAAGTCCTGTTGAATGAATTTTTGAATGAATCCGAGTACACAAAAAGCTCCTGTTGACCTTTGCATTCATCCTGTGGTTTCCACCAGCATTTAAATCATCTATGAATGCCAGTGCGCCTATATACCCAAGACATAACATTTTTAGCTTTTGACATCTGTACTCTATCATATTGAATATCCAATGAAAAACTTAAAATGTAAGCAGTCAAGACTAGCTGGTGTTTACTTCATCTAGTAGTAGTTGGTAATTTATTGACTGATACAGTAAACTTTCAGTATTGTCACATCAGTGGTTAAACTGTTATATTTGATTATGCTGTCTTTCTTAATTTGTTAGCTATTATTGATTGATAACTCACGACTATCAATGAAAGCTTGAGTCCGTACTGTAAGGTATGGGCATACAGTCTTCTCTTGATTGTTTATCTATACATGAAAAAACGTACGGCTCGTTCCTTTACCATGTTAGTAATTTTCTGGTCGTCCACAAGACTTGCGCTCCTCGGTTTACTGTTGTGTAGTTTTCTTGTGTGCACCTACTTTTTAAGAATGCACCCAAGAGTTGGTTTTAGGAAACCCACCATCTTTGACATCCCTCTGGTAATTATTTTTCACCCTCATTATTTTCTTCTTCAATTGCATCATCATGTATTTACTTCCCACTGCAACAGACAATTATCCTTACATCTCAACACTCAATAAATTCTGAGCCACAGGTGAGCTCTGCAATGCATGAGCTAAAACTGAAAGGACACATACCTGGTCATGAATCATGTTGTAGCAAATCCCCGATTGAAATTGAATGTTTGGGATGTTGGCACGTGTTAAAGGGTCTATATCTCATACACAAATTGACATTCATCAATAAAAATTTTGGTGATTGAACCTGTTTAACATATTTTCCCCAGTATAAAAATGTGTTTTATGTTCTACTGTTCATTTACTAGATATGAATTTGCAAGTTGCAAACAGAAAAGTCAATTTTATTTGTATAGCACTTTTCATACATGATGGCAATTCAAGGTGCCATCATACTTTTTAATCATCAGAATGCCTGTAAATGTGGGCTAAAATATGTAAACATTTGCATTTTCTTAAGCCTTAGTAGTTTATACAGATTTCCTACAGAGGAGGTGTGACACTGGCTGTTAACTGTGTTGCTGCACAGCAGGTGTTTGCAAGGCACCATTTCACCATCTGTATAACACATTAAAAATCATGGAGTTGTGCATTTGCAGGACAGCACTAATCCTTATTTCCCATGGCCCTAACTGTAACTTCCATACAGATGTTAAGTAATTAAAATTATTAAATTAAAAAATATACTTTTTTATAATTTTTGAATAAGAGTACTGACTTTTTAAGTTTGCAGCTTTATGTGTGTATTTGTTCAAATATGATTACCTACCACTTTCAATACTACTGCATATTCAGTATCATGGGAAGTTCTAGTGCAGATGATTATATGATTTATTTTCCATATAGATGAAATGAGTTAAAAGAAATCCTCAAAAAAGTTGAATAGTCAACAATTAGGATATAGACAAACGTGTATGTGTATATATATATACATATATATATATATATGTGTGTGTTTGAAAAGAGAGGGTTCTCTTTTCCATTTGTATATATAGCTCTTGGATGGGGTGCATAAGTGAGGAGAAGGAGAAACACAGGAGGGTTAGTGAGAGAAAGAGAGGAGTGGAAGATGCGGTGCAGCTTTCATTTATTAGTTCAGTCTTCAAAGAATTGATTCCCCAAGGAGAACTTCAAGGGAACTAATAGCTGTGAGCTCTCTCTGAAAATGAGGACACTGCCTGTGTTTTGATGACATACACAACAGCTCTGCGAGAGAAGACAGGAAGTGGGAAATTACACAACTAGTGAAGGTACAACTGTGATAAATATGTTATGGCAAAGAAAAGTATGAGATTTTGGTGCAGCTTGTGGGCATATACTGACATGTGCAGGTGCATGTCCCTGGATGTGCATTCATGACTTTTGTGTAATCATGTTAAAGCGGTGCTGGAAACGTCTTTGTCATCCAAGATGAACTTTGAGGTTATGTGAATTGTGTTCAGTACTATACTGTGCAGGGTACATACAGAAGACAGAAGGATTAACTCATAGGTAGGAAAAAAGATGGGTCACTGCTGCTTTTAATCTAATTTGTTGTTAAAACGATGTAAATGCACCCTCCCCCATTAAGCTTCGGAGCAGTCTGTCAATATAATAACATCTTCCTACAAACTCTGTACACCTCCGCTAAGTGAGAGAGAGATGAGAGAGAGAGAGAGATGTCAAGATACGCCAACAGACAATATCGGTGGAGAGAGTGCATTTTCCAACAAGTAAATGAGACTAATTTCAAAGAATATTAAACCAATTAAGGATGGTAAATCTCTTATAATAATGTTTATCAACAGTGAGGCTATATTGAATGCTGTAAGCTAACTGGGCAACCAATATTACTCCAGTGTTAAATAACAATTTCAAATCGCCATATTTGACCTTTTGAAACCAAAAAAAAATGGTTATGGGTATTTTCATGTCATTTTATTCTAGTGAAATATGCAGGAACATCATCAAGTAAGAATCTCTTAATGTCCAGTTTAACAGAAGAAACATTCATTCATTCATTATAGCAGCCAAAAGCCTTTGAATATAAAAATGTTTATATTTATACATAATAGAAGCAATAACCTTGAAAAGTTTAAAATTAACATTGGTTAGAAATGTATATTTACATTTGGCAGGAGCTGGTGCTGGATCTAAGGAATCTGAGAAGAAGGGCAATTAAAGTTGAGGTAAATGCTGCTTTCAGTTTGAGAAAATTTAGTTGTCTGGAATACTTCAATGTCAGTGTCCTCTGTATGTCACTATGGGTTTCTGATGTCAGTGGATGGAGGAGACTATGATGATGCACTGGCAGATATCAGGTTTGTTTTCTACTCTCCACCTGGGGGCTTCTCTATAGCAGTCTACTGCAGTTGACAACTGTATTCTGGAGAGCCAAAGTGCCACAGACTTTGACTGTGGCATGTCATAAAAGACTTATTTTATTTTGCCGTATCAAAATCTATGCTAATAGTGCAACATATGCCACTGTCCGTTACTGAAGAAATAAAGACGCGACCACAGTCTGTTGCAGACTGTATTTGTGCTTTATTTGTCCTTTGCTATCTGCATACAAGTGACACCACACAGAAAGCATAGCGTGAGCAGCACGTTACCAGAGCAACAGAGGCAGCTTTGGTCCTGCGTTAGTCTACACAGGATGCATAAATGCAGGAAATTAGACTTAAAGTCGAACAACACGCTTCAGGTTGCATTTATGTGCTCATAGAATAAATGATAAGTTGGCACGTGGGCTGTGTAGACAATCTGATTAAGAGGATGATTAGGAGCATATCAGTTATGTAACATCTCAAAAATGAGGCTGGCACACTTTCAGTGTGGACACTGAGCAGGTTACTAGGTTATTCACTCACAATTTAAGATAACTAAGGAGGTGGTAAAGATTATAATAAAGTGTGGTAATAGGCATAATAAAACTAATGCAGGTAGTAACATTGATGCATCTCTGAAGAGAAACCGGACTACGAGGCCAAACATTTCCTCAGTAATGATGGAGCTGAGGACCATCAAGTTTGAAATGACGTCTTTTATGAACTTTTTTTCCCTCTGCCTTATATATGTTCACTGAACTATTTACATTTGGTCCTTGGGCTGATCAAAGGCCAGAAACTTGAGATGGTTTTAATGAGAGCTTCCTAGGGCCAGATATTCAGAATTACCTAATTGCATGGGAGACTCCTGCCACATACCCCCAGACCACTCCCATTCCTTCTTCTGTTACTTTCTCTTTGCTTGCCTGTCAGTATTAATTTCTCTCTCTTTTTCTCTGTCAAAGTCTTCACACCCTTTGCAAGATGCATTCACTATATGAGTGAGTGCTAGCAAGAAACACTGATGGATCTGATCGAAAAAGTACATATCCGTGTAAAAAATAATAAAAATAGGCGCCCGATTGATTACAAGACAATTCATCTGTTCCCTACAGACACCACTGCAGAGTTTAAAAATATTACAGCAAAATGATTATTTGTTCATGCATGTGCATTACACAAATCTGTAGCATGTGAAAGAAACAAAATATTTAAATTAATTACCTACAACTACCATTTGCTACTCAATCAGTGTTAACCCCGAAGGCTTTGCAGCCATCTGTTTTTCTCAGATATTGAAGTGTGGATGGTTTTAAATTAATTACACATTTTCTCCTAAGTGTTAAAGCATCTTAAAATAAGTTTATGTCCAGTAAACTAATAATTCTATATTAGAATCTTCCTCCATAGGGAGAATCACCTGTCATTTTCAGTGTAAATTAGAAATAAAAATGGTCCAACAAAAACAGCTTTCGTTAGAAACATGTCACTCTATATTTGTCTTAACAAATGAAGGTTATAGCTGAGAAATTAAAGATTTCTTTAAAAGGATTACTCTATACCCCCCCCAGAGACATGCTGAAACTGGATCCAATCAAGACAGAAGACGCAGTGGAAGGCCCAAGTGCACTTGTTAAAGAAGACAAGTACTTACAAGTGTTCTCCATGAGAAACAGATACCTCACTGCTCCTGAATTGGCTGCATCATTGAATAAAATGAGATAAACCAGTGTGCACAGACACCGTTGGAAAAGAGTTGACTCAGAAAAAGGTTGAAAAATTGGAAGGAAAGATTGCAGTGGGCCAAAATGCACAGACAGTGAACTTTAGATGAGTCTTGTGAACTGATGAGTCCAAGTTTGAGGTGTTTGGATGCAAGTGAAGAACATACAGTACAGAGCTCAAATACAGAGCTCAAATGCAGAACTTATGAAAAGATTATAGATGCCTGCATAACACCATCTGTGAAGCACAGAGGTGGATTCTAAGCAACCATGATCTGTTTTTTATTAACAGGGATGCGACTGATTTGGGTCTGTCATAACCGACAACTTTGGCCAAATACAAGGTGAATTGTTCGCACTTACTTAGCACTTTTCTATCTTATCAGTTTACATTGCTTTCATTCACACAGTCATGTCAACAAGGACAGAGCTGCCATGCAAGTCGCTGGCCTAACCCACCGGAAGCAAACTGGGGTTTGGTGTCATGACAGAGGACATGTGGAGCCAGGAGGAGCCAGTGATTGTGATCAGCTTTGATGAAACATTGATGGCTCTTTTGGCACAGCACATAATGTGCAAATTCATTAATTTCTCTACCATGATGAGAAATCAAAGAACAAGCTGCATTTTTGCAAATCACTTTTTTTTTTTTACACTGATGTGAATCAAAAATGTTACCACAGCACTAAATGACAACTGTGTGATCCTTTAGTGGACAACTGTCCCAGACCCACACATCACAGTCCTAAGTGAGAATGGACTACAACTTGTATTTTTAATCATGTTTTCAAATGTGTGATACAGGGAAAATGTGACCGGATCAGGTTGATGAGAATAATTTAACACTGTGGCTTTCCAATAAATTTACCCTACTACAGAAATAGAATGTAAAACATAACTAGTGCATTTAATGAATGTGTTATCTTCTGTTCTGTGTTTTTTTTTTCTATGAGAATAAAGACGCTGATTTCAATATTTCACTCTACTGTAATAAACTACAAACCTCAACGGTATAAAAACTTCAACACATCATTTTAAGTGTCATAAGACAGTGATGTAACACGCTTTCCTAGCAGCAGTCCTACTCCTTGCTGCAAATAAGAGTAGGAGGGCTCATAAATAACTTATCTCCTACACTGAGGTAGGAGTATTTTTAGTCCTAAGTTAACTTTCAGCGCGATTCCTAGGAGAGATTCTGAGACACTTAAATACTGGCCCTGATCCCCATTGCCCTGGTGTGGGAGATGCTGGACTGAAGAGTTCAGGAACACTGCTCAAGCAGCACAGCAGATTTTTGGGATGTGTTGCAGAAGGCAAGGAGGGAGGAAATCACAATCAGCAAAAACTGATCAGTAGAGTGCCACAGATTTGTCAGGCAATTATTGCTGCAAAGGGTGATTTTCTTTTTTTTTTATGATAGTACATTTTAACATGCTAATTTGATTTGACAATTTTTATGTTCAAATAGGCTTAAAATTATTTTTTTGTAATTTTTGTATGTTTGTGCTCCATTTACAATCATTTAAATGAAAAAAACTAACAAAGGATAATAAGAATACATAAGCGTGCAAGTGTTTCCAGACTCTTCTTGCCAGTGTATATTTCCATAATGTGTTTTCTGGCTGAAAGATGTGAAAAGTGCAGTGAAACCAGAGATGACTTGATGTATTATTACGAAGTATACAGATCTCTTCTCTTTTTGCACAGAGTTGTATATTTAATTTTAAATTTATAAAATAGATAAGTTTTTGAAGTTTTAGTAAATTTGCTAAAAAGGCAAGATGGCGGCGCGCACGGACGCAGTGGCTCGGTGCTCTTCGTTTCAGTGTTTAGTGTGCATGTATGTGCTAGTATTACTACTTGTTTCATTCACATCATGGAGAGCCGACAACATCTACAGCCAACAGGAACTTCTCAAGATCGGAGTGTGCAGTGAGGGAAGTGTTTCACCAGAGTTTCTCCGCTCCCACGACATTCCGGCAGACATAGCAAGGAGTCCCGGCTCTCCGTGAACTATTATCCCCGCGGGCAGGTGACGGAGGCGGTGCAGAGAGAGAAAACAAAAGCGAGGCTGCAGATGAACTGAGGCTACAGGTGGCAATAAATAACATCGTAAAGAACAGTTCTATTGATCACTGAATCCTGGCTTCACTCATTGATCCCGGACTCTGCTATCCAGCTAGCAGGCTACACTGCACAGCGCCA
>JAUMHL010000006.1:17630397-17642101 GCA_032362345.1 Sandelia bainsii | reverse complement strand
TACATCCACACATATACACGTAGAAAACAAAGCACCGAACGTGGAGAGCAGTAAGTCACTGCGTCTGTGCGCGCCGCCATCTTGACTTTTGGCACAATATTGTGACTTTGTTAACAGATAATTCAATCTCTGGCCCCTATAGAGAGAGCCAGGATTTTCAGGGTTGTGTCTCTTTTCACAAAGAACTATGGTCACATTTTGACTTCAAACAGATCTGGTTTATATCTGATAGTTTGTTTCTGTAGGTGTACACGCAAACATGTGCTGCACTGTACTGTGTATGTGTATGATGCTGGCTGGGGCTGCATGCTTTTTTTGCAGTGAGATTATGCAGTCTCTAGCCCCATATGGGTATGCCATGCCCCAGAAAAACAATGTGAAAAGGCCAGTGCATCTCAGCAGTTTGGTAAACAACTTCCTAATTACACTCATTGATTACACACACACACACACACACACACACACACACACACACACACCTGGCTCAGTCAACCTTGAGTTAGCTGTGTATGAGGAACCAGCCAACAATCTGTCAACTGAGAAGCTTTCCTACTTTTGTCTCTGGTATGATGGAATGACAGAAAGAGAGAGAGGGGTGTAATGCCTGCATTGTTGCTGTGGGAGATATTTTCCCAAATCTCTCTTTGATCACAAAAACATTTATTCTCGTAAGATATCTCGTATTGTCCAACTGCATAGCCTCCAGTTCTACGTCCCAGTGGAGATTAAAAAAGGGCACAATTATGTTAAACACAAACATTAAACACAGCATTTTGCACATACAATGTTTCACTTGTTGGCTTGCTGAGATGGGCAGCAATGAAGTCATGTACCACACATGAGAGTTGTAGAGTATGAAATGTTGTGTATTGGAGGTAAACGCCATTCATTGCAATGACGAAGACAATGTTAGAGGAATGCTTGTTGTAGAGCTCCCAACTCCTACTAGCATGAAACGGTTTCTGTTGACCTATCAGATGACAACTCCAACTGAAAAGGTTACTCAATAAAAGGTATTATTCATTAATTAGTGTTTTAATGCTTAACCAACATGCCATGGTAGGGTTACAGAGTCATCAAAATTAAACAGAATATATCATGTCATTATCTTATGAAACAACATATACAAGATCTTTTTGATCTGACAAAGTTCAGGATGGCATCATGTAAGTGCCTTTCAAATGATCTTGTATAACCATTATAAAAATGATTCATGTGACTGTGTTATTATCTGCTACCGCGATGTTTAAAAAAATTACGCCATTAAAGTTAGGAACAAAAAGGCTGTATAGGTTAAAAAAAGGGGAAAAATTTATTATGAATTATGGATCATGAACCAACTGGTTATTAAGCTAAACAAAGACTAAATGAACTCAACAGCTAAGTAAAACATTGAATCTTTTTCTTTGTGTAACAAAAACTGGGAGAAAGAAATTCATCTGAAGCTACGTCACTGATATCCAGCAAAGGTCTGCACATCTGGACATTGTTGTAGAAAGGCATCCATCTTATTAAAACAAAAAAGGTACTATGCAGCTACAGTATGTAGCTAGTTATACCGTTAACTGTACAGATACAATAATGCAATACGTTCAGACCCAGATATGTGCATTTAATTACAATCTCTCTGTTTACACAGAACCCTGAGAGTGTGCATGTTTGCATTACAGCATGTTTGTTTGTCTCCAATACTCAGGTAATTAGGCCATTGTTGTTATGTAGATAGGTAGATAGCTCACTGCCCTGAAGCGGTGTAGAATGGTGTAGATAGTGCCACGGCAGGGGAGAATTACCCCTATGAAACAAGTGAGTTATATTCAAATTGATGAGTGCCATCAGGAACAACACAGCTTTGTTTCCGTCTGTCACAAAAGCAGCAGTCCTCATTTTGGCAGAGAAAATATGGCTGCTCTCCAAATCATCTTCGACATTCAGAGGTGGTTTGCAGTGCCTACAGACAGTCTACTAGCCAGACTTCCAGTAATGCATGTAAATTTCGCCAGGAATATCGCATTAACATATTGTGCCAGTTCTCTAAATATATTCACTTTATCCTTGGGTGGGTATTGAAGGACTTTGGGAGAAAACATTCTAATTAAAATTTGTCCATTTATGTTAATAGGACATAAGCAACACTTGGAGGAAATCACATTTTTTTAAAACAGAAACAGGCAAAGACTGAGTTAAGATGCAAATGTACAGTGAATATTAAGAGGCAGTAAATGTTTTGTAGATCATTTGTTATAGTCTTTGTAAAAAACCTTTCAGCATGTAATGCACTTTCCCCACATAGAACAGAAAGCTCACAATATACACCTATTCAGTGGAGTCAGTAGGAGTGGCTTACTGCAAATAATAATGTTACACACGTTCACAACCTGTGAAGTGTGTGCGCGCGCGCGTGTGTGTGCGTTTTACAAATGGTTTAATTCTAGAGGGACTGATCTGTTCCGCCATGCTGTAATAAAAGGCTGTAAGAGAATGCAGTCACAGCACTCGCAGCCTTTTCATGCATCTACACTGAACTCACCATCACCTCTTTTTTCCCCCTCTTATCTACCTAATTTTTAATCCTCTACATTTTCTTCTTCTAAAACTATTTTAATTCTACAAAACACGTTTACTTAACACATTTAGTACACTGTACAGCCTGTGAATCAAAATGTTTCCTCTATCTAAAGCACTGTCCACATACTGTAATATAACACTGCTTCATCCGTCTATGAGGCACTACCACCACAGTCTCCTCCTCCTCCTGGCCATCTCATTAGGAGAGCTAAATTAACCATGGCGCATACATTCAGAGCACGCAGTGGTTTCACAGCGCCATCGGTCTCGCCTCACAAATACTCCATCATGTAATTGAATATCAAGTCTACCGGGGGCCATTCACAACTGACTGACTGTATGCACATAATTGGGGTGTGAAGTCCATCAGCCTTATTGTTGTTAGTTTCAAGAAACGGTGCACATATTTAAGTGTGTCTTTGATGCATGTCCACACCTATACGCATTCACATCAACCTGTGTGCTCATTGTTGCTATGTGTAACCATGCTGTCTTCATCAACTCCAAGCCAATGAACAAAATTTGTAATCCATACTGTAAAATACTTTGTCAAATGCCATATGCACATGCACATATGCATTGCTGCACTTTAGCTGGAAAAGGAAAATATTAAAAATATTTTAACATAGTTCCTCTCAATTCAGGCTTGTCAGCTTTAAATACAGGCTTTGCATTTGATTTCTGACTGTCTAATAACAGCTATACAATACCACAAACTGTCCTCTGTTTTGCCCTTAGCTGTTGATTCTTTTCCATGGTTACTGATTTTGGTCCCTCTCGTGTGCTCTAAATGCTCAAATGCCTCCAAATCTTACTGATGCTGCATAGTGCCCCCTATGTTCAGTCTACACTAACACAGGCTGTGCAGCCAGCTGTAGTGTAATTAATTTCTTATCAGTTTAGGCAATAATGACTATCTCACAATCTTGTATACCGTCTTTCTCATGTTCTGTCTTGCTGCTTGTTTCCTTTTCAGCCCTCCTCATCTCACTACCACCATCAATGCCAACTAGAGGGAAGTGTTCACATCCGAGCATAAAGAAAGCAAACAAACAACAATTAGCTTCCTGTTGACATGAAGAATGGTGGACTCACCCCATGCAAATTACTCCTCACTAAGGAATGGGCATTTGAGACTTTCACTTTAGGTGTTCTTTAATGAACCATTTACATCCAAGCTAATCATCTACTGGTGCATACCACCATAGCCCCCACTGAATCAGCAGATACACAGACAGACAGACACACACACACACACACCAATACATACAGTAAAAGCATCCATAGCAATTTAGATGCCTCGATATACTGTACAGTAACAAAGGGAAAGGTCAATCTACTAATATAATGCTAAATGTTAAACTAAAAGACAGTTCAACTTGTCCTCTTTGGACTAAGAGGACAATGACGACAACCATTTTTAAAATAAACACTGCAACTGTAGGGGCTCAAGTGTATTTTGGAGAGTTGGCTGCTCAACCAGATGTATTATTCCCTCATTAGTTTATTTACAATTAAGCAGATAAAATGTCTACATTTGATTAAAAACCATTAAGTGTAGCCAGCAGTCTACACTAAAAGCATGTCTTGATTGTTTCATTGCAAATCCATTATGGTGGATGTGTGTATGCCCACACATTCACAATACAATATAGAGCATTTTATAATTCATTAAAAATAAAAAGTAAAAATGACAATATTCAACAGTAAAATATAAAAAATTGCATGAAAAGAGCATTGCTTCCACATGTGTGTAGTCATTTAAAAGTCTAATGAGTTAGATTTGCGCACAAATAAGCATGTTCTGTGTGAGAGAATATTATCTTTTTTTCTGCCAATCATGCATTCTTTTTTTTTCCTTCCAAGATGTTTAGGGAAATACATAGCTCTAAACCACGACATTCGAAGCACAAGAGCATGAAATTCTGTTCATCATGTGTGTCTACAGCTAATGAGCCTCTCACTCTCACTGCACCATTTCCATCTACTGCATATTTTATCTCTGCCTTCACTTTCATTCACTCCTTCTCATCCATACTGGTGTGATGCCTCCTGTCCCTCACTGAAAATGCAGTTTTGATTTGGAGCACAGCTCTACTCCACAATTCTCATCTAATAAATTTACCATTTCATCATGCTTTGCAATGGAGATGTAAACTGTAAATCTTGCAGCACTGTCTCACTCAAATTCTCCTATTTCACAATGATGTCAGGTAGTAAACAGAGTGCTGCATTCTGGGATTGACAGGTCAAAATATCCAGCAAAATGACAGCAATAATACTGAGAGAATGTGATGCGAGAGGGCTTCTCTGCTCATTAATATAGTCGAGGACAATGCTGTCCAGTGTCTTATCCAGTGGCTCAAGTGCAGAGGTTTTAGTTCACAATCAAAGAAGTGTTTAATTACAAGGTTTGTGAAGTTAGAGATACGATAACGGTAGCTTAAATTGGTAGTTAATTGAAGATTATATATATAGATTAATTTAGGCAGTAACAACATACAATGGTTTAGTTTGTAAGATTCTATTTTACATAAATTACAGAAGTATTAATGTTGCAGTAACAACCCCTTCTAGCCTATGCATTAGGTTGTTTATCTTGTATGGTAACCTACCTGTTAACCAAAGTGGTATTCAGTTCATAATGTAAAGCATTATTAACTAATCATCTGAACAGACCCATTAAATCGTAAAGATCTTAATGAGATCAACATACTATACATATATATGCTAAGTTACCAACAATAAATTAACTTCAGCCATGTTCATCCTGTAGTTAGTGTGTCATCGTCAGCATTGCAGTATCACCATGTCTACCTGCATTATCTGCAGGTCTTTGTAAAGCTTAAAGACAAATCATCCCAACACACTAAACACATTCTACAGCATGAAAGCTCCATACTTATTTCACAAGATTAAGTATTTTAAAGAATCTTTAGAAATTATTTGATTTCCAAAAAATAGTGCTGTTTAAAGTTCCACAATTAAAAACAATACTAACATGCAAATCTGTCTCGCGTCGTCACGAAAAGCTCAATTAAATACCAGTCTCAGTACAAATCATTTGTAGTTTAAATGCAGAACTACCCACTCTTACATAATAGAACCTTTCGAAACTCTTTCAATCATTGTGCACTCTCACTAATTAGGTAAACAATGGTGAGGCTGACTACAAGAAAGATCAACTTAATAGAGAGACAATAAATGAGATCTTTAAAAAGAGCTGAGATCTTTTCTGTGAACACAGATTAAAATAATATAATGGTGCAATGAATGGAAGCAGTGTTCAATCGGATTTGATATTTTATTATTGCAATATATATATATATGTTTCAGAGGAGCGAAGCTTGGTTATTATTGGTTGTTTGAACACTTTAAATGAGAATATTATTCAACTTGAGAATATTGCATACACACCCCAGTCTCTCTGCTCATGCTGGATATGTGCATCTGCAAATCTTTGGGTGCAAAATGGCACAGGTTTGTGTAGGTAAGTGGATTTGTCTGTGTGTGTGTGCATGTGCATATACGTGTCCACACAAGTGAGATTTGAATCCTATCCAGCTCTTCAGGCCACCGAAACTCGATGGCACAAACATCTGACAGGAAATAGAGAGCACTGCTGACTCAGAATATGAGTGGGGAAAAAAAGAGCAGTTATCGATAACCTCAAATATTAGCATTCTGCTTTTTCAAGTTTTCCATTTTCATTCAGCTGTGAAGAGGTGTTAATAGATTAAAACCAATTAGGGTTTAAGTCTGTTTCAAATCTTTAGGACAAAAAAATAATTATGCATTCTTTCAGCACAGCTAGTGAAAGATTTAATATGCATAAAGGACTACCATCTCCACAGTGTTAATCAATTCAGGCAATAACATCAATAATACTCAAAAATGGACACAAGCAGAGCAAAAAACAAACATATCAAACAAATCTCAAAAGGTGTTTCCAAGCACACAAACATGACTGAACAGAGCAAATAAAACAAAGCAAGATATTCATGCTACCAACATCAGCACTTAACCTGATGAAGTGAGACAATGACCCCTGGAACCTCAGTGGTGAGTAAATCCTTTAGGACTTACTGTATTTGCAAGCTTACTGCAGTAGACTTCACTTACCACACAAAGTCATAGAAATAAATCCAGCAAATCACTGTTAACAGGATCAAATATGAGTAACTGTTCAAACCAACTACACCTCTGGATGGTCGTCAAGATTGACAAACTACAGCGCTGTAACAAATACAGCGTTAGGGTTCAGTTATGCTTTGGAGTTGCTTATAATTAGTTGGTTACTGTTAGAGATAAAGAAAAAAAAGAAAAATAGCCCAGTTTCATCATTTTGAGAAAATGCTTTCTCTTCAGATAATGCTGACAAGGGTTTATTGTATTCATTCTAGAACCCCAGAGATATACTCTATTGACCATAGACCCACATCAGCGAAAATACCGTCAACTCCCATACCAGCTTGAATTAATAATTTTCTTAGAAATGCTCACATTCCTGGCAAGGAATCCTCTTTGGTTTGCAGTGTTAAGGCCCACAATAACAGACGAATGTAGCACTGCACACTCCCACACAAATACACAACACATGCTCATGAATACAGATGTATAAATTAACATACATTCATGTTCATGGGAACACTTATCAATGCCAAGTCCAAGATGAATGTAAGCTCAGCTGTCAAAACCTACATCAGTCAAGCAGAATGGTTCTTACAAGCAACAATCAGTCACAGCATGTGTATCCTTATATTTATTTTACATTACTTTGCAGTCTTCCAAATTCACACAATAACTTCAGCAGGTGAAATTATTCATCCAGCATCTTCTTCAATAAGAACATTCCCTGTTACAGAGTAAATCTAACAGCTAATCATATTATGTGCCAAGCTTGATCTGAATTTGCAAGTGCTAGTGAACATAGTATTCTGCTCTGCAGTGCTGTTCAGGGTCTAATGGAACAAATAAATGATGCATTCAAGAGTTTGTGGGAAGAAAAAAAAAAAGAGAGAGATGGAAGAAGATGGGAGTGAGGAACAGAGAGACAGCAGTTGAGTATAGTCCCCAGTGTACTTGAGCAGTATAGGTCAAAAGACTGGGAGGGAGGGGGAGAGTGGCAGAATGGGTAGCTGATCAATTGTGGCTTTATCTTAGAGAAAACTGAAGTAAGAGATAGAGAGAGGTCCGCTGACCACATATTCAGCTATGAGACTGCAGAGTACAGAGCTGCCATATACTGTAACACACACTTTCAAACAGAAAGTTGAGGAATTGATAAAAATTAAAAACAAAAAGCGCCTTGAACTTTCTACCTAAACTTATAAGAGTACTTCTTTTTACCAACGTAAGCAGCACACTTTGTAGAGTGTAGAAGCGATATTTTATTTTTATTTGACATTTTACTTTTCTAGCAGTTTCACCATGGCAAGACTCCATGAACACTCATTTAGAACTTAACGTTCTCAGAGGCTCTGGGGAGTAAGTCCAAAAAGTTCATCCTTTAATGTCAGGGACACTACAAATATAAACATGTGCATATTCAACTGCCTTTTTGATTTATACTTTGTTACATCTTTGTGAATTATTCAGGTAAAATTGTCTCTAGGTCTAATATAATTCCCTACAGCTTTCAAAATAAGCAGAAGGCAATGAGGAAATGATAGGTGGGAACAATATAAAAGCTGCAGAAAATGTGATGGAAATGTAAATAAGAATGTTTGCATATTAACTTTACTTTAAAATGGTGAGCCAGTTTTAAACCTATAACAACATAATAATGTCAGAAAGTACAGCTCAATTGTCACACCTGGGATCACAGCTTTAGTTCACACTGGGTTGGAGCATGATCACGATAACTGGTCATTTAGAAAAGATGGCACCAGATTCACCAGGACGACCACCACATTCTGGAGGGACGCTAAAGTGAGGAAGAAATATTTAGCAATTTATTTGAGACATCAAATCTACCTGTTCACTGACATTGTAGAAAAGCCACTACTCATTAAACACCTAATACTGACAAGAGACTACAGGCTGTAGGTTACAGAAGCTCTGAGTTTATGTAACGTGTTGGCTGCCACTTTTGCAACACTGCAATCTGTTGGCCCACATGTGGAGCTCCTCTGGGCTGTACCTAAGTACATACTGCACATGCCCACATTCAAATTACAGATGGTTATGGAAGACAGAGTTGACATTATGGACATGTAGACAAAACCACATTCAGTTAAATTAAGGTAGTTAAAATATACTAATAACTATCTTTAAGTACTTGAGGGTTTGTCTGGTTGGTTGACGAAGTGGTCACTGGCAGAGGTTACCACACACTAACCTTTTTTTTTTTTTTTTTTACTAACAGTAGTTGGATAGTTGCTGTGAAAAGTACATTTTATCCACTTAGTATCTTTATCCTGTTTGATACTCACATAGAAAGCAGTACTAATCGAACGCGTTCGCTTCCTGTAAGGGAAACAATTCTGAACAGCTTGTTGAACCACATGTTTCCTGACACACAACTTTTTCATAAGTTTTTCACAATATGCCCCCCCGCCCAGTTGGCACCTCTTGGGCGACAGCCAGCTACAGGAGCTCCTCTCTTTATATTTTGTTTTCTTAAACCAAGTTTCTTGCCAAGTTTTTGTTGACTGTCTTCTGCCAAGTCACACTGCACGTTTTTTTACGAGGTGACAGAAGATGTGGACTTTCTAGTATCTTTCTGATCCCTTTGTGTGAGGCCTTTTTGTGACCGTGTCTGAAAGCGCGAGTTACAATGGAAACAACATTTTTACACACAGCAACAACTTACTATTAGCTATCAGGAGAGACCAAGAGAATCACCCAAGAGAGACCAGAAATCCATCAGGACCTGAGGAGCTGCAGAGTGCCTGTCAATATAACCTCTATTGCTCTATTGTAATGTATTTTTGTACTATACTCTAGCTTTATGCTGTTCCTGAAACAAATGTATAAAATAAATACTCAGCACAGGGTGATGTTTAAAAAGAACAACGAACAGGCAGATTTTTTGTGTGAATTTGAATGGGAGACGTGCTTTTACACAGCAGGCACTGGCACCACAGGTGGCTCCACCAAAATAACACAACAACATGCAGTAAACAAGTTGGATCGCCCTTCACACAGCTGAGTATTTGCTGTAGCGTGCTTCTTCCAGGGCAGAGCTGGCATGGTGGAGACTCAGAAACATGTTGGCCAGGATGGGCCTTTATTCTAGAGTTCAGGTGTCACAAGTCATTCATGGAGATTTTGTGGTCTGTGGCCTGCTCTCACAGAGTCCATACACCTTTGTGGACTATCTTCATCATCCAAGTTGCTCCTAGTTCCTCAGCTTCTGCTTGCACCTACTTTTCAGTTGATAAAACAAAGTCAAAGTCTGTGCCATGCCACAGAAAAGAAAGTTAGAGTAATTATCTGCCAAATCTAAGTAAGACCAAAGAAAATCAATATCAGGACTGGAACTAGCAGTTGTTTTTATTATCAATTTATGTGCCGACTGTGTTCTTGATTAAATAAATCAAATAAAAATATCAAACAAATAGTGACAAACAAATCTGATAGCCCAAGGCCACTTCTTCAGGTGTCTTATGTTGTCTGATAAACAACTCTGAATTATACAGTAAAATTAATGTTGTCAATGAAAAGACACAGTCATTGTAGCTCTAATGCCAGGAATGAGTATTGATGTGTGCTGCTGCAAATTATGAAGTTTGGCATCTGTGGTATTTAGCTTTGCAGTCCAATTCACTTTGAGGTCTTCCACACTGCAAATTTTTCTGTAGAGTTGAATTGTTGATCATTGTCCTAAATTTCTGTTGATTTATCAGGGAATGGAGGGAATGTTGTCAGGAAGTTTATTAAACACTGTTGTTTTTTAAAGTAATTATCATCATTTGTTGGTCCCACAAAACACATTTGTTCTTAAAGCTATGTTTCAGAACACATACAGTACTGGATATTACATTATTACCAAGTGGTAGCCTTTCCAACCTGATCCTAGCAGTTAAATCTGCTATTTTTATAGCAAAGGGAAGCAATTTTACATTTATGACATTTGAGTTAAGTGACATTATCAAATTGATCAAATTTTCTAATCTTTCTGAATAGACATTTTTTTTAATCATACATTAATTTCATAATTATTCAGTATCTGATGTTGCTTTACATACCAACATGAAATACTCCCAAATTGTTGAAACACAGCCAAGCTTTCGGGAACTTTATAATGACTATATAATGCATATAAAAAGCCCACCCATGCAGGTGTCTAAGCTGAACAGAAAACACAGTAAAGATAAAGGGGGCTGTCTCACAACAGATTAAACCAAAGAAGCAATTGTTACAAAAAGACACTTCAAATTCAAAGAGACACAAGTAGTGGCATCATAGTTCAGCTCAAAACTTGTGGTACAGCAGCAAACTTTTCTGAGTAGAAAAGCTGGGAGGAAAAAGATAAATTTTCTAAAGGGGAATCAGATTAATGGGGAAAACATTTTAGAGACTTCTAGATGATGAAGGCAGGAACTCAACTCAAATTAGCACAGATTATAACATGAATACTATACAAGAAAAAATGCAACAAAAAAAAATAATCGCCCTGTTGAGTTCTAGGGGTCTTGTGGATGACCCTGACATGACTATATGTGTTGAATAATTTCCTCTGTGGGCCTTGTGGTGAAAATCTGTATCTTTAGTATTACTTTTAGGATCAATGTAGTGTTCTCAGAATCACTTAAATATGTATCAAACTTTCTTTGACTATCAAGGTTTTAATTGACTATGTTTGCATCAAATATGATTCACTAAAACATCTTGCAGGGTAGGGGGTTAAATGATTTTGAATGCCACTGTATATAGTTTTCCCACCTATACCACAAATATCAGAATTAAATATGGATGAGAACACCACAATATATTTTGTGTTGATATATGGGCCCTATGATTTCCGCGATGCGGAAAATGCAGACGGAATCGCGGAATTCAACAAATAAAATGGAATCCGTTGTAAAACGTGGAATGTCGTATAATTCGCTGATATCGGTGTGTGGGCAAAGCAAAGCAATAGTTTCTAATGAATTTTGCGCCCTCCAGCAAAGTCTTGGTCATGCAAGAC
>JAUMHL010000006.1:17584816-17619700 GCA_032362345.1 Sandelia bainsii | reverse complement strand
TAGACATATAGTGTGTTAGAGTGTGTGTCTACCCAACTGTAAACAAAAATCAATTTATCAGTAAAGACTATAAAATCTAGGCTGTATTGTTTTAAAGAACTGTAAAAATGGTTACTAATAGAGAGTTAAGATCGCTGTCAAAACATTGCAGCTATGGTCTATTTCTCAAATCTAATTTATAGATGTGTTTTTTTCCCAGGTGTTCTGTAGAAAATAAATAATAAATAAAGATGAGGAAATAAGAGGAAACATAGAAAGCCCAACCTTCAAAAGTTTATTACACTGAACAGGCAGCATTTCCTGAAACGGGCATTTTTCATTTTACAGGTGCACAGTAATGCATTATTTGTGACAACAAAAAGAGATGGCGGATTATAAGAAACAGCTTCTTCAACATGAAACCTTGTAGATTTATTGCGCCCTGTCTCCCAGTGGTCTCAATGAGGATTTTAAATTTACACCATTTTCTCTCCCATTACTATTAATTCCTATGTGTTTTAAAAAATAATTAATTTTTTATGTATGTCATATTGAATTGAATTGAATTGAATTGAATTTTATTTTATTTTCTTTTATGTGATATCAGATTCCTTATTAACAGTGTTTGCCTAATGAATGTCCCTTTCCTCAAATCTGCACACCTACAGTATTTAGTGTAACATTTGTGTCATTACCTGTTTCCTATCACTGCCACTCCTGTGAAACAGAGGAGGCCAAGAACAGTTCTTTGACCCAATTCTCTATCATATTGGTTCCCTTGTGAAATACTGATTGAGAATGGATGCTGAAATCACAAAGCTAAAAAGCCCAGTTTTCACTTTAATATGGATAGCAGATTTTTAAGCAGGCCACTCATGTGAGGTGGAGGGGTTGTATAAAAAAGAGGTAGACTAGAGATTCTGGTCCCTCTCTCATCCCAGAAATAGCAGGGATTTGATTGCTGATGGGGCTTTTAGTCAGGTTGCTGATAAGCCATATAGTCTGCTCTGTGTGTGAGGCTATCTAATATAATAAAATGAAATAATGGAAACTCCAGTGCAAATAGGTACAGGGGCAAAGATAGTGAGCTGTAATGGTCCAGGGTGCTTGTTCTGGCATGACTTTGGGCCACAGACATCTTACAATATGTGGTCAGTGCTCTCCTTTGCTAACAGTGATTTTGATTAATCATCTCTGCCTTACAGCATAAAGATAGCGGTAAAAATGCCATTTCAACAGCCACTGCAAAATATACTATAGCTCATATGAGTAAAGCTTTTTTTCAGTAAAATATGGCAACTGGCCACCTCCACACATCTGCAAACAGAAGTCAAATGCACAAAAATATAAATTCAGTCAACATTGCTAGCTATTGTTTAATCTTTATAGGGAGACATTTATAACAGCTTGTAAAGTGTTAATGTAATCCTGTAAAATGCTGATGTTTCCATAGAAAAAATATATAATTGCATGAAGATGATTAAGCAGAGCTGACAATAGCAGTGTGAAAACCTTTTGCTATTGGAGAGATAAATGTTTAATTTTGTTTTTCCATTTTTATATCACATTATCCTGAAATGGCATCATAAAAAATATTCAGCTTGATTGCAGTTGATTTGAGGTGTACTGACTAAGATGTAATGACTAGAAATTATGCAGTGTGTTGCATTTCTCTTTATGGTTATGTGCCATTTAGTTTTCAGGCTGGAAACACACAAACAAATATTCACAGTGGGTTAGGAAAAGGAATGACTGGATTTGTTTAGATTACAGCAATAAAAATCATATCAAACTGGCTTTATACTGTATGATAGTGACACTTAAGATTTATGCACACTAATAAAAAAATAAGATGCACTTTGTTACTTTTATAGACTTAATCTGCTATTTTTAATCATAAAATATCATCATAGACTTTTTGGAATATTATTGATATTATTATTGATTATTGAGCCATATGATTGTTTTGTGTTTATAATCCAGCACAAAATACATAGAGCCCAAACTACTTTAAAACAGCAGCTGCTGGACACAATAAAAGAACATGCACTGAAAATTAATTAGGTGTTTTATTTCATTTATATACCAAAATGTGTGGATAAAGCTTTGAAACAAATTGGAGACCATTAATTAAAAAAAAAAAAATACATCACCAAAATCCCCATCATTTAACGTCTTGAGGATTTTCTTACCAGGAACAAACAGACTTTGTTCTTATATCGATCTCATTATTAGCTCTATAACAACAAAAGGTATATAAAGTGACAGTCCATCCAAAATCAATAATTTTGTACTCTGTTGGCTTGAAATGTGTATGTGACGTCTTTCCTTACTGACATCAGTAACTTGTCAGTTAAGAGTTGTGTGAGTAAACACTGCGTGTGTCATATTATATCATCTCCCCCACAAAGCAGTCATGCATTTTGCCATATTTAGGTGGAGTGTACTTTACTCATAACCCCCTGTTGTATGTTGCCTTTTGTCTCACGTATTGTCTCATGTATTTCTTTTTACATTCCAAACCCTTTATCCTTCAATCTCTTTTTCCTTCTGTTTTGAAAAAAAAAATGACTGCATCAGTTCCCCTTATACACCTCATCATGTTGGGATGAAAAAGGTTTCATTCTCTCAAGTGAATAGACAGGGGTGAGGGGAAGCAGGGCAGGCTTCCCAGTAGATACAAATAAAATGAAAAATGTTTGCATCATTTTAATTAAAATGATAACTCGGTTGTGGAACCAGGTTTTATCAGTAAGGAAGGTGCAGATGCAAAATAATGGGACAACAAAAGAGTGATTATGTGTTTGTGCTATCGCAAGCCATGTTCACTGCACACGGTAATTGTATTTTATGATTTTGTGCCCACTGCAAAGTCACAATTCCCCTTTCCAATGATGGCTTATGTTTTCTAGTAACATCCCACCAAGAACATTTTGGATTAGAGCAATATTGCAGCTGAGACAATTCAGACAAAACAACAGCGCATTGGACACATGCTCACTCACAGCTAAACATTCTCATTCACTCACTCACTCTCTCTCTGCCAGACATGGGTGTCAGCCAAACGGTGCTATTTGCTGGAGCAGGACTGGCACTTCTCCAGACCATGGGGGTAGCAGGCTTGGCAACGCAGATCACTGATGGACTCATTGAAGCGGTTCGCCAGCATGGACAGCTTGCTACCGTGACACAGAGAGCAGGGGGCGCAGCCTGAACCGCCACAATGCTGGCAGCTGTCTGCCTCCTGGAGACAAGAGAAACACATTAGAGGAGAGAAGAGGAGGTGAAAAAGAAGAACTGTGAGGTTAGGCAAAGGGTAAAAAGGGGAGGAAGAGATGGGGATCTATGAGAAAGATAAGAAACCGTTATCACACAGCAACTACTGTTTTACATTTAAACATACTATTAATATTTTCTATACTGTAACCATTTCAAATGTTATATATAATGAAATGTTTAATTAGTATTTAGCAGCTGTGTTCCAGAGTAATGTACAGCCAGACAGTCACTGATACAGCCAGCTGGTCATTACTGTCAAATTGACAAATAATGAGCAGCTGCCTGTAAATTAACAAAGGTATGATGGACAATGAGATTGTGTTCAAATCTTTACAAACCAATGGATGTTGTACCTCAGTAGAAAAAAGCTTCTTCTGAGAACTGTGGATTTTCTGAGATGATGAGGTATGCCATAAAATGACACTGTATAGTATTTAAATGCCTCTAAAAAAATTTCATTCACCTTTAACACTTCAGGATCTCCTTTAAAAGTCAAATTACATTTGTTCTCCATAGTTTTGGCTCAATATTCAAACCACAGTTAAATTCTTTCAAAACCATAAACACTCTCTTCAGCATCTAGTTAATTTTGTATGACATAACAGCATTTCTCATTATTTCCCTATAAATAACAATTGTTTAACACGTTTCAGAATAACTGTATTTCACTGTTCACATCATCACCTGCGCATAAGTTCATGTCAAAATATGGCAAGCCTTCAACTGTTATGACCACATGAATAAATACAGCCACTTCAGAAAATATTCACACCTCTTCACTGTTTTCACATTTTCCTGTTTGAAATTTTATTTTGAAATGGGAAAAGTTTGCAATTGTGTTGGATGCTGGATAAAATAGAACCACCAAGCCACTGTGGATGTGCCAGGCCAGAGTGGTGGTAACATTACCATGTGTGCCACAGTTTCAGAAAATGGTCTGCATACACATATTCCCATAATTGGGTCACAACATCTGCTAACTTTCTGTAAACTATCTTCAAGAGAGCTCATGAGGGTGAGAGATGGCTAGGTGAACTGTGCAATTGGGTGGTGACAATGTCAGTTTTCACTGCTCTGATATCTTCAGACAATGGTTTTGTGCCCACTCAAGGATGGAGAGCTCCTACCACCAGACTCTCCACTCTTGAACCCTATTTATTTTGTCTGCGCAGAGGTGGAAAGCATATGATTGTACAAGGCCAAATGACATGGCTTGATGCCATGAATATTGTAGAAGAATACAGGGGGATGGCCTCACCGGGCAATCCTTCCCCTGCTGTGTAGCCAGAAAGATCATGTGTGAAGTGGATGAAAATCTATGTCCAAAGAGACAGGAGCACCGTGATGCTCTGGACTCAGTTCTTTGATATAGCATTGTAATTTTGCAATACCACATGCATTAGTTAGAAATATTCTTTCCACAGTACATATTTATGTTGACGTTACTGGAACTTACTGATAAGCCCAAGTTATTTTCACCTCTGTTTTACAATATCACAAAATTTTTCAGTGTTGCTTTCCACTACTTCTACAACTACTGACTGACTGGTTTGAGTAGCAGGTTTATAAACCCTGTGGAGTCCTCAAGTCGTTAGTACTTGATGGTCACCTGTGGGTTGTCCTTCCCCCTGGTTTTCATGTGTGTCACTGTGACCACCTGAGCCAGGGTGTGAACGACTGTGAAACCGCCTGGGTAGAGTTGAAAGAACTGGATTGTAAGTGGGTGATAGATTATGCCTAAGGCCACCTCCTCTGTTTAACGAGGGTCGTTGCAGTAAACTGCTTCTCTCACACCTTGTTTGAACCAGTCGGCCTCACGGTCTAGGATCTTAACGCCCTGGCCATCAAAGGAGTGGCCTTTGTCTTTCAGATGTAGGTGAACTGCTGAGTCTTGTCCCGATGAGCTGGCTCTTCTGTGTTGTGCCATGCGTTTATGGAGCTGCTGTTTGGTTTATCCTTAAATCTTATTTAGCAATTCCTTTGTCAAAAAGTAAGGAAAGTGAATGAAAGGAAGCAAAATATTGTTGATTTTGTAAAATTATTTTTTAAATTATACTATTTTGAACTACATGTGGGGTTAGTGAGACCTACTGTGTGATGATCGGCTGTTGAAGCAATGGTGAAGTTTAGAACCAGACTGGATTAACAGATGCAAAATTGTTTGAAATAAACACCAATGAGAAATTAACTTGGAGTTTGTGCAGCAAAGGCAAAGCTGATAAAGAATAAGAAAGTAACAAAGAGTAGTGAGATTGCCAAATAATGAAAAAGCTGAGAATCTGCTTTTTTTAAACTTTTTTTCTGGAGGCAGAGAAAACGAAAAAATAACAAAAGAGGTGAGAAAAGGATGGAGGGAGCGATGGGACTTGAACAGTAATCAGGCAAGGAGGTGAGAGGAAAAGGATATTAGCGTGCAGGGTATCCTTGTAGGCTGCTAACCTGCAGGCAAATGCTGCAATGGCAGAGTGGAACTGTGGACTCATCAGTATCTGTTCACAGCTGACAGACAAAATGAAGACAATGGGATGCAGAAGGAGGGGGAGCCACAGGGAGAAGAATTTGTTACAAATAAGGTGGCACTTACAAGGAAACACAGAGGAGATTGTCAGAAGAGGATGAACACCCCTCTGTGCACAATTTCAAATTACTACAATATGGTTGAATAGGAGATCTTGCAGCTATTATCTTGAAAGTAAAGATGAAGTGAAGAAAGGATGGCTGAAGACATATGGGAGTAGAAAGAGAAGGATAAGGTGAGACAGAGAAAAAGAAACAGGGTGATAAAAACCCTATCACACCACTGATGATAATTTGGCTAAGGACCATTACCTTAGTCTCTGTGTCGGTGATCTGCTCCTCCTCCGTCTCCTCAGTGTCCTGTGTAGAAGGAGCTTCAGTTTTCCTCCTGAACCCCCTCTCCCGGGCCTTTGGATATCTCTCTAAGTCCACATGGGGCACTGTGTGGCACCGCAGAGCTTCTGATTTTCTCTGTGGTGCTCTGATGATGCGCAGATTACTGGTGTAGATGATTATCTTGCCAAAGTCCAAGACTGATGACTAAAGGAAAGAGAAGATGTCAGATAATTCTACATAAATCTATATTAACAACATCTGGTGCATGCTAAGATTAAGTATTTTAATGAGACCACGTTACCATGGAGAAGAAGCCAGTCAAAGGATTTATGGCAGTAGAAAATTAATAATGCCTTGTCAGCGCAGAACAAAAAACAGCAGTTTGTGCAAAATTGAGCCATAATGTAAATGTAAACGGCTCTAAAGAGTGTTTTCAATGTTCCCAATAAACTGAAGCTCTGTGATTGGATGTTTTTGCCATAATACACCTTGAAAGTCATAGTTAACTTCTACCTTGATTTTTTTTTTTTATGCACACAGGCATGTACCTTCATCGTTTTATTGATGAACCAGTTGTTTATCTTTGCACTGATGATTTAACCAAAAGAGTTTTAGGCCAATCCAACCCACAGTAGAAGTCCTTCAACCATAAGTCCTATGACTTTGTCAATTAGAAAAAAGAATCAGACTTTACTCTTGACACAGGACTCGTGAAATAGCTCCTTCTGTTTCACATCTCTCTGTATCCTGTCAGCAGGGCTGCATTGTTGACTTTTACCAACGATGCCCTCATTATTTGCTAAGAAGTCATATTCTGACTTTCCAAATTTACCTTCTAGTCTATGATTTTTTTCCTTTACAGATCCATTTTTAAGGGATCTCAAAAGTTATTAAATGAAAACAAAAGAGAAAAGCAGAAACATATAATTTTTTCAGTGAATCGTTTGATATAAAACAGAGAGAGAACGCATGGGTCATAGGGAGTGACTCATTCGATCTTTTACAGTACAGGTGATCCTCTAGGACCCCTGTGCCATATTTTCAATAATGCTGTTAAAATAAACTATTTGCAGATTGCTTTCTTCCACTGATAAATGTTATGAATACTGGCCATGGTTGCCACATGGGTCCAAGTGTAAGTGTTAAGAGGATGAAAAAAAGACACTGACACTAAACCAGGAGGTGATGTAGCTGACCTCCCTCTCAGCTTGCTGAACTAATGAAGCCACTACTACAGCAGCTCAGTAAAATTGATTGAGCAGTTTTGTTGCTGCTGTTGTTCCACATTGTTGTAGTTTGAGTTTTTAGTGAGCAGAAAGCAGCTGATGCTTTAATCACCCAAGGATTCATCCCATTTTCTATTTTAAGTCTTGGTCGTGTGTTCTGCTCTAAAGATGCAGGAATTAATTATTTGATTATGTTATAATTATGTACGTGTGTGCTTCTTGTGTGTGTTTGCTTTTCAGCATATGTAGATTCTCTGTTCTCTGTGGAGGAGGCTTTTTCTGTAGGTGCTATTGAGATAGCTGAGAATAATGCATAATGCAAGACATCATATCTAAATACAAGTACAAAAATTGAACAACACTACAAAAACTGCAACTTATATTCTAAATAGATATGAACATAACAATAACAATGCAGTTTAATTGGTAAAATATACTGTAAATATATTACATAATATAAAGTCGTGACCAAACTTAAATAGAAATCACACAAAGACAGAATAGGGCCTAAGACATAGAGTAAGGATTTGTACTGATAATAGTAATATGTATGTTCCTTAATACATTATGCATTAGTACAAGTCATGTGGATAATCTGAAAAGCTGTACAGCAGGTAAGGTGCAGGATTTTTCATACAATTACAAGTTAAAATTATAGGCATTTACAGTAAAAGTAGAATTGTACCAACAAACTGAGCATATCTGTTACTTCAACAAAAGTGTAACATGATTTAATATTAATCTGTTATTCATTACAAAGCTGGTAAGTCTTGATAACTTGTTTGGTTGAAGGATTTTTACTATTTTTACCAATTTTTACTCTGTGTTTAATGCATCCTGTGCACTTTGGAAACTCATGATATGTAAAAATAAACATTGCTTTAAGTCAGTGTAATTAGATAAGTTTGTTTCAAGTTCAAATTATTTAAAGATAACTTTCAGAACTTACTATACAATGATGATCTAAAGCATTAATCCTGCCCAGAGACGTGGGAGTGCTGAAGCCGGTAACAGCTGTCACTGGATGAACAGTTGGCTAAATGTCCACTGGAAGGCATATTGCAAATCAAATTAAGCTGTTCCAAAACATTGTTAACTTATTGCTTATACATCCCAGCATACATTGCAATAAGTTCGAAACTGCATGATGGAGGCCATTATGTATCTTATTATGGTTGTGTCTTAGAGGAGTCTTCTGTCTGATCAAAATTAAAACAACATGTATGGGCACGTTCCCTGCAGTGTGACATGTAGGAAGTGTTGACGACAGCACAGGAGCATATGTCTGTCACAGATGCCAAAATAAGGGCTTTCTGTTTTTGGACAGATAAGAAATCTATGGTACAGCTTCATTGGTACAGATCCCTCCTCTGAATCTTTTTCTCAGGACTCATATTTATTTCAGCTAATTTTAACTGCTCTGGAGAATGAATTAAGACAATTAAAAGTAGTACCAATATTTGGCATTTGGGCTGACAAGACAATCAGTAGTAGTGAAATCTAATCAAATTCTCACATTGCTTAATATCAAACTTCAAGAATCAAAGCCACCAATCTGCTTGGCTTACTTTGGCATTGCCCTCTGATTCCTCCATCTGACCGACAGCAGGCTTGTAGCTTCCCATTCCTCTGTACACATTTATTCTTTGGGCAATGAGTCCAGTTGGAGGAAAGACACCTGGGTACAGAATGAAATATACAGACAGAGTGAGATGTAGGACCTACAATTTCAACCACCAACCGCATGCACTGATGTGCTTCTCTGAGTTTTCTGAGGCAGGCATAAGTTTCATTACCTAACCAGCTGTAACCATTCAGACTAGCTGTGTCAGCCAACATTGCATTCTAGCCTAACAAATAGGGCACGAACTTAACCACATTAGTTATTCATATACAACTTGGGGAGCAAAGCAACGTTCATGAAAAAACTTAGCTTATTGCTGATTTTATTGTGATCAGTGCAAATATGTAGTTGGGCTGCTGAGTGTGTGTAGGCTCTTGTTGTTTACCATCGCAAATATTGCTGTAGGTATGTGTTCAAAAGCACACTGGCAGCTCTAGTGTGCACACACAAATACAAACCCACAGACGCACACAGATGTACAGAAAAGTCTCAGTTACAGGAATGCACAGACATTTCATTACTATGAAGACAAAAACGTGCTCAGGGCAAAAAACATCAACAAATAATTGCATGCAAATCACTCCACAGTATAGACTGGAGTACCATATACAAATGTATTAAACGCACACATCTTGTTGTTCTCTTCGTGTCCAGCTTGCAGCCCACACAAACAAATCTGACTGCAGTCATGCATATAAAGTAAAATACAGTGTGTTACACAATGATAAAAACCCACCTTGTTGATCCTCATGAGTATCTTCAAACCCAGAGAGCTGCTCCATCTCCAGGTGACTGGGAGGAATTTTACGGTGGACGAAGCTGTGAGGGTATTTCTCTTCTGGACTGTCCAGCTCCTGACCGTCCTCATACACGTGTTTCAGCACCCGCCCACTGTAGGATGACGCCAGTTTGAATCTCACCTGTGTTTTTTTTGTTAAAGGAAACACATTTTTAATTTGCTCCCCTAAATGTTTTACATAATAAAAAGATGCACTGACATGTCTGAATGTGAATTTGTTTAGCATGCTGGTGCAGAAAAATACGGGTGTGCATACAAATATTTGCATCATCTTAGTATAGAAGCTGACACTGTTTCAACACCAGATGCAGAACCATCTTCAAGCACACTGTACACTTACCTGCCACTGATAGTAAAACAGTTGCACAGAAATAATTTAAATAGGATGCTCGGTAACTGAAATGACCTCATTGTGTCTTTCACTCAGCACAGTACATTTATAGAAGTACTTCAAAACCCATGAAGTTGAAAGAAAGTGGTCCTGTAAATAGCTCACCTTCCTGGGCTTGGTGCCTTCATAGCGTTGATTCAGTTTTCTCTGGAGTTCTTCCATGGTGGCTGACAGAGGAGAGAATGCAGCAAGAGCGTCGTCCAGACAAGAAGTTTCTTACATTCAGCAGAATGACATCAACTGGACACCATGGTGCCTGATCTATGTATGTTTGTATGAAAGATTGGATTGATATACAGCTTGATGAAAGCACAGAGTATGAAAGTCCGACTGAAGAGCTGTGTGTAAAGAGTGGGTGGACGATGAAGCTCTCACTGTGTGTTCTGCCTCCTGAGTTCGACTGTACCTGCTGTTTTAAGGGACCCACCTTTCCATCTCCCTGTGCTAAATTATTCACGTCAAGATCGTGTGTACAAAAGGGGGGTTAGGAAACCAGAAGCTCCGTCATCAAATAATTATGATCACCAGAATAGAAGGTACTGTAGTTGGAGCCTGTGTAGAGCTCTGTGCGTTTGTGTGTAAGGGAGAGGAAGAGAGGATGAGGGTGTGTGTGGGAGTTATTAGATAGGTGCAGGACTGCCTGTCACTGGACTGGAGCCGAGTGCAACAGTGTTGAAGAGTAAACATGATGTTTGGTGTCTGTTGCTGTCATACAGAAAACCTTTAGCCTTTATGCAAAATCTATTTATGTCTATCTTTACTAAGCTTAGAGCTGAATTAGACTGAAATAACAGCATACCTTAAGAATGTTTCTTTGTATTCAGAAACATTTGACTGTGTTATAACTGATGAGTCACAGTTATTGTTTTAACAAAATCACCTTATGTGTCTTTTGGTCGTGTGCAATTGATTTAATTATTTGTTAAATTCCATATTTTAATTTTTGTCATTCAACTTGTAATTATACTACTTAGCATGGCTAATAGCAACAATGCTACCATGCAATACACACAGTGTAAAGACTCATCTGTCCTAAGCTGTTGGTCACTTTACTGGTTCCTCTTGTCCATATTGGCCATGAAAAATCAACTTCGGGAAGCAATTTCAGTGTAAGCGATGGTTAACAAAAGTCAGTGCGGGCCCACTTTAACTTGCATGTGCTTCACTAGCCCTGGAGTCTGACATGGGCATCATCACACCAGCTTTCAAGGAATACACCCAGTCTCATGGACATTTTTACAGACCACTGTAACCTTATGAAGGTAAATTCAGTGTTCAGAACTTGTAAAGGGTTTTTTTCAAACTTGGTCTACTAGTTGTTGTTTTTTTGCCATTTTCTAGTATTACTGTGCAAATCCACTTCTCTAGAACTACAAAGACACTAGTTTGAACCTCTCTCTGACAGATTATTAGTCTAACTATTATATAATTCACTTGCACAGTCACCTCTTTACATCCACCACAAACTAAACAGAAGCTCTCCATCAACTCTGAGAACTGCATGACCTCTTTCACATGAACTAACATTGAAATGATACACGCTTTCAGTGAAATGCAGTGACAAATCAGTATTTGAAGGACAAAAAGACACTTTGACCGTATTTTATCTTGTTTCCATAAGATGAAAGATTTCTAACGTGGAATCCAGAACTTTAAGGTCCAAAAAGTGGGTTAGATTGGTTATCTATAGTCCTCAACAGTCCAAATAAAGCAATTATGGTCTAATCATAAGCATCTGATAAGTGATAGTTTTCCTTTCATTTTACTGAACAATCACCCACAGCTGTAATTTTGCTCTTTGTCATTTCCAAAATTGGCCTGTCTGACTCTTATTAAAGCTAACAGCACTTTATTCATTCTGTCAGCATTTTATCACAAGTTCAGAAACAAATTTTAGATTTTGATCACATCTATAAGTGCCACCTTTGAAATTGAAGTCTGTATCACGTTTTTCAGAGTCAGTGTCAGGTCACATGCTGCATTGTGTGTGTGTGTGTGGTTGTATGCATCTTTTTTGTGTTTGTGAAGGTCTGTATAAATATGTATGTAATGTTCAATCCATAAATGCATATTTGAATTATTACATTACTTTAGTTTTAGAAAAATTTCTCATCCATATTTTGAAACTGCTGATAGGAGCACTAACTTCTTCTGCATCTTTAGGACAATCACTAATGTAACAAATGAATGCCATTAACCCCATGCATGTTGGGATCAATCTTACAATTATCCTTACAGATGATGTTATTAAACTGAGAGGGAATGGATGATTAAAAAATAGAGAGGGGGAAGTACGGCTGCTCTCTTGTCTCTTCCCTGAATGAGAGGCGGCTTAATCAGACTGCAGAACAAGCAAGTATGGTCATTCAAGCAAGAAATTGTTTTGGGCGCATCACGATGAAGGAATCATTTAATGTGCCAGGATTCTTGCTGCTTTCAGTTGAAATGATTGCCACACTAAATCTGTCTCTCCGTGTCTCCACATTAACAGTTAATGTATATTCTATTATCCACATTATCCACCCTAAATACAATATGCAATTTGAGCTTCATCACTCAGATACAGTACATGCTCTCTGGTAGCCATAGATCTTCATCTAATCCATTTCCAGTGCTCTGACGGTACGGATCGAAACTGGGAAATAAAAGTTTTGATTTCACTGTGCTGGCGATAATGCATTTAGATCAAAGTGCAAGACAAGCCTCATTGAGCTGCAAATTTAAACCCAGTGCTAGTCTATTCTCCAGATGGCGTGATGCAGCTGTACTGTACGGGTTGTTCATATTTGAAATTCTATCTTAACATGTTTCCTTGAGCCAGGTATGAACATGATGAGCGCAGGCCGCTGTTCTTTCAGTCTTTTAATATCTACTTTTGTTTTGTCTTCATCTGTGCATGTCAGTTCGACATCATACTCCCAGCTGCTTATGCCTCAAACCCTCCACAGCTACCGTGCCACATCCCTACTCTGCATCAATGGATGTTCATTATAATAGTCCTTTTTTGTTTTTGGAGCGTGTGGGAGTTTGATTATTTCCCCCCTAGGGTTTAAGAGCGCCCTTAGGATGTGTGCAGCAAGTCTCACCGTGAAAACCTCATGGAAGGCATACACCTTTGCCACCTTTTCTCTTATGTACCAACTGTTTCACTCTCTCTCTTGCCCTCTCATTTTTCTTCTCCCTCTGTCTCTTTCTTTCTCTCTAAATATTTGCCCCGTGTAAGTAACGCATAAAAAGGGAAAAAAGGAAGGTTAAAAGACACCTGCTCATTATTTTGCCTGTGCTATTTCTGACATCCTCCCAGGGTTAACAGTATTGACTGACTCTCATATCAGCACCACCTAGGCACCAACAGAACAGAGATCAGTCAGAAACACTGAATTCAATTTCTCTACAGTGGTCATTATCCTGAAGCCACATTTTTGGGGAGAAAGGTGCAATTATTCCGTGTAATGAAGTTTGTAACAATGAACTATCCCATCACCTCCTGGTGTTCACTGTGAAAAAACAAAAACAAAAAGATGAGACCACTATTTTTGATGGAGACTGCTATTGCCGTACAACCTCTCCCTACTTCTTTACACATTTCAGCACTGAACTCAGATTGCGCTTTTTGACTCTTATGCTCTGCCCTCAGGCGGCTGGCAGGCAGGCGGGAGGAGAAATGTGAAAAGAAGAGAAAGATAGAGACAGAGATGGAAGGAAAGAGAAAGTGAAAGGCTGGAATTAGAGATAGATGAGACTATGAAGGGGAACCAAGGAGAGATAAGGGAGGAGCGATGAAGCTATAGATGAATGTGAAAGACCATATTTGCCTTAAATCATGTCAGACGACGCTAATGTTGCATCCTTTCTGAAGGTTACACCCAAAAAGAATAAAAGAGGACAGATCTGCACCTCAGACTATAGACTGAGGCTGTGTTTCATCTAATTTACTATTCTTTCTCATTAGTTTCATTACAACTGTAACTAAATGGAATGTAATTATCTGTATGTTCTTCATGGAAATGGCCTGAGTTTAGTTCTGGAAAGAAGAAACAGTGAAAGCAGACCTAAAACCAATATGTTTTTTTATGTAGGAGTCTGCCTTAATGTGATAGGGAACATATTAAATATTCATAAATCATAAAATGCATTTGTTTTACTTGGAAATGTCACACTATCATCACCCACGACTGGATTAGGTAAATAGCACCCATCTTAAAAGTAATTAACATATAAATGGCTTATCCGGAATATGTAAAACAAAGTCTAATACTGCATAAGTTGTCCAAGTTTACAATGAGACCGTAAAAGAAATGACAAAGCAGAAACCTTCCACACTGAATTAGATTAGACTGTCATTAAAAAAAATCTGCTCCACAGCAACAATGTTTTAAATAGAACTACTAATGCATTTAAAATTCATTAGCTTAATTACAATGTCTATCAAATGATAGATGTTACAAGTCACAGTCAAATTAATATTTGATATTTCACTGGGACTGATTTTTTAAATCTCATTTTAATTAGCTGTATGGTGGTGGTGATGGTGTTTGAAACCGCATGCAGAAACTTGCGGCTGGGATGCTACAAAGGGCCTCTTCCTGGGATCTCTGCACCCCACTCTAATTTTATCTTTTGAAAAAAAAACAACTGCCTTTCACAAAATGATGCATGACTGTCACCAACTGCAATCCCAACCAAAATGAGATTCAGGACAGCAGCAGGGGAATCAGGGCAGGAAACTGGCAGGAATCAGCAGATATTCCGCTTTGTAAAAGTATGACTTTGTTGCAAAGCTTGTTTGAAAGTCTTTAAGCAGCCTGTGAAATGACTGTAGTTTTCTAACAAACTGAATTTATTTTTAGCATTTTAGCAAACACCATGTTTAGAATCGAAGAGGAAAGATATTTAATAAGACTAATAGTCCATATCCATGCAAGCAGCTGTGTGAAGCTGTAGCACAGTGGCACCTGGAGCTAAGTGTTAGTGTAAGCATGTTAACTTGTTTATCATGTTGTTGCTTGGCAAAGGTAATGTTTACCATGTTCACCATCTTAGTTGAGCATGTTAGCACACTAACATTAGATAATTTGCACTAAATACAGAGCACAAATGGGTTAGACGTGTAGGTGTTAGGTTGTAAACCAAAGTACTGGAACAATGACAATGTTGCCCTGACAATGGTGGTACATAAAATCTCCAAAGTTATCCTGAGAAGGGCACAAATGTGTGTGCCATATTTTATGGAAAATCATCCACTGATATCTGTCTTTCACTGGATTATCTGTGTAAAATGTAATGGCAACCCATCTGAAAGTGGTCAAGATATATTACTAAAAGACTAAAATGTCAACCTGCACTGGAGGAAAAGTCAGAGGAGGCCAAATCTAATAGGATTCATCCTTTGAGAACCATGATTGTGTGATCAAAATTTCATGGCAATCTTCTAATAGTTGCTGGGATATTTCAGTATGGACTGAATAGGTGAATTGACCCATTTTGACTGCAATGCTATTATCGTGGCTAAAATTTATAAGCAAACTAAATAAACAGTAGCTAAGTTGTACATGGAACAATTTCCAAACATGAATAAAATGTTCTACCCAGATGCCAGATATCTATTTGTTTCAGTGATAACCTAGATATTTTTATCTCTCAGTTTGTAACTACTGTGCAGTTGTCAGGAGAGGATGTATCAAGCAAATTTTACATGGGCAAACCTGTCTTATTATTATACTAAAAGATGTCACAGACAAATGCATAATTAATCATTACTGAACCTGGATATTAAAATGTCACACTATTTCTGTAGATCAGTGACTTAAGCTGTGACAGCAGGAGCTATATGTGAATGGACAGTAAAGTATCTCTCTACAAACATAGTCTTTAAACTTTTTAGATAGTTCAAATGTAATCAGGCAGTAAATTTAAAATCAAAAATCAATTTAAAACGTCTGCAGTGGCCATTCTGTGTAAGTTACCATGAATACTAAAATCTTCTATCTATTCTTTATTATAGTTTAAAAAATTTTTTAAATAAATAAAAATTGGTCTATTACTTGGAACAAGACATAGTGAGAATTGACCCCACAGAACAATGCATACCTGATGGATAAGACGGCTGACAAGACCAGGACTGGCTGACATTGACAAATCTGCAGCAGGAAGGAATGAAGAATAAATGACTGGAGTAGAAAGAATGAGACGAAAATCTGATTACATTTGTAGTCATATTTATGCAGAAATAGAGAAAACTGTAAAGCATTCATAAACGTTCAATCACCACTGTAGATCCTTACTGCAATTTAAGTTTATGGGGCTGCAGGCAGAGATAGACTCAAGTTTTTTAATGTTTTCTTTCTTTTAAAAAAACAAAACAAATTATAATGTTTAAGTTTCAATTGAGCGTCAATGTGCTTTCCAATATCTGTGCCAGATTTTGGAGTTTTGTTATTTATTTGTTTCTTTCCAAAAATAAAGAAGCAAAGAAAACTGAAGCAGCATTTGGCTGCCTCAATCATCATCTAATGGATTTCTTGGCTTTAGGGGAGGCCCTCATTTCAAGAGGGTCTGGCTGCTATGCAAAGAGAGAAATGGCCGTGGCAGATGTCACTTGAGAAGAGGGAGTTTACACTGGAGAGAAATCAAGTAAACAGACTATTCTAGATCCAATATAAACACAATGGCAGCATAAGTAGAATGAATGTCGAGCTGTAAAGAATGTATTTCATATTTCAGTATAACGGCATCAATAAATATGTTTTACATTCACTGAAGAAACATTGTTATTCTGCTATGCTATCATTCATGAATAGGATTTCATATTAGTGTGTTTTGCCTGTCTTCTAGTAGAGCTGCTGGCATGACATTCACTAAGTCTAAATTATGCCAAGATCATCTTTTTAATCTAAACTTTTACAACTTAAAAACGTTAATGTTTCACATTAGGCTGCATGATCTATTTAGTTATAGAGTAAATTCATTACTACATTTGTGAAACGTAGCCTGCCTTAAAACAGTGCTCGCCTTATGTACTTAAAAGAGTTTTAGGTCAATATAATAATTTATCTTGTACATACTGAGAGTGTAGATATTTTATAAGTATATGTAAAATCTATGCGATTTTAATGCATGTGACGTTGGGGCAACGTCTATATTCAAAGTCCAACAAAACACATATGAGGCTTCAGCAGTTTTGGTTATTGTGTTTTAAGGCCAATAATGCCTTTTTTTGCACCCTCTCAGAAAAACTGTGTTGTTCAGAAAAACAAAAAGAAGACAATTTGTGTAACAAAGGATTGTGACTATAGGCTTTATTTTTAAGTTTCACCAAACAGCTGGCGTAATGAAGAGATCAGCGTCAGAAATGTTTCACAATGAAATCAAACATCAGAAAATGAACCCTTCATAACTTTTTGAAGATTTCACCACACCAAGTCTGCAAAGTTCTGGAAATGTATTCTGTGACTGTACAATACTTGGAAATGAATTCCCTTAGGTGTCACATCTATTTTTTCATCCTCACTGTCTTTCTCAATCTCTCCTCCTCCCTTTTCCATCCTGCATTATAATTGGTCTAATAATGATGTATATGACATCCAGTAGCTGGGGCTCTATTGCTCAATGTACTCAGTCTAACGCAGTGCTTCAAGCTGTCACAGATTTCCATTATTAACATAAAGAACTCATAGCGCTGTCTCTGCAGGCCCCCTGCTCAGAGATCACTTTTCTCTCTGTTTGTTCATTCGCCACAAAACTCTGGCACACAGTTCTGTTTCAGTTTTATTTTTTTTATTATTTTCAAAAGAATATTACAGAATAAAAAACTGTGTGTGCATTGGGGGTTTGAAAAAAATGAGATTGAGTATTTATATACCGATTTTTGTTATATATAAAGGGTTCGCTGAAAGAAAAGTGTAGCAGCCAAAGAAGAAGAAAAATATAATACTCTTCTTTTTCTCAGCTGTGTTTACATCCCCACCGGTTATTATAGGATCCAAATCCACTGATGACCTTTAGAGGGATATCACTGTACATTTATAATAACACGAGCATGCAAAATGGGATTATGCCAGTGAAATGACAAAATAACACGCATCACCTCATATTTATCATAGCAGGATGCAGCTGAATCTTATCGCTGCTGTTTTTTGAGGGGTTTTTTCAGTTTTAACCTCCTGACAACCTCCTTGCTTCACCTTCATAATACTCAATACAGAATGCAGAATAGAAAACTACAGATGTAAACATACAAATATAAAAGAGCACAATACAGGGCTGCTCAGTTTCAGTGTTTTGTTATTCTTGTTTGATAGTAATTAAAAACTGTGCATATGACACACATTTCTCAATCCCTAACACATCGAAAAAGAAGCAGATAGAGAAAGAAACATAGCTAGCTGGTAAGCTTTTGAACCACAAGGCTTGACTGGTTAGAAAAGCAATAAGGAATTGAGGCAGGCAGTTTGCTATTTTTTATGCACCATGTCTAACCAAGTCTTTCTGTGTTCATGTGCATGCCTTTTATTATCTTTTTGTAGCTCTTATGTGTTTTTCTCTTGCATAAACAAAAGACAGCTTACCATCTCTTGGTTGGCTCTGTGTCTGCACATTCTGTCCACTTAGCCTGTCCATCTCCACCTGAATCCTGTATGATAAGCCCAAAACAAGAGATATCACACATTCACAAATAGACAAGCACAAAAAGACATTTGAATAAAATAATTTAGAAAAACCTACAACAATGCAACCATATCTAAAGCGAAGCAGATTTTTATGTGCCAAAGAGAAACTGGCACATGAGCTATTAAAAAGCTACTGCTTGCCATTCTGGCAATGTACGAATAACACAATGAGCCATCAATTCACAAAAAATAATACTCTACTACAATTTAACATGTAATGCTATTCTTAAATGCATGTAGTAAGATCTACTACTACATTTCCTGTAGTATTGCAATTTAAACAGCCATAGGAATTTACAGAGTGAGGCAAAAACATAAATCCTTAAAGCATGAATAAAATGCTCAATAAAATAAATGCTGCAACACCAAAACTGATCATGGTGAAAGAGAAAAACAAGAACTACAGAAATAGATACATATCTTTCAAATTACAGCATAAAAAAAAATCAACACTATAAAGGGGAGCGATACACTTGTTTTGCTGAAGATGGTGAAGCCTTCCCAACAAGGCTAATTGGCATTAAATGGAAACTGCCACGTGATGCAGCCATGACGCCATTTTCACTTATACAAATTTTGCCTGCTCATTTGCTAGTTTTACTTTTGCAAGTTAATCCACTTATTTGGGCGTGACCAGAGTGGAACCGCAATGTTTATGTTTATGTGCATCCGGTATAACAATGCAACTGTGGTCTAAGTCTAATCACATATCACAGTCCAAAAAGCATGACTTTGCAATACAGAAGATGAGAAGATGCCACAACAATGGTTTGACGCATAGTTAATGAAAGACTCGTTTTTCTGTGTTTTTCACCGCTAAAATATCTATTATTCAGTCTAGATTTAACACGGTCTCTTAAGCGAAACTAAACTGTAAAATTTTAACCATTAATGTCCTACTGTGAGACCTCAAATCAAGACAGTTAGCATGGACTGATAATTAATTTCATGTTGATATTTTTTTAAAATTGTATTATTAATTGTGTGTGTGTGTGTTTATGTGTGTGATGTTCTACAGCTCTAGCTACACAGTCTTCTAAGGATGAATTCCATAAGTACAACAGCATCACATTTAATGAGTAAGCATATGTAACAGTTACAGTTTATTGTTTTGGAGGCCATATGTGTTATTTAATAAGCAAATGCAAACCATCTGCCTAATATTTCGTAGTTTCCCCTCTGCCATCAAAACAGCTCTGACACATGGAGGCATTGACTCTACAAGACCTCTTAAGGTGTCCTCTGAGACGTCAAAACACCTATTTTACGTTCTGTAAGTTGCAAGGTATTGAAGGACTTGGGTTCAAATCCACTGGTTGCCTGCGTGCCTTTCTGTGTGAAGTTTGCACGTTTATTCCGTGTCTGTGTGGGTTTCCTACAGGTACTCTGACTTCCTCCCACAGTCCAAAGACTTGGGTTAATTTAGGTTAATTGTTAGGTTAAAGTTGCTGAAGTTAGATTAATTGGTGACTCTGAATTGCCCATAGATGGAAATCTGAGTTGTGCCATCCACATAATGTAAAAGAACACATAATTCATCAGACCAGGGCACCTTCCTCTATAGTTCTGTGGTCCAGTTTTGATGCTCACATGCCCATTGTAGGAGCCTTTGGCAGTGGGCAGGAGTCAACATGGACACTCTGACTGGCCTGTGGCTATACAGACCCATTATACAGCAAGCTGCAATGCAATGTGTGTTTTGGCAGCTGCTGAAAAGACAGCATTAATGTTTTCATCAATTTGGGCTACAGTAGCCCTGTGGTATCAGACCAGACGGACTACCCTTCTCTCCCCACACGCAACATGCTATGGCCATGTCGGTGGTTCACCAGTTGTCCTCCCTTAGACCACTTTTGGGTAGGTACTGACCACTACATACAGGGAACGCCCCACAGGACCTGTCGTTTTAAAGATGGTCTGACCCAGTTGTCTTGTCATTACAATTTTGCCCGTGTCAAAGTCTCTCAGATCCTTATGCTCGCCCTTTTTTCCTGTTCGTAATACATCAACTTCAAGAACTGACTGTTCTCCTAATATATCCCACCCCCTGACAGGTGCCACTGAAACTACATAATCAATATAATTCACTTCACCTGTCAGCAGTTTCAGTGCTCAGTGTTTGAGTCTGTGCTGCTATGGACGTAAGTCGGAACTGACACCTGATCCTTTGTATACACTTCTTGACAGTCTTTAAATACATTGTACATACTGTAGCAAAGAGCTACGGTTTATCATCTTTCCAGTCCGCTGATAAATTTTGACAGCACTGAGCTGAACAGCGTCATGTAACACCATTGCGGATGATGTTGTCTCTTAACTCTTTTCCTCTCCTCACCTCCTCCTCCGCCCTAACCTCCATTTCTGCTCTCCTCCTCCCCTCAGTGCCTGATATCTCTCTCTTCTCCTCCCTCTAAACCCGATTTGCCTGTCACACCACCACCACATCCCCCAGGTTTCCTCTTTCTCCTCCCTTACTTTTTCAACTGTCTATTTTTCACTCTCAGCAACACACAACTGTGCTGCATTTCTCTGACTTAGACAAGTGATTTATTTGATACTTGGAATCTTATCTTACAAAACTGGGGTTTGTTGTGCGCAGGTTAAGTATTGAACCAACCCCTCTTCTACACACATAACTTAAATTACACATGGTTGTTTGCATGATTACCAAGCACGAATAGACTATAACACAAAGCCATAGTGACAGAACATGTACATTATGAAGGAGAGAGCAGTGAACGTAGGGATGGTTGTATAAAAAGGGAGAAAGACATGATACAGTAGATCAAGAAAGAAAGATTCAGTCTCCTTGGTTTTATTTAAAGTTCAGAAGGAAATCAGCACCATTGTCATAAACAATTATCTGAATACACGATATGATATACAGGGTTTGATGGGTACCAGTTTATGCCATTTCTTTCTCTCAAATTTCTGTCTCTCTAATCAGACTGAGCAATATTCTAATTCTTGCAGCCATCACACTAACTAGATTATCTTATTAGCATTAATATCTTAATTAGAGCATATTGTTTCTGTCAATCACAGAATACCGTTTTTTATCACAACAGAAGACCGGTAAGACATGTGGACTATGAAAGCATTTGCTATTTTTTTCACGTTGTAATGGTAAAAGAAAGTAACAGCAGACACACTTCATCACTTACAGTGGTTGTTTGTTTCATATGGCCCATTTGCTCCAGAATAAATTGTGCATTGCACTATACAAGTACCATGAGTTTCAAAAGGGAAGTACTTCACTTGAATAAAAATGTACAACTACAGTACCGGGCTTAAGGGTAAAGTGAAATGTGCCATATTTGTTGATTTAAAAAAAATAATAATTTTTTCCAAAATTATATCCTTTTCAGTAAGACAGATAAACCTGATTAAGTCATACTTTAAAATTCTGGAAACTGTATTTGTTTCTCCAAATGAGACTTATTTTCCAAAGCATGCATGATGGTATTGTAATTTCCTCTGCATGATATTGACTCTGTATCACAGTTTGGTGATACAGAACCAAAGTTCTGCTACCTTCAGTTGGAGTCCCTACTTATTTGATAACATTGAAGCACTGATTTGTGATTGGACTGATTGATCTTTCTTGTAAAGCTTCTTTGGCTGATGTTGTTGCCAATGAGGTAACAACAAGAATCTGACTTAGTATAGTTTATGGAATATTTTGTGAGAATTTTTGTTTGAAAATTATAAAACAGATATCAAGAAAGTCATGCATTTCAAGTGCATGCACGACTGCTGAAAATATACTGCATACATTGTATACATAAGATGAGTCTGTAGTTCTGAGTCTGCAGCAAAACTGATGGGATAAAGTGTTCAAAAGCTTAATCAACTGACATTATTATTGTGTATTTTCTTGTCAGGATTCTCCAGCTCAAACTCAAAGCAACATGAGGAAAACAAACTCTTTCAGCTCATTGTTGACAGAAAACCTCCCAGGACATAGAGACCCCTGCACCAAAGGTCATGGTGTAGTCATTTACCATCTTCTCTGCTTGGTAGTAATTCCATCTGGTTTCAGAAAGCTGTCAAATCTGAATGAATTTGGGTCAGGGTGGATCTCTGGATCAGTGTGAACAGGCGCTGTGAGGAAAGACAGCAATTACTATCAAGAACTGACATTTTTGTCAGCATGTCCAGAGTTAGGTTGATCAAAGGGCCATCAGGTAGGATCTCCTACCCAGAGTCCTTCAGAACCTTATCTACCTCACCCTTCACAGCTGTCATGGCTTCAGGGTGCTTCATGAGGAAGAAGAACAGCCAAAAGGCAGTAGGTCCTGAGTTGCCTTGGGCAACCCAGAGAAGTGCAAACATGTACCTGTCTATCACTGACTCCTTTATACCATTCCTATTTCTGGAGTGCTGCATCTGTAACACCCAGCCACTGATGTTGTCCTCAGTCTTCACATTCTCTAGTTACAGAGTTTTCCAGACGAATGCTTTTAGCTTCTCTGCCTCCATCTCTTACCTCGGATGAAGGACACCACAGCCAGATCGGGAAGGAAGTGGTCATATTTACAGAACTCATAAAATATGGTCTTTCTCTTTGACTGTCTCTACACTTCCTTCACATTTGGGTGACACATACCAAAATGAGATAGGTAGCCAGCCCTGAAAATAATATTGTAGCTGTACCTAAACAGCTGTAGCTGTCTGTCTTCTATCCAGGTCTGTTGTTCTGCAGCTGTGCAAATTTTCTGTAGCATCATATTACAAATTACACATCATGGCTTATGTTAACACTTCCAGTCCAGCTCTGCTAAGGTGTTTGTGGCTGGTTGACATGAGAAGGTGATGCTTATTCCCCACATAGTCTATGCACCTGCTGCCTGGCAAACATGTTTAAGTTCAACTCTCTTAAACAAGTGGGCCCCGTGATAAAGGGTTAGTGTTAGATAATCATTAAAAAATAATTATAGAATTAACTCGATACCCGTTTCTTACTGAGTACAAAGTGTTCTTTTCCAGCACTTTCCACAGGTTGAGGCTGAGTAATTAGTAATTACTCTTTAATTAAGGAGTCATGAGTAAGTGCCCAATACTGCTGAAAAATGGATAACATTCTTTTATTTTGCAAAATACTTTTAACTAATGGTGGTTGATTTTGACACTGATTCTGCATCAAATCACATCTGTAGGAATATGAAGAGCTGTTGTCTGGCAGATTCTGTCCTGTGAAAAATGTTAGGAAACCTTTTGTTGCAAAGAAGAAAGTTGTAGAGAGAGAAAGTCCATGTTTGAGGAGGCTGGCTGGGTGGATGGGTCACAAAACGCAAGATTTTTTTTGTTTTGTTTTTATCCCTGATCATTCCACATTAACTGCATGTTTATGATTGTAATTATAACCATGACTATGAGGGGAATTTAACATTGAGAAAGGACTTATTTTAAGCCAAGCCACATCCTCTTTAAGAGACAAAGTTGTTTTTGTGCCTCAGTGTAACCAAACACTGTGATTCCATAATCATAACCTTATTGTTTTTAATTTTTTTCAGTGGGATAACAGTCCAGTAGCAAGACTGTAATGTAATGTATTTCTGGTTTCCTTTTTCAACATTAAATTATTAGCTGCTAACTGCTTTTTCGCATGTATTATATCTACATTTTTGTAGGTATTTTATTGGTACACACAGTTTACTTCTGGGCTCATCTAGGGGCTATGGCAGCACTGGGGTTAGTACTCTCACCTTACAGCAGTTTGCATGTTCTCCCCATCCCTGCGTGAGTTTCCTCTGTGCACCAAAAACAGGCAGGTTAGCTTAATAGGTGACTCAACATTGCATGCAATGTTCTTTTGTTTTAAATTTCTCATAAATGCAGCAGCCTGCATATTTTTGGTCTCTAGTACTGCGAGAAACAATGTCTTAGTGTGTTGAAAAATGCTGTGAATTCTGATCATGTCTGGATGCTTAATTCATCCAAACATTCCATAGCTGTGGTCCTTAGTATCTGAGAGAAAGAGACCAAAGATGATGGACTATGCCGTTGGCCACAAACAGGTTTCTTCTCCCAAATTTATCATATTCCTGACCTTGGCTTCTGAAATGAATAATACCCCCATCTTGCCATATCATCAAACCTTTTTTCCTCATACCTCATGCTCTATTTTTCAATTTCTGTTCTTACTGTCCTGTTACATCCAGAAAATACCTCACAGGAATGATAATCTGCATAGTGTAAGATTTTTTATTTTGTTATGTAAAATAAATCACTATGTACTATTGCATGCAGTACAGAATAGTGCAGTGATGCCCAGTTGGATCAAATAAGTTTGTTACTAAATGAAAGAACATTTGATTTTCAGCAAATTATTCTTCTTCAACTGTTGCTTAAGTTTCTTTTTTGAATAAACCTTTTAATATAAACAATTTATTTAAATTGGATATTATGGTGACTTTTATTCACTCTGACTTCTGTTTTCTTCATTTTGTTTGTTTTTTCAGGTTTAACAAAAAAGAACAAAATATTAAAATAAACTTTACCATGACAGTCCTTTATATACATACCCACACAAGAGTCAAACAGCAGCTTAATTTTAGCCTGTTCAGCTATTACTACCTTGTAGATTTCTTTTTAAAGGGATGATCAATATTAAACTGCTGCAGGGATGTGATGATTTTCAAAGAGGAAGAGAGTCAGTAAGCGTACTCAAGGATAGATGATTCGAAGCTATGACGTTTTCGTTTGCAGGTGTTAGTAGTGAATTAAAATACATCACAGTGCTGCTAATATGTACAGTTTCCCATTTTATATAATTATAATATAAAATCAGTACGTTCTGATATTTTATGCAAAAAAAACTTAATTATTTGCAAAACATAAGACAGTAAGCCTGTGCTGGTGTTAACACTGATTATTCTGTCAACATAGTGTGAAATGTGTGAATTAACTGCAATTTTGCTGCTACCATTTAAAAGTTCAGTGACACCACCAGAAGGTTATCTCTGCCTCACTAACATGAAAGCATTACAAGTTGTAGTGGCTAGAAAAGATCTAGTTCTGGCCTTTCTTTTTTTTCTTTTCCTTTCTGCCTTCCTTTAATCATCCCTTTTTTCACACTTTATGTAATTCCTTGACCTTTCTTTGCCTTCATTTTTTATTCTGCACCACCTTCTGTGGATATCTCTCTAAGCTTGCTATTACTGCAGCATAGTGAGGGGTAAAGGTGATTTCTTTGCAATAAATAAGAGCATAGGGCATTTCATCGAAGCATTAGTCTGAAATGCCTTGGAGTAGTAGAGCAAAATTCATAATACATAATTCTGGGATAGTTGTCTTCAGTGTAAAATAGCCCTCAAACCATTTGGTGCCACATTGTCTCCATTCATCTACATTTGTCCTGGACAGTGCAGGAAATAGTACAGTCTTACAGAGACAGACATATAAATATGCTTATTTATATGTAAATCAGAAATCAGCTGTGTAGATTCTTAAAAATATATATGTCAGGAAACAAAAGGTCAAATTGATATTTATACATCAGTGCACACCTGGTGAAAGTAGTGCTTGAGAGGGCACATTTATTGAACTTTCTGTTTCCAGATACACTCTTGTCACAAAAACACACCACATTTTATTTAAAAATTGCAAGAAAATATGACAATTTTATATTCAGAATATTATCACATTCACTAAGTGTTATACTGCATTTGAAAGCTTGGTGACTGTCATTCAGACATTTTATGGTAGGATGTAGTAAAACATAGAAGAGGCAGAAGACTGTTTTACTGCAGTACACTCACTCAGCAGTACGAGCAGCTTATCCGGTAGCTGTCTGCAGCCTTTTAAAGGAGATATAAAATAAAAAAAATACTGTTTTCAAAGTACAAGTTAGTGAGGGATGTAGAGGAGTCCCGTTAAACCATGTAAACATCTCAGTGTTATAAATCATATCATACTGTTCCCATGTTCCTGTCTGATTTGTGTAAGATCTGAGGAGCTTTATACACTGTCATTGCTTTTGTTATACTTGATTTCGCTCAAAGTTTCCATTTTTCTACCTGCCTGTGACTCTTCTCTTGTCCTCTTCTCTTCTGTCTTTCTCAATCTCACCTGCTCATTCCTTTTTACACATCATCCCACCACATGTCTATACTTAAATGTCACATTTTAGCTCTCTTCATGTTGTCACTATTTGTGGTCTCAGTTGCTTTCTTTGTCTATGCTTGTACAGCTTTCTAATACTAATTAAAGGATGACTGATGTAAGTGTTGGCTGGGAGATGGAGTCTGTCATTTACTCTATGGTTTTCTGCAGGGCTTGCCTGGCGTCAGACTCACTTTGTCCACAGACGTTAACACGTTACTTTTAGTCCATGCTGCCACTGAATGCACATGTATGGTACAGTTTACTGCATTCATACATACTGTATGCACAAACAGACTACACACACATACTGCTCCTGCTCTGCTGTTGCCATTGACAGACTGACGCTTGCTGGTGTCCCAGGGAGTGGGAGTCAGAACAATACTCTGTAATTGAATCCCTGTTGCCACCGTGTACCTTTAATCTCTCATTGTCGCAACAATCTCTCACAATCAAGATCTCTCATGAAGGGTGTTTGCTTATTTGCTGTGTTTCCTTGTGTCTCTTTACCTGGTCTTGTGTCTTTTCACATCCTGTCTTCTTCGTTTCCTTCATATTTTCAGTTTGTCCTGTGATTAATATAAAATAAATAACCGTTTTTTTCACTGTTTTCATGTGTGAAAGTGTGACATGTATCTATCTCTAATGACTGAAATTATTTAGATCTCTATGACCATTTCTGTGCATGTGGGCATGTAATATGTATCACTTGTGTAACTTCATTTGTGGCTGTAAGTATACACGTTTCCACATGTGCATGTTTGTGTCTGTATCCTCTGCGTGCTGAATGACACCTCAACCAGTCGGTCTCCTCCATGCCTCATCGCTTTTCATTGTTTTCCTGTTCGTTTGACTGACATGTCATCCTCAAAAGATGTTTGCATCGCCTAGACACTCTAGATTGGACACGCTTGCACGATCCCAGCCTGGGCTGTGTTTGAAGAAAGACAGGCAGTTGGATTCCGGTTTATTTATAGTCCCCCATACTTGTTCACACCCTTGAGACTATGTTTTGATTAGACGTCTCACACAGGGAGATCAGGGCCTCAGTAGTTGCACACTATCTTTAGTAATTGTTATAATGTTATCAAAATTGGTGAGCTATATCAAATCCAAACTATATGGATCATTTCTGTAAAACTGTCGATTAAACACACTGCACATGCACATTACATACATATATAACTCATTATTTGCAAGTAGGCCACATAAATCTAACACAAAAATGGGCTATAAGACATCCTGTTCATAAAGATGCCGTCAGCATCACAACTTTAAAATAGTACTGCCAACATTAACCTAGGTCAGGCCCACAATGCGAATAGACACTGAGCTTTGTTAAAGGTGATGATCTAGATCTAAAGTGTACTGTATACCCAAGAAATGAACTGCTACTATTTCATTTAGGCTTTTTCTACCTTTTTTAGGATCCTGGCTTTCTTTGAGAGTAACTGTGCAGAGAGTTTGTAATTAAGTGACAGAATATTGCAGTATAACATGCAGAAAAGATCCCCATACATTAATAATAGTAATAATAACAACAACTGATACTTGATACTGAATCTCTTTGAGGAAAATTGTGTGAACAGGCAGCTGCCTTTTAGGTGTCTAGAGTTCTGGGTTCAGTGTCTTGTTCATGTCAAACCACCAACCCTGGGGTTCCTCCACGACTGCCATACCAATTGTTTTTTAGTTATGTCCAGTTAATGTCTGTTTGGTTACACATTAGCCATTAGCTGCTGGGAGGTCTTTATCTGTTTCCATTCAAATGTAGCACAAACCGGAACTCAAATTGGAGAAAATCTGGGGAAAAAAATTAAAATGCAAATTAGTGAACATTTCCATCTGCTACTGGTGTAAGTAGGCCAGTTGGTGGTGCTGTATTGGTAAAAACTATCAGAATTTAGTGATAATTAACAAACATTAGCATAAACTAATGTTGTAAACATGGTGAACATACTACCTTCATATATTGTCATTCTAAGCATGTAAGTAGCATTTAGCTCAGAGCACTACAGTGCCTATACAGTACTTGAAAGACTTACACCCTAGTGTAGCAATGCAGATACTTTTGGACTTATTTAACCAAGATATATCAATTTCTGAGATTTCTGCCTCCAACATAAAACAACAAAGGTGAATAATATTACTTTTGTGGCACTCAAACCATTAAAAATGACCATTAATACAGTAGGATCAATTCAGAGCCTCTATATGATCCATGTACTTTTTCATTAGGACTACTTTCTACTGTCTAGTAATCCATAGCTAAACTGAATAATTCAAAAAGCCTCTGTAATTACCTCTTAAAGACCACAATAAACAATTTAGAGTCATTTTGTGGAATGTTTTTTGACTGAGGAATAGGAGTAGAGTGTGACGTGTGAGGAAGTATGAACAGGTGAAAAACAGAAGATAAAGTAACCCACCAACCTGTAAGGAAAATTCTCTGCTCATATCTCTAAGTCACAACTTCGACACACAAACATTGGGGTCTGTGATAAGGTAATCCATTTACCTGCTGTGGTCAACTATCTTGCTATCATGCTGAATGGTGAAAACCAGCTTTCATCTTCCAACTCTGTCTCTCTGTAACTCTCTCATACTTGCAACATTTATCGTATAGATAAATCATCTTGGGAGTTTGTGTAGGTGTTGAGAAGAAAACGCAACCCCACACAGATTTACTCAGATTCAGACAGACAGAAGACTTAGGAACATTTACAGTGCAGTACATTCACACACACACTCACAGGGAAATACACAAAATGTTTTGCATCATAGGACATTTCATCCTGTCCCTTGCATTGTTTCATAATTTGTTATCAATTTCAAGAATAAAAATATTGCACTAAGATTTTAAACACCCAAACAAGCATGAGCCAAAAGCAGAAAACACCACCGCTGATCATTGCCATTAGTGCAGAAATACGGTAGAGAGGCTATATTGTGCTTTTCCATACGTTAGTTTCAGGTGTTTCAAAGGTGTCCAAAGGTCCCCAAGACTTTCTCTGGACTCTCCCCAAAACAATGTCAATCCATAAATGGACCTTCAATATGGGTCTGCATGTCCACATTGTATGAACTCATGCACACTCATATTATGGGTTACCGCTCTGCTTGACACACTGACAGGCTTCCGCAAGCTAGACAATGAGGAAAAAAGTGGACTCGAGGTGAGTGGGACCTCTGGGCAGAGACACACCAAGCCAACATCAAATTACTAGCAGCCGAAGGCCGACTGTTGAACCACGTCATGTCGCCTTCGTCTGGCTCAAGAGATGACACTTCAACAGTGAATAAGTACATTCGCTCTGCACCTGTGTAAGAAGATTTAACTCACCTTTTTCATGCCCTTTTCTTTACTGACATTTCACAAAAAGGCAAACAATAAAACAACAACACAGTGAATTATTTACGTTGCCAGAGTTTTACAAATTAAAATAGTAGTACAGTAGTACAGGTTAGAAGTGACTCTCCATACCAGCGGGTGGCAGTACTCTGTATTTGTGAGTCACTACAGGAAAAGGTTTGCTCACCATTTTCACATCACTCTCTCACCACAGATGGTTTCAGCTTCTTCATTCCAGATGGCCACGTCGTTAAACTATTTCAGTAGAGCCCCGGCTTAACAATGTAAAAACTGAGATTTCACAGATTTTCTAGAAATTGTGTCCTGGAAACAGCTGAAATTAGAGATTTGGGGGCTGGGTACTAAAAAATATTTTTGGCATGAAGGTTTTTGGCAAAAAATAAATAATACATTTATGCTGCTTGCCTAAATAGTTTGGACAACTACTGCTTTCATTAAATAAAGAGCTTGATCCATGATATAGCTTAGCATAAAAACTCTAATTATTGCTGGGTTGGAATCAGTGACATCACAGAGCATTTTATCCAGATCACAAGAATGTTAATACATGAGGATTAGGTTGGCAGGCATAGTTGGTAGACATATCTTTTGACTTTGACATTGCTTGCTTTTATAGTCTTTAGTCTAGGTAAATCCCTTCCACAAGCCTGAGAGTGGCGTTGTTCTGCTTATCTCCTCTGGGCAATAAAGGGAATAAGGTTTAAACTATTCCCTTAAGAGCAGGTGAAGCCTAGTGATACTGGCTGTGTACCTTGACAGGGTAGAGAAAAATCAGACGACAAAGGGCTTATTGAATTGGCTGAATGTGCCCATAAAGGTGTAACAAATAATGTAGCTGAATATTGTAATATTAGAATATAAAAAAAGAAATCGACTACACATTTGGGTCATGAATAGGCTTGTCTATGAATAGGCTATTTGTTTCTAACGTAGTTTTACGCTCACACGTTAGCCGTTTTGCTGTTTTTTCAATGATAATGTGAATGACAATGAACAGTTTATGCCATATGAGACAGTTATTTGCAGGAAAAATGTGTAATTGGTTGAAGTGAAGTGTGTTCCAGGCTATTATTGTGTAGATTATTTATAAAATGATCATGCCGGCAGTTGCAGACATGCATGAGTCAGAGGCTTTTATAGTTTAATCATCAGTGTTCTGCAGCTGATGTGGTTGTAGTTAAGATAAAAAATGTCTCTGGAACAGATCTGAAGCTGCTGTGCAAGTCTAGCATGGGAGGAATGAGGGAAAGAGGGAATGCAAAGATGGAGATGAATCCTAAAGACTGTGCATCATCCGCTCTCACACTCACCCTCTTTTCTTCTCAGCACCATTACGAATGCCTTTACAGTGCACACCTACACATTCTTCCTCACTTGCTAAGGCACTGCAGCCTTTTGACATGTAGTAATCACACATACACACTTGTTTGAGGTGCCAGCAGATGAAAGAACACCTACATCAACGGCAGGACTGTGGAAGTGTGTGTGTCAGAGATTAAAGCGTTACGCAACACACGCTAGTCTGTAACAACCTTTCATGTTATGTCAGCTGTGACGGACCAAATACACATACACACAGTATACACACTTATAGGTTCCAAATTATTAGATTAATCTATATGGAAAGACAAACAGGTCAGCTCAAGCAATGTGACAGGACTGGCAAGTTGATATTGGCCTGTAGGCGAGTCTTTGGATGCAAGGATGTTGATGGGTTATTGCACAACAGAGATTTATGTTTCAGATGCAAAATAGAAATATTTGAAAACACTACGTAATGATATTACTAATGCATAATGTAGACTAAATATTAGCATGTTTGTGTCCAATGCTAAACCAAAGGAACGTAAAAACACAGCATAAAAGAGAGTTTGAGAGCTTTTAACAGGCAGGCAAGTATAACACACACATATATATATATGTGTATATATATATATATATACTATTCATAGCAAAAATGTTTTTTTAAACATAGTGCTCAATTTGCACAAAGTCATACAGTATACAGTAATAGACCATCTTTCACGCTAACACTGTGCTGACTTTCATATCCAGTAAGTAAGATACCACTTTCCCTAGCATAGGTCCTGGCCTACATGATGACAGGCAGAGTTGTTTTTAAGCCCTGATTTTTCCAAGTCAGTGCAGCATTCTTGACCTTTTCCAGCAAGCAGCCTTCTAATGTTGCCCACTGACCGTACAGAGATATTACAGGATTCAAGCCCAAGAGCTTAAAGTGAAGAATCATTCTGTCATAGCTGCATGCCATCTACCCTCCTATGTCATATCAGCCAGCAGTAAATAGAGTGGATAATGAGCAGTAAATCCCTGGGGACAATGTTAAGTCTTGTCTGCAATGACAGTTTCTTCCACTCTGTGCTGTTATGTGGTGCAACAATACATTTTTTATTGAATATTTTTTCTTGTGTTGAAATTCCAATGTAAATACGATTAGCTAGATTTGTTGTTTTGGCTATGCTATTATGACCATATTTCTTTTCTTAGTCTCTTCATTAGAATACAACTATCTGACCACAGCTTCTGCAGACTTAAGTGACAAATATTTAGTGTGACTTCTGTAGATGACTCTGGAGGGTCAAGGACAAAAAAGACCTGGAAGACCTGTTAAAAGTTTCTTAGAGTTTCTTCTTTGAGACACCAGAAGAAGTCCAGCAAGGACCTGGCTCAGCATCTGGCAGCTTCATCTGGATGCCAAGTTAACCCTTCCATAGTCTGATGAAGCTTAGGAAAGATGAAGGTTCTTCAGACCATCCTTGGCTGCTATCCTTGCTTTTTGGAAGGATAAGCAGCCAACAAAACCACTTTTTTGTTTCTAGTTGTTGTAATGTAAAAACTGAGAAATAAATATATCATACAAATAGAAAATACTGCCATGCAAATAGAGATTTAAAGATTATGTACACAAGACATGACCCACAAAAAATGGTGTTTGCCTCGTGGCCAACTTCAGTCCACTTGGATTGATTTCAAAAGATTCTTATGTGTTTCTAGTAGCGTAGTGGACCATATTTACTGGACAAAAAGTCTTTGAAAAAGGAAGGAAGAAGAAATCTAGTTTACATCTGGAAACTGGGGAGGCCATGAAAGATACTTTGCCTTACCCAGGCTTTCCAGCTCTGAGTATGAGAATAGTTGTGCTTTTGAGTTGTACATCAATTATGCAGAGCAATGATAGTCATCACAGCAGGCAGCAGAATATGTGCCAAAGACTTGTTTAAATATAAATGTATCAAGGTGGTAATAGATGACTCATCAGATCACAGTACTCTTTTCAGTGCTTATGACTGGAGGTTTGTGCTTCTCATATCTATGGATGGATTCCTGTATGGTCCTATCAAGCACAGAGCACATAGTAAGAGTCAAGTCACATGCAAGAGCCTGTGTGACTTGACTCTTATTAAGATTTTTCATTGCACAGTGAAATGGTAAAAAAAAGTCCTTCTGGCAAATTGAAGGAATTACCTAAACATTCACTTTGAAGTTGTCACAAGAAAGAAGCCATCACGACACCTTCAAAGTGAGTGTTTACCCCTCAGGTTTTCTCTTGGGCACGTAGGACTAGTGCTCCGTACCGACATCATGCAGGGGATCAAAAGGTGATCATACAGTTGCAGTAGAAGGAAGCCTTTCAGGCATTCATGCCCAAAGACCCATCATTTCATAACACATGCTCACATCAAACTGTGCATGTTTTGCAAGAGGAAAATTCAAAAACCAGTAGTTCTGTGAGCTTTTAGGGTTTTTGTATTGGAACTCCACAGGTTCTCAAAGAATAGAAGAAAATGGTGGAAAATTACATCTCTACAAGAAAAGCAAGTGGTGTGCAAATCACATCCAGGCAACTGTGTGTGAGCAGGAAAATAGTCTTTGCAGGAACATAAATAATCAAAACACCTGATTAAGCTGCCTTCCTTGGGTTGTTCAAACAAGAATGAGTGACATTCTTGACATTCAACTAAGACATCTGATGTCTTTTATAAAGGCTTTTAATGCGCAGAGTTGTGCCAGGGGGGCTTGGAGCTAAGTTTTTTTTTTCAGTTTTAAGAATGTGTTTTTGCGGTGTTAAGAAATTATGTTGTTGATCATCATCTTTATTATGGGGGATGTTTTTGACTAAACCCTAAAGAATTTCTTATAAGAAGAAACAGTTATATATGGAACTGAAGAAATATTACAGTTTCTTACATCCATATATAAGTGGTTTAATTCTTTCTGAACACTGGTTTTGTTAAATATAGATACGTAATTCAGTATGATCTATGAAATAAATAGTAAACATTGTCCATATTTGCTTATTTTAATTCATGTTCGAAGAAAAAAAGGGGGCATCTGCTACATTTTCTAGTTCTGGCAGCTGCTACTGTTTGATAACCTCAGAGGACACAGCTGATAGGAAAAAATCCTGCCTTTTCTTGACATGCAGGGAATTTAAGGATGAATTCTTTATCGGTGAAGAATAGTACTGCAACGGAACAAAAACTACAATTTAATTCAATTCAATTTCAATTCAACTTTATTTATATAGCGCCAAATCACAACATAAGTCATCTCAAGGCACTTTACA
>JAUMHL010000006.1:17547693-17584716 GCA_032362345.1 Sandelia bainsii | reverse complement strand
GGATCACTGCTCTCCTCGGTGTAGGTACATGTCACTGGATTAAAAGATAATGGGATAATTTCCTTAAATTTGGTGACCGTAAAGCAGACAAATCTCTTGTATTATAATCCTTGTGTATGACAGTGTTTTTTTGAAGTCAAATCATTCCCTCAATGAAATCCTCCTCCTGTCTGTCTTCTATAAAAAAAATCTATAAAACTGCCTGCTTAGTCGGAGGAACAGAGCGATGCCAACAAATTCCAAGCTTCCATCATCACACACACAATTACACACACACACTGTACAAGACCAAAACAAGACCAGCCAGCTGAGCAGCAGAGCACGCAAACTGCTGTACAAACTGCCAAGGTTTCTAGCTGCAGGCTAACCAGCGGCTGAGTGCCCTCCTCCCTACACGATGATGATGTGTCTGAGAGAAAGACAGAATGAAAAATAAAGAGAGATGCAGGAAGGTCAAGGATGAAACGAAACAAAACTATATCAGAGAGAAAGTGATATGAAGAGAGCATGAGGAAATGTGTGTGTGTGTTATGTAAATCCCAGGTGGGGCTTGTTGTCCTGGATAGAAGTATCACCAGGGGGATGACTACTCCAGCTTAGCAGGTCTCTCCACACCTCTCTCTCTTTTTTTCCACAAACATACAAACAGGTGTCAGAAAGAGAAGAAAAATAGAAACAAATAAAAGAGAGCAATGAAGGAAATGTGAAGGTGGGAAAAGGAGATGATGTGATTGAGGGGAAGGGGACAAATGATAAAGAGAAAATATTGTATATCCATTTACATTTCAGATACAGTGTGTCAGTTTGCAAACACTTTGTGCTTGTGGTTATTCAGTTGTGTTTGCAGCTTAGAAGGTATGATCTATTTTTCTCAGGGCTGTGATTTGCATTTGATCTGTTTGTCTCTCTGCGTAACAGTTGTTCACATTGAGCACAATCATGGCACACAAACATGTCTAGATACTGAACATCTGCACGTTTCACACCCACCACCCACACAAACACACCAACCTGAGGGACTGTTGTTGATAACAGCCTGTACTCTAGACCTGATGCATCTATGGGGATAGCTGTCTTCGCGCTGAAACAGCAGAACTTGTTTTATGGTCCCTGTCTGACTGCTGACTTAAGATGGGCTTCACTGTTCCAGATCTTGACCTCTGCTACTGCTGTGGAAATCCCAGCTCTGATCCCAGATCAGCGCTTAAGACTGATTTCACCCCATTGAGCTTCTGCAAGAATAGAAAACAGACAGTTGGGGCCCAGATCTGGGGCAACACTGCTCTCTAATGGTTCAGACATGGTGGTGTATCTGGCACAAATGACGTAAGGCCAGGATTTTGTGTGTGTTTCTCTGTGTTTGGTATGGGGGGGGTTATTAATAATTAATGTTATTTCTAGTTAATCAATAACATTATACTGCTTTCATTTGATGTTTTGAGATTTGTTTTATGGAGCAGCAGTAAATTATACACTATCTACTTACCACTGGGGGTATTTACTGTAGCTAGGTAGATGGATTGTTTTGAGGGATTTTCCCCCAGATTTTCACTCCAATACAAGAGAGGGGGTGGGGGGTGCGAGAATTTTTGTTTTTATGGTGCTCACAGCAAACAAATTACATTTTAAAAGGTGCAACGATATTTTATCTTTCTAGAAACTGTTTCCCCATGTGAATCAGCTTTTGCAGGCAAACAAGTCATTGAAACAGTTTTTATAGCAACTATTTCCTTTGTAAGAAGTTCAATGAAGCTGACAACAACATGGGTTATTTATTATCCACAGTAACTGGGACACTCATCTTTCATTATGTTTTTTGTTGAAAGGCAGACTCACAACATCAAAACTTGGCCAAATAAAAGTCTTCTGCATGATTAGGTACAACTTCACATAAAAAAAAAAAAAAAGTTTTTGGTTTGTTTGTTTTTTGGAAGAATTAGGTTGAACTGACCCTTTAAAACTAGAACTTTAATGCTTACTCAAAGTGGTCATAAGTCAAGCTATACATAATGTTTGTTCTTCTTGTTAGTAAGGTAGACACTGACTTTTACAGTATGTGAATCTGAAAGAGTTAGTGCTGTATAGGTAAATATGCATTGTAATGACAGTTGCATATTTGGATGGAGCTGCCAAGACTAAATCCGTATTCAGGTACTTAAAAAGTCTGTAAATAACAGAAGAAGCACAATGCATTTAATTTGCAAAGCAAATAATAGATTCCAAAATTACCAACCCAATTCAGAGATTATGATGCTGACGTAATAACATTTGGTCATTGCACAAGAATGAAAATATGCTTCAAATGCTTCCACGGTGCCTGAGGGCTGCTCTACTCGAGGCAGCTCCTGCTTGCTAACAACCCCCAGTAGACAGAGAGCAGTGGAGCTGCAGGATTTATCCACCCTGGGATAGTCGGGTAACACAGAAGCCTGATGCAGACATTAGCCAGCCATTGTTGACTTTATTACTGCTTTAATAATCTTCATTTTATGTTAAAGGTCTCATAAAACTTCCTTTAAAGTATTTTTCTTCAATATATAGGTGACAAATGTGGAAAAAGAGAAAGGAATCTTCATTAACTTGTAAACAACTGCAGTTTTAAATTGTGTTTAACTGTGGGATGGTAGCCTCTGAAGCTTATATTATACTTGGTAGTTTTACTAATTAGAATGATTGGAGTCTGTACTGGATGCTATTCTTTTGGGCTATAAAAAGATGAATGTATTTTTAAGATGTTTTAGCTAATAGTACATGCAAAACTGTCTGTTTACCAATGTTTCTAGGATCTACAACATAACTGATGCTCTGGTCTTCTGTTTAGAGTCTGAATTCAAAATGTCCAAATGGGACATAAACTGGTAGGTGAAGGTTAAAACATTTTAGTATTCTCTCAAAGGCAAGCAGCATTAGGCAGCATTAGGCAGCATTAGGCAGCATTAGGCAGAGACAGGTGTCACCTAAGTGTCAATTGGTCCAAGGACCATAATCTGAATTAATTTGTTTGGACTTACAAATGCAGATATTTACATCACTTCGATACTATTTTTGTAACCACGACAAAGACTTCCAGTATAGTAAAACAACAACAAAATAATATAATGACAGAGAAATGGGAAGAATTGCAATGCTTAAAACATTTCTTTTCAATCAGCAGATAAACTCCTTGAAGTGTACCATGTTTTGGATGTAAAATATGATCAGGTTTTATTATTCACACCTTTCTCCTTTTTGACATCAAACCAATTTCTCTCTTTCCTCATATTATTTGAAGCAGCTGGTAGGTGGGGGAGCACATCAGTAGAACTTAACAAATTACATATTTGCCCTCTGAAGACTCATCTGCTTTGTGTATTAATGACATCTCATATTTGTTCTTGCTAGTTGGCATTTCAGGTTGAGGAGACCACAGCAATCAGAACTGAATGAATAATATGATCGAATGAATGAGAATGAACCAAAGAAGGATAAAAAATAACCATGATATTACCATCAGACTGTACTTGAACTATTGACAGTATTCTGAGGTATATTGCAGCTTGTCTGCCAGGTCCTGCATACTGAATGGACTCACACACTTGTTTCAACCCACACATGTTAACTACAGTCTCCTGCAAAAGTCTTGGAATGGCAAGGCCAATTCATTTGTGTTTGCTGTAAACTGAAGACATCTGGGTTTAGGATGAAAAATAATATGATATGGCATTTCAAAGATATATGAAATTTGGCTTTTATATCCTGGTATTTACATTGCAAGATAGACAGTCCGTCATAGGAAGGGTTACATACCTCCTTCTTTTGTCCATCTAACGAGACAGTTACTGGCCCAGCCAACCTGCTCAGTGTTTTGTTTGCTGCTTGTTGTTTTTATCTCTCTCCTCTTTCCACTCACCCCGACCGGTTGAGGCAGATGGCCGCCCACCCTGAATCTGGTTCTGCTGGAGGATTCTTCTGTTAAATTGAGTTTGTCCTCTCCACTGTTGCCTAGTGCTTGCTCAGGGGGGATTTTCTACATAATTCTATATAGTAATATTATATTATATAAGGTCTTACACTGTAAAGTGCCTTGAAATAACTTTTGTTGTGATTTGGTGCTACATAAGTGCAATAAATTGATCATGAGCAGAAATTGTGAAGCAGTAAGAATCCATCCATCCATTTTCTTAACCGCTCGTCCTCGTAAGGGTCACGGGGGGTGCTGGAGCCTATCCCAGCTGTCATCGGGCGAGAGGCGGGGTACACCCTGGACAGGTCGCCGACACATAGAGACAAACAACCATGCACACTCACATTCACACCTACGGACAATCTTAGAGTCACCAATTAACCTATCTTTGGATGGTGGGAGGAAGCCTGAGTACCCGGAGAGAACCCACACAGAACACAGAACATGCAAACTCCACACAGAAAGGCCCCCGTGCTGCAGTAAGAATTGAAAAGCCAAATTGGTATTCTGAACTTGGCGTTGTAATTTTTGCAAATTTATTTTTGCAAATCCTCGCAAGTCGCAGGCTTGATTCACACAAATATATACTAATAATATATACACAAATATCACGTTTTACTCTAATTTTACTCTAATTTACTCTACAACCAATACTTTTGCTTCCTTATGTTGTTTAATTTATCTGGATGTAAATAGCAGGAAATGTAAAATGAAAGTTTGAACTTTCGCCTTATCTTTTGTTTATAAACCCATATGTTTTCAGTGAACACAAATGAATTGGTTTTCTTGTTACAACTCTTTTGGAGGGGATTGTACAGCATACCTTTATTAATGCATATGCAAAGAGGCCATATTTTTTCAGAAAAATCAACTTTGTTTTCTTTTCCCAAAGAAGAAAATGTAATACAACAGTGGATATGGTTTGTTTTTCAAGAAGAGAAACAGCCTTACTCCACTGTTTTCATGTGCTCAAGGCACCCTACAGATGACTGTTCTCACAATCACTCCAGTATTGGTAAGTTACTACCACTATTTCAGTAGCATTATAGATAGCAACACTATACTGTCATTGCTTTAAGCATGAAAAAGAGATTTATTAGAGTGATTTGTAGACTGTCACTAATCTTGAATTATGTACCAATTGCAAAGTTTATGCCCCTTTTCCATGTCTGAGGGAGACTGAACACAATATGTCTGGAGATCTTCTGTAGGTTATAGTAAATTAAATTAAGAGTTCACAGAAATCATATACAGATGCATTTATGTCATTTGTACTACTTTTTATCAGCAAGCTTCGTAGGATATTGAGAGGAGGAAGGAAATCATTTTTTGGAAAGACATTGCCCCTAAGTTTTTCAGATCTATTGGACATTTTCAGTGTCTTGAGTAGCTCAAACCTCTTCTTATACGGAAGTGACTGCAGAAGTTTCTGAGGCTGATAAGTGTAATACAACTGAAACCGAACACTCCCAGATAGTAATGCTGAGTAATTTGTTCATGGTTTCATGGTCTGTCAATGGTGTAATGATGCCACAAGGACCCAAAATGTTCAATAAAGTTCCTAATGTATTAGAATTATGATCTTATCCTGATCAAAATAACACGAACCTGCTAACATCACAGTTTAAAAAAAATGGAGTATTGAGTATTGCCTGTGCAAGAATTTCAGAATATTGTTACCAACTTAACAAGTTTATCCATAACATCAATTGACCTCCAAGACAAACCTTTCGCACTGCTTCAGATCTCACAGTAGTGATTTACTTGTTCAGGCTATTAGTCTGAGTTAATCCTTTATGAATGTTGCATAGATGCAATTTTTTGTCCAAGGCTTTCTCAGGGATATTTAAAAGTAATTTCAAATCTTATAGCATTTATTCTACAAACAATTCGCACAAATGATCTCAGTTAGCCCTCACCAGTCTCTATTGTAAAATGAAAGGTCTTGTCTACTGTCAAGAGTGTCTTCAGGAGCTCACAAGGGCCGTGGACACATGATATGTCTGACTCTTCATTCTCTGCTTCATCTCTCTTATCATCTGACATACAGCCAGAGGGTAACAGCAATACACTGTGGTCCAGTCCTCACACACACTGCCCTGTGGGTCATAGAGGAAGCAAACATTCAGACAAAACAATCCAAGAGGAAATTGTCAAAGAATACATACATGGGAGGACATAAATATATAAACATCTAAAAACCTTAAAAAATTTATACAACTTACTGTAAACCTAATAGTGCATTTAGTAAAAAAATAGGTAAATGTCTTCAAATTGTACTTTTCACGTAGCTATTGGTTCTCATTTACTGCAGAGTCTTAAAACTTGCTTGAGACAAGTAAACCACCACACTGAATATATAATGTATGAATATATTTTGTCACATTTATTGTTATTTGCAAAGTTATCTTACACAGTAATGCTAATAAGAGCAGGGGCTATATTGTAAAGTCTACCTGTTTGTGTCTCTGGGTACACCTCTAACAAGCAACACAAGCTTTCACATTTTTTTTGCACGTGAATACACGCACTCACCCGTATCTTGTACCGCTCTCTGATCCCAACTCGTATGGCAAAAGTGGACCCTGGTAGGAGAGGCATGCACAGACACTCACCATACTGGTGAGCTAAACTCAGGTCTAAACAGCACGGCACCAGAGCCCCGAGAATACCTGTAAGCACAGACACACATCAACAAGTTTTTTTTGGTTCCTACAAAAAAATCCTTTTGTGGAAATATCAAGTTAAAAACATAAAGAGAATAATAAAGTTGTGATTGGTGTATGTGAGCTCTATGTTTATGAAAATGCAGTTGTGTGTTTGTGTTACATGTAGTTTTGTCTCCACAGACGTCAAACAGGCCAGTGCTCCAGTCTCCTCCCGTCTGCGTGATGGTGGTAACGGTTGTTGTGGTGACACCGAGGCCGGGCTGTGTGAGTACTGGGTCCGTTGCTGCAGGGACATCATTTGACACCCAGTTATCTTCACTTCCAATGGTGAAGCCCACCACTTCCTCATCTTGAAATGTTGATATTGAGCCATCAGTGACTGATAGTTCAGGTCTGAAATTAGATTTTTAATGAATCTACACTTGAATACTTTATAACTTCACCACAAATTGTAAAGCTTGGAATAAACCCCTCATATCAACTTCAGGCTTAATATTAAATGAAAATGTTTCAAATTAGCCAATTAGTCTCTGTTTTGCTTTCCTGCACACAGGGATTTAATGCATTTCATTCATTCAGCTAATTTCATTTTCCTAGAGCAGCATGTTTTGTACTCAAATAACTTCTATGGAAGATTAGCACCATGGCCACACAATTACTCCAATTTATCCAACTATTATTGTACCACTGGTAAAATATTGTATGCAACACACTATTCATCTGATTTAAGCCTTCAGCAGCGTTTTAATCACAGCAAATTGCAGTGAAGGCAAAATCAAAATAAGTTTAATTTAGCAGCAAGGAGTGCAAAAGCAGAAGCTGCAGCATGATAGATTATGTTTTGTTTGTGTTATCATAGAGGCATAAAGGAAGAAACAGCAAAATAACAAAGCAGAATAAGATAAGTGAGCTGTTGGCTGTAATTCCATTGCGCTCAGTGCTGACAACACTGTGTACCAGTGGGCACAAAGAAACACTTACTGATTTGTGACTGTTGTCTGCTCCATGACTAGAAGCTACTGGCATCCAGAGAGTGGTGAGGCGAGGAGATGAGAGAGGAGAGCAGGGAGTCAGCAGGAATGAGGAGGTGGAGGAGGGGGCGGCGGAGTGACACTTCCCCAGTGAGAGGGTGTGTGTCGAAGGAGATAAACCAGCAGTCGCGTGGCTGGGCCAGAAGCTGTGTGACAGAGATAAGTCTTGTAGTTGTCTTCTGTCTTGAGACTTTACTGTTGCACCCTGTAATACAGCGAATACAGAGAAGGCAGATACACATCAGGGTACATGAACGTGAATATCTGGCATAAAATAATCATATATGAATGCATGCATATGTTTAATTCAAGCACACCAGCAGGTCAGAGCAGGCAGTAATTGTATAAACAGTATATTTTTTTCCACAGGATTGACTGTAGAATATAAGATGAACTGCAGGGGGGGGGGTGAAGCCTACAAATTAATTGAATTAGCAAAATTATTAATATCAAACACACGCACACACATCACATTCAAAAACTTTCATTATTTCTATTAAACTGATCCATTTTAAAAAGACGTACAGTAAATGTTACTCACCCTTGAGGAAGAAGCAAAGAGTTTGTATGGGGAAGTGAAAGGTATGTTTTAGAACCAATGAAACACCAGCAGTTTATGTTTAGAGGGGATTGACTGTGTCATGCATTTCCTGTGTTCTGACATTGACCTTTAAATTTAGAGGTGAGAGGAGTTTCACGTGGTGAAAGGACACGTAGTGAAACTATCATTGGTCAGGAGGCTCAAACACATACAGTCTTAAAACAGAATTAGTAAACTTTGTTTAGCTCATTTTCAGTATGACAAAAATATACCATATAGTGTGATTATATGGTAGTAGTACGTAATAAATGTTAAACTTTAAGATTATCTATTCCTGAATGTTAAGTCTTGTTTCCTAATATTTTATTAATTCAGTCAAATTGAGTTTATTAGCTCTTTTAGATAACTGCAGTCCTAGTTATCAATGAATATTGTAGGTAGGTGCTGAATTCCTACCAGCTTGACCCCCTCAAAAATACAGTTGGTCTACAAATCAAACTCATATAGTCCTCACAGGGTCCTCACCATATGCACTATACGGCCAAAGAGCCATGACTTCCCAACACCATGATATGAGTTTTATTCTTGTGGGGAACACTCGCCTTATGAGAAATAAAACAGCACGGAGAGAAACAACAATGAGAGTCTGAATATTTCATAGGTTTTATTATATCTCTGGAAAACCACAGTCAGACACAGTCTAGCTGCTGATGGTGCTCTCCACAGCTAGAAATAGGAAAGCTGTGTGACAGGCTGACAACATGACAACAAGGGTGTGTCTCAACTTCAATGTATAAAACAACACAGCAGACACGTTACCATCTCTATAGAAAACAATAGGTAATCTGGGGGATGCAGGAGCAGTCTCATAATGTAATAACATAAAATAAGTGGTTGGCCAGACACAAAATAGGACATGGTGTTTGTTCGTTGCCTTTCAAAATAAATGAACAATGAAATAATTGCTCATTTATTATATAAAAAGTTGATTTATTGTGTCAAACAGGGAGGAAATTTCAGACTCAAGTCCAGCCTAACAGACAATGAAGAGGGAGCAGAGTACAGATTGTGTTGTTCATCTCCATCCAAACCAAAACCTTATGGGAAAATTTGGGATATTTTAAAAATTGTTTTTCTTTCACATTATTAAAATCTACTTTCAGTACAGAAGACCCAATAGTCTCTAAATCTTATCGATGGATTACGGTTATAAAGACTCTGAACAATCTCCATTTTATGCAGACCAAACTCAGATCTGAATGTACAACTGTAGGAGTTGTTTTAAAAGAGGTCCCATTAGATTCAGATATTCCCCGAGGTCGCATTCAGCAGTGAAAAGATCCTTAAGAGTGGAAAGAAGAGGATCTTTCACATCTCACACTATGTGGTACAAATACAGTGGCACATAGCACAGGAACATAAATTATAAAACATACATACATTTTTGTATCCTATGGCTTTCAGTCAAAATTGACCATTTTATTGTAACGTTTCATGATCTATTTCAGTCTTTCACAAATAATTCACTGCTGAATGTGCCCCCACGTGTCTGTGCGCATGAGTGAGTGAGTGAGTGAATTTTACTCTAATGAATCAGATAAACCAAAGTGTCCCCGATGTCCACAGTGAGGCCGTTATCAGCCAGGGTGACCTTCTTCTCCTCCAGATTGATGTTGAACACTGATTTGTTGGAGATGGGTAATTTGCCTTGCTCCTCCTGTCCCAGGACAGGCACCCTGCGGGGCCCCAACAAGGGGTCCTCGTACCTCATCAACTTCACTCTGGAAAGGTCTAGTGGAAAGAAGGAAGGCAGAGTCAGACGCTTAGATGTTCGAGAGAAAATGCAGGATAGAAAGTAAGTGGGGAAATGGTAGAGGTGAAATACAATGGAGGGGTGCAGCACAGACAAACAACTGGAGGTGAGAGTGGGACGTAGTGGAGAGTTAAGGAGGTAAAGTAATGAAGGAGATTGAGAAATCCAAGGAGGAGGGAAAGGGGAAATAATAGGCTACAAAGCAAAACGGGTCACATGTTGATATGATGCACTTTATTCTGCTAGTAATAAAGTGCTCACTGCCCCAGACTGTGTACAATGACGCACATAGGAAAGAATGGAGGGGGAGGGGAGGGATTAGGTGGTCAGCTGTTGGACATCACCAACATACGTAATGTGCCTTAGTCTGCTGAACTACTAAGCAAAGTGAGGTAATTTTGTTTACCAAAAAGCTCAATAATGCCCTTATAGTCTTTGAACCAACTGTTCCAAATCATTTTCACCTAAACTTAGATTATAACGATCTTTTTTTATATCTTAACAGCCCCCTTTGGGTTCTTAGTTATTGAATTTCTGCTGCATATCCATTTATCTTACTAACCTTTGATGAATCTGTTGACCTTGGCTAATCTACGGATGACGCTGTCTCTGCTGTCCCCTTGTCTGATGTCAACCTTTGTAGAAAACAGGCCATTGCACGGCTGAGGATTGACCAGGGACACACTCACTCCAGGCTGGGTACACAGGGGAACAACAGAAATTCACAAACACACAATTTAATTGTTAATTTGAGTGTGGAACCTTGTTTTTTTTCCCTCTATCGATAAACACTGCTATGGAAAGGATGCACACAGGCAAACAAGCACCTACAAAAATAAACATGCATACACATTCAGCAAATACGCAAACAGAGAGAAAAATTAGCTCATAAGCTGACAAATGGGCAACTGAAAAAGAAGCCTGCACCTCATATACACACGCACACACTAACACAGCACTGAGTAACTACGACAAAGCCACAAGCATTTACCTCTGATCTGAAGACACTGAACGGTTTTCCTGGGCAACAGTCTTCTTTAACTTTGTCATCAGCCTCAGAAGCAAACAGGACGTCTATCTGCTCCAACTGCAGAATAGGAGCGATGTGAGGAAAAAATAAAGATATTCAGCTGATCAGTTCAGTCTACAGCTTAACTAACAAAACAGAGATTGTTGTTATTCGTTCCCAACAATTGGTAAAACTCACTGTGCTCTGTAATAGTCCACTGTTAGAACATAACAAGCCTGTTGCAAAGAGCAGCATGGCACAAAGCAGTCATGTTTTTATCATCTCAGAAATATTTTAAAAATACTTCCCATTTTATCTTTAAAGACACTGAAATTATTCTACACGCATTCATCTCCTCACACCTTGACTACTGTAACAGTCTTTTCACTCGCCTTAGTCAAAAATCCATTAATCAGCTCCAGATTGTACAGAACTCAGCTGCAAGACTCTTAATTAGAACAAGAAGTGATCATAGGACACCTGTTTTAGCCTCCTTTTACTGGCTCCCAGTATGTCTTAAGATTGACTTTAAGATTTTACTGCTGACTTTTAAAGCCCTACATGGCCTCTCCCCATATATATATATCTGACTTGTTATGTTCTGTGTGTTCCTGAGGTGCAACTAAAAATTTGAGGTGATAGAGCTTTTGCAGTTAGAGCCCTAAACCTTGGAATTACCTACCTGAGGATATTAGATCTGCGAACATACTTCAATCAGAAAGCCTTCCCAGATTTTATTTAATTTTATTGGCTTGTTTGTAATTTTGTTATGATCTTGTATTGCTTTATGCTGCATTTTATTTATCTGAATTGTGCTGTGTACTTTTGTATTATTGCTTTTATTGTTTTTATTTTTACTGTTTTCTTGCTCATGTGAAGCACTTTGTAATGCAAGATTTAAAAAGTGTTCTATAAAGATTATTATTATTATTATTATTATTATAATATTACCAGATTGTATGTGTAAAGGTTTGTTTGGTATGCAAAATGGCTAATTAGACTTAACACCTGTCTTTACACAAACATTCCCAATCAGAAATGGTATTTCTGTGTGACAGTGGACAGGACTGCATGATCACAAAGGAGTTAACAGGAAAATTGATTTACTAAAAATATATTCAGACTACAGTTTTGTCTTACAATTGTGGCCAAGCTTGGTGTGAATTCAACAGAGACGTGTTTACAGCAGGGAAGAAGTATCGAAATCTCCCTAGAGACTTCTCAAAAGTCAAAGTTTGTCTCTTAAAAGACATTTGGTTTGTGATTTGAACATCGCTATGGTTCTACCCCATTATTAGCGTTGGATTGTGATTTGAATTATTTATCACCCCGTTTTCAATCCTACATGGTGCAACATATTTGTGTTGTTATATCTTTTGTGTGGCAACTTATCTTTAGCTATGACTGAACAGAAACATGAAAATTGGATTCAGTGTATTACTTTGACATGGACTATATATATTTTTTCTTTTATGTGGTTAAATCTGTGCTGGTATCTTAGGGTTTTAGTTTGTGTCTAGGCTAGGTGCTTGCACAGACTAACGCATTAAGAGCTTTCCTGACTGACAGCTAAGCTCAGGACTGTCTCCACTGACTTTTGCAGAGGTAATGAAACACAGCTTTAAAGCAGAGGTACTTTTGAGGAAATGCTGCAGCTGCTGGTTTCATCTTGACATTTCTTTTAAGACAAACAGAACCTAATCCAGTAAACTTGTTCTGCTAATTGCACAAATTAGTAGATATGTTTTTGTCTAATTTGGGGACTGCTGGCTCATAAAACACACCTCCAGAGAATTTGTTAAGTAGACCAGGTTCTCCACCAGAACTGCCCGCTCCTCAAACTCCAGCTCCAAATCCAGAACCCTGGGCCCATTCTTTTCCAGGTTCTCCTAAAGAATACATATCAGAACCCAAAAAGTTTAAAACACAGAGGTAGAAACATAGATGAGGACACAGATTCAAAAATAATCAGAACTCTCCTGAGGAATGAACAAAACTTTAAGCATATAAGGCCCAAAACGTATTATTTCATCCACCTATTTAAAAAAAATCTGGTTTTAATTCAGAATTCAGCATTACACAGTATGTTCATTGTTATACTGATGCTGCCACCACAGGATTATTAAGATAAAGGCTTTGTGAACAAAAGATCCCAAAACAATCCATCAAACAAGTAAAGCTGGAAGTGAAAATAACTTTAAAGCTGAAAAAACAACATGAGAGACAAATCAGGGATGAACACAAAGCTCATCATGACTATTTATTAGTTTCATTCTGTTTGATCACTGCAGGGAAACAGCAATGCCAGTACAAAGCCCAGAGCACCTGGGAGATATGACAATCTACAATTGTAATAAGCACTGTGCGTCTGACTATTCAGCAACTTGACCTTAAGTGTATATACAGTATAACCTGATCTAACAGAAACAATAGCTGCAGTTTGACTTAAATGTCTTTTGGTCATTTAACCATTTTGACATGACAGGACATATTTAGCTGTTTTTACATCTAACACCTAATTTACAGTGCGACAGGAATTTAGTCTGAATGCAAAGCAGCTAAGTTATGAAAGGCTGCAATGTGCAGTCAAGTTGTTGCTTAAGAAAAACACAAATTTTCAATATTTTATGAATGTTGCAAACAACCGAGGAACAAGCTGACGCAGCCTGTCAGAAGAGTGTTTTGTATTTTTTCAAATCAATAAACACACTGAGCTCTGCAGACCAAGTAGTCCTGCAATTTCTTTGGAATTTCAGTGCAATGTTATTTAAACTGTCTCTCATATTCTGATGCAAAGAGGAATAAAAAGCAAAGACTACGATATTTCATAACAATCAGAAACAAAGCTGGATGGAAACCACCTGAAGGTAGGGAGACGCCTGAAGACTACTTAAGACTGGAAAGTTCATACCATTTCCCCCGTCTCAGATTTTTAGTGTTTGATATTCTGGAAGGAGCACACACCTGATGACTGAGCAGACTGTGAGCAACTGCGGCAGTGACTGGATATTAAGACTAGAAACTAGAATCTTCACATAGTACACACTTAAGATTTTTTTCTGCTAACTGCACCGACTGAGCCAGCCTGGAACAGACCCAGACCAACTAGGTCCAAACAGACCAAAGCGTGCGCTCAGCTTTAGTTGTTAAATTTTACTTGAACACTAAGGAGCTATAACAGCAAATGTGTGTGTAGACTACTGGCATTAAATTCAATAAAAACTCATCACATAAAAGTGACAAAAACCCAATAATTATGATTTGCATGTTAGAGGTACGCAGGGTGGATGTAGAGGTGCATGATGTGCACACACAAATCCCCTCTTCTTTCACTTCTTACCTTGATCATGGCTACAAAAGGCATGACTCTCTTCATGTATTTCTTCAGTTCAGGCAGGGCTCCCAGTTCGCTTGCTATCACTTTGTTGTCTGGAAGAACGCCATTTTTGCTCTTAAAAAGACACCAGGAAGTACAACAAAGTCAGGACAGACATACAGTCAAACAGGAACAGAAACAGAGAGAGATGTACAAGGCTTCTGACAGATAACGCAGTATAACTTAAGATCTTTTAAGACATATTCCGTATTCAGACGTGCACTGGAACACTGAACTTAACAAGACATTACTAGGAGGAGCTGCATGTGAGAACACAAATGTCTGAATAATGTGAAAATGGCTACAAAATTTGATTGATATTACTATGAATTTCAGTATATCACAATATTGACTCCCATACTTCTGCATGTCAGTTATAAGAAAGCTCGCATACACTGTGTATGAATGCTTATTGCTCACCTTATAATGTTTGCCGAGCAGGGATAAGGCACTATGCTGCCAAGGAGGGTAACTCTTGGCTACGTAGATGGTGCAGTGGGAGGGCTTGGCTGGAGGCTTTGAGTCACCTTTCTGTTGAAGCAAAAACAGCATATATTATTGTGGATGAGCTAAACCCACAAAAACACTGCATTAGTGTCTTTATGTGCATTTCCACAAATAAGACACGATATAGTAAATTATTTAAATAAAAGAAAAAAATTTAATAAAAAATTCAATTTCTCATACATATTTGCCAAAAATTCTGCGGCATAATCAAAATGTACAAACACACAAAAAACATCTTGATTATGCCCAAGACTTTGGGGCAAATATGTATGAGAAATTGAATTTTTTATTTGGTCGTCTCAGATCTTGTCAATACTTTTTCTCCCAGCTGCACACAGCCACTCGAGTGCTAAACTATTAAAAAAAGACATTCAACAGGATGCCATGGCAGAAAGACAGAAGGTGCTTACATCAATAATCCACAACTGAGAGGTGTGGGCCAGAAAAATGGTGACTACTGTGTATTGTGCACTATGCTTGATACAGAGTGAGTAAAAACATAATTGGAAAAATAGTCTAAAAGCAAAAATTCAAGTGGACATCATTTTGTGTTTAAAATGTAAGCCTTGAAGAACAAAATCAAAAATATGCTCTGTCTTTTTTTATAAGCAAATAAAGTACAGAAAAATCAGGTCATTTAATGATTTATCTCAACAGGAGATATGATATTTAACAAGTTCTAGCTCTCAGTGTTGTTGACTTGAAAGGATTCAGACTTTAAAAGCAGATCTTTTACTAAATTCAGATATGACAAAATGTATTATATTTTCAAGCTTCTTGTTGTTTAATAATTTTCTGAGTCATTGTGCTCCCTGTCCAACAACCATGAAACCGTTAAACAACACCTGAGGGAGAAAAAACATTGCTGCCTCCAATTTAATTACAACACTTAATAAACACTTGGAGACAAGTGCTGGATTTCATAAAATCTATTAAAAAGAATCTAGTCAATTATGAAATCAATATTTTTTCAAAAAAAAAAAAAAAAAAAAAAGTCCTTATAGCAGTAAAATAGAAGTGAAGCATGTGAACCAACAGACACATATTCACCTTGTTTTTGGGCGGCACCATGTAAGCTTTGAGTCGCAGTCGGAGGTCGTGTGCGGTCTCCATCAGGTACTGAGAGGAACGGATCAGAATCTCATCAACTGGACCTGCCACAGGCCATGATGCCTTCGTCAAAGAACTGGTCTGTCGGGGAGAGAAACAGAAATGGAATGATGGGAGCAGGACTGAAGGCGAAGGACAATGTTTCAGGTGGAGAACTATGAAAAAACTATAAAAGTGACCAGAGGTTTTGAATAACTACACACCTAGAAGCAACATAATCTTTATAACAAAATTAGCCACACACCATATTAACTGGACATGTTTAGGAATGCCAGACTGATGTGTGTACCTCTGTCTGCACCGAGTTCCTCTTAGTTCTTCAGCTAGCGAGTTAAACACATCAGTAGAGAAAAACACTGGTTGTGAGGTTTTTGTTGTTGCTAAGCAACAACTGAAAAACCTATCTACAGTGTAGCAACACTCCTTCATATTCATAAATTCAAGTGTTAAAAATATTCTGGGCTCTCTCCCTGCTGTGGGGAACGTGCAACAGCGTGTGAATTCCTTCCAGGCTGGAGAAAAAGACGCCCATTGTGTGAGGCCAGTGCTACCTGAGGCCTACATGTTCCTTACTTTCCTGATGAAATTAATGTAAATGAACACAATGAGTGTTTGTTTTGGTTGTTTTACTTGAAATGATACCAATCTATGTGTTTCTTACCTTGCCCAGCAGACTCCAGGTATATTCGCAGAGGTGTGGGCAGATGGGGGCCAGCAAGAGAGTTTGTCTCTCTATGAACTTGAAGACAAGGTCTCTGTGCATGCCCTCAATAGCCAGCTCACGATACTTGTCTTTGGTTGCCTGCATACACATACCAAAAAAAAAAGAAAAAGAGACTTAAAGGTAACCATTGTCATTGATTATTATGAGATTCTTAAACTATCCCATCCCAGATCATGTTTGTCCTTAAGATATGAAGATGACTGATGAGAATTACAGAACACATTTTACTGAGGACATTTGATTTACCTGGAACTCGAAGAAGCCACTTTTTAGAGCCTCCTTGTACATCATCCTGTCATAATGCTGCTCTGTCTTCAAGATGCCAGCATTCATCTCACTAGTTAGGACACAAAACCATTTCAATCAGCCTGCAAAGTCAGTTTACCATTCAGTTTTCAGCACTGAAAATGTAAGAGTCGTAATGGTCAGAATTCTCCAAATGAATCCAAAACCTGGAAAACTGGCTTAAGGTGCCTGGTTTAATTTCATGGCTTTACTGACAAAATATAAATGATGTACTGATGTAAATGAATGATGAAACTGACATATCTGACATTGTATCAATATTTAATTTCTGCTCAATATAAACTAGAAGTGAAATGAATCATCATTTTTAAGAACAGTAAAACTAAGTAATTTATTAATAAATTCATTTAGTATTTTATGACTGTTATTCAGACAATAAAAGCAAATGGAGGATGACAATTTGAGGTTTAGATCTTAATGCTTTTCCCCTTATTATACATACTGTTCACTACATTATTTAGCAATAATGAAAAAATACCACTATTTCAATCCAACTTTCAACTGCTAATTAATGCTTCTCACTTCTACTCTTGCATCCATCAACATGGCACAGAAACCTGTTGTTCATTGATGTTGTGTTACCAAGGATGAAATTTAGCACTGTATTTCCAAATCTCCATGATTTATGGCCTTGCTTAATGTGGTAAGTTCGCCATAATATTTTCTGTGGGCTATAAATCTTGAGACTTTTCAGTCTAGAACAGTGCTGAATGAAAAGTTCACAGCTGATACAGTAATTCACAGTAAGCGCTGTTTAGCTGCCAACTTTTTTATGTCTGGACACAGAGATGTAAGTTTAAGCCTGAGTGCTCCTGAACTGACCAAGATGGATGTTTAAGCTTCCTTTGTCAGTTCAGCCAAATTGAATCTGTTTGCTCCGGCTTGAATAGTATAATAACAATAGTAATAATAATATAATAACGGCGATAAATACCAGTAAAATTATAAGAAAACAGCATAAATAAATAAATAATCTGAACTTTGGTTAAAAAAATCTGCTCACAAAGCAGACACATCGGGAGCTGTACATTTGTGTTTTACCTTATACAGCCGATATTTCTTCGTGTTTTGTTTTTGTTTTACTAATGTTACGTAGTTTGATATGAAACTATTAAAACGTGATTGTGCTTGTGTACATAGTTATTGGATGAGGCTTTAACTCGTGAAGTAATCGCACTCGGATGCACCAAAAAACAACCCACTGAGACCCCCAAAAAGAGGTGGTCTCGATCGGAATCACTTGGCGAACCCTGGTGCGGTCCTCCTGGTGAGAAAACTTACCGAACCAAAACAAGACCAAAAGCTTTGAATCGTATAATTTGACAGCAGTGGACTATGTGTAGATTTTAATTTATTTCGTTTATGCGCCTAAAACCTGCTGCAGGATGAATCGCAGACAAACGTGAAGTCGAAAAACTGTAAAAATGATGTAATGTAATAAACAATCACCAGGAGGACGAACGACCCGCGTTAACATAAATCGTGTTATTGTTTCTCCCATATCACAGAAACATGCTGTAATCTACAACACAGAATCTACTTCCTGTATTTACTTTTGTTGTTCCCGCGGCGACACATCTGACCAATAAGCAGAGAGGACGTTCTCACGTGGTTTGAAGCGACGCGTTTTGGTAGTCTTTTATGTTAACAGTGATTAATGTAAATGATGTGCTGATGAATAACAGCACTCAACACCCCCCAATTTCATCTGATCGCCCCTCTCTTGGCTGCCTCGCTCCCAGCGCCCCTCAGTGCCTCTCGAACACCCCCTGAGGGGCGGTACCGCCCCCGTTGAGAAACACTAATCTAGAACAAGCCATCTTAATAAATTCTTGCATTACCTGGCAAATACCCGATCGTTGAAGGTATCTGCAGGTCCTGTCCTCAGGTTGTTCTGGTTTGCAATCATCTCCTTTACCCATTCCACCCAGGTGTAGAGGCGCAGGATGCCAGCATCAGCCATGGTCTCTACAAAGTTGGCATCTTCCACTGTATCCCCGGCATCAGCTAGAGCCAGACGCATACCTGACAGAAAAATGTGTGTTAGAAAAGTACTAAATACTAGGAGAAAATGAACAGGGGCATGTAACAGGCCTGAAGTTGATTTGTAGTGAGTATTAGAGAGCAAAAACTTTGTATGATCAATTATTTAATTCTAACCATTTAGTATTGTGAACTAAATCGGTTCCTTTAATTGTATGATGCAAACAAAGTATGTATTTTACTATCTGAAAAACACTTTGACAAGCGAAGTGAAGTTCAGAGGCTTAATGGGAAAACACCACACTCAGACAAAACTTCAAATACCCAGCAGACATGACTCCAAGCACTTAGACAGGAAGTCAACTAATATGTCTCTCTGCTGTCAGACCATAAAGTTCTTTACTCACATGGCAGGACAGCTTCTACAGACACAGACATCTATTATTCAGCTCATTCAGAACATAAAAAGGTAGAAATAACAACCAAAAAAGAAAGACAGCCAGAAAACACAAACTAAAGCTAAATAAACATATGGAAATGAAGACCCGTCTCAAACACTGATTGTTATTGTTTATGCCAAATATGAGCCCCGCAAAAAGGTTTTGGTTTTAAATCACATTTTTAGAAAGACTTTCTGCCACTGTAGAGCAAGTTTGATTTTCGTCTCAGAACTCCACAGTAAAAATCTTGTCTTTCTCTCATGGTCCAATAAATAAGTGATTTTAAGACCCTATACTTCTTTCATCTTTGTCTCGCTTTCCTGTAGAGAGATCAGCAAGAGGTACTACCTTTCTAGAATGATGATCATTTAAATCCATGATAATTCATGACTGACTGGAACATTTCTACTGCAATAAACCTGCTGGAGATGTTATATTGAATAAACACTGCCTTACCTGCTACACCACTTTTAATAAGACATAGAGTAAATAATTACAGAGAAATTCGCTACTTACAGTACATTAAAATGGATCTGACATATAGATCAAAGCTCCCAGTCGCAACACTTCAGCTATCTTATGAAGACTCTGTATTTTCTGATTACATCACTCAGGGATAAAAGATTGTTATATAGTATATATCACACGTGCAGTATGAAAACACACTGTCATCTGCTCTGCAAGTACACCTGAAGTGTTTTCCTCCCACATTTAAATGAAAGTTGACACGAAAAAAAAAATCAAGAGAGGAGAGGAGTAAAAGACAAAAAACAAAACATCAGAGAGAGATAAATCAAGAGAAAAGTGAGTGTACCATCTGCTGAGAACTTGTCAATAGCTTGGCTGAGAGTGAGGAAGTTCCCAGTTGATTTGGACATCTGGTGAATAGCAAAACAGATGTTAGCAGCTAGAATCTTTCAAGTATGCTCACCCACGTAAGTTCATTACAAAGCACAGTGGAAAAAAATGTTTAAAACGTGCAAATCAACAACACATACAGTAATTAAGATTCTTAATGGCAACAAATAATAGTTAATTACTGGCACATATGAAGAGGTGTTTTGAAACAAATGGGTTTGTTGCAAAGTAGAGCAACTTAAAAATTAAGAACTAATGTTTCAAATCATGCCAAACTAAGTGATGAGACAAAACTAGAAGATTGTTTCTCCTGTGATTAGAACCTCAGTAACAAATTAAGAGATAATTAATACATCTAGATTCATATTTCACACCTTTTCTGAGTTAAGGAGCAGATGTCCGTTGGCTCGCACTGCTTGTGGCCACTTCCCACTGTGGACAAAAGACAATGTTCTCATCATCATCATCATCATCATCACGTCTATCCTAATCCAACGTTGCTGCTCACTTTTTAAAATCAATATCATTTTAAATTTCAACAAATACAGTGCTGAAAATACTAAGAGTAAGTGAGTAAATACAAAATATAGCTTTTAAAATTATGGTTTCATCTATTAAGGGAAAAAAGCTGTTCACACCCCCTATGTGAAAAAGTAATGTCAGACAAACTAGCAGTCCATCAAACCTGTAGGAAACCTCTGTACAAGTCAGTCAAATGGACAAGCTTACTTGTCTTTGGGCCACATAGCCACATGGTTGTAGAGGTAGTAAGACAGGTGGTTGGGAACCAGGTCCTTGCCAGACACACGGACATCCACAGGGTACCAGTACTCAAACTCTCTTCTCAGCCTCTGGAGATGTTCTTTAGGGATGTCTGTCTTGGGGAAAGGAGACGTCTTAAAGAAGATATAGTCCCACACCTCTCTGGTCATCTGCCCTGGTCTGTGGGGAGAAAAAAGAAAGGAAAATAATGATTAGGGTTAAAAGGGGAATTTACATTTAAAGTTAGACGAAAAGAAGCAATTGTTTGGTGTGACTGTGCATTTTTGAGTAATGCCGTTTTGTCTCAGTCTTTAGAATCCTCAAATGTATGCTTTGCTATAAAATTATTACTTATTTATTTTAATTCAGCATTTGTGATTGGATTGGATCTAATTTTATTTCATGGATGAATACCAAGCAACAAATAGACTTTCTGAAATATCTGAAAGACAACTTGATTTAGTTATTAAATCTTTTCTCCCACGGTAATCTGTGTCTGTGGTTCAGAAGAAGGACAACAGAAGGAGAGGAAGCCAAAAAGATTAGGAACACATCAGTTAGGATTTGAGCCTTGTTTATTCAGGTGTGTGTTTTGTGTACATGTTTGTGTACTGTGCTCATACTTAATGCCCAGAGGTGAGGCTCCCGGTCCGCTGAGCACACCTCCCTGGAGGAGGTGGGCTACAGTGTAGTAAGCCATGTAGATGGTGGAGTCCGATAGTGACTCAATCAGCCACTGCTCGTCCCAAGGCAGCCGCGTTCCTATGGTAACCAGGAGGCGTGCACACATAAAAAGAAAATTTAGAGAGGACGACATGTACAGAACCATGAAAGAGAAAGGGGAAGCAAAACATTACGAAGAAACACAATCTTTTGTTGCATTTACTGTCTTATAAAGAAGAAAAACACTAGCTATAGAAAGACGTATTGGACTTTGTGTAAAACTAAGTCAACAAGCTGTTATATAAATCTTCCGATAAACTAAACTGAGTTCAATTGATTTTCTTAACTTTAAGGGCAAAGACAACAGGGAAACTGTTATGTTATGTGCACATTACTATCCAATCAGCTTCAATTGTGCCATGTTTTTGGGTTTCCATGGAGATTTCACTGAGATATTTTACTAGTTTTGTATAGATCATTCATAAATAATTTAATATCTCTTAAAGCTTTTAAGAGATGCCTGAGACCCAATAGATTTACACATGCTATATACTTTAGTTTATAGATTTCTCTGTTGGTGGTCTCTCCAACCATCTGACATGCTGCTTGGAGAGACTCTGTGCTTCATATTCTCAAAAAGATGGGGAGATTTCTACAACAGGCCTAGACTATAGTGAACTGGTCTGTACTGTATGCCAGCTTGCCTTCAGTCTGCATTTATCCCTGTGTGAAGAGAAAGGCAGACTGTTGCAAGATGCTTCACCGTCAGTGCTCTGTCTCCATCTATAGACTAAAAACATAAGCCACACACAAGTTCCTGTACTCCTTTTCATCTTTAGCAGTGTGGTAAAATAATATTATTTTGAAGGAGATGAAGACAATAGCAGAAACACTCTAAAAGAAAACCAAAGTTATATAAGCCACATAAACATTCACTGTAGTACTGACACACACAGACAAAGTAGAGGCAAACACTCACCAAGTCCATAGGTACGAGAACAGGCATGCTCCTGTAGCCAGTCCAAAGTTGCCTCAAAGTTTCTCCTGGTCTCTTCACAAAATCTTTGGTGTTGTGCAAAAAAAGAATATGTACATAAGTATATAAAGACACTACACTCCGTAATAGAGTTTTAGACCTTGACAAACACAAAGTAACAACTGACAGGGATGGGAGTTCAGTGCATAGTGTCACTGTCTTACGTTTCCAAAGACTTGAGGGCTTCATTGGTCTGCTTCTTCCACTCAGCATCCCCATAGTCCAAATACCTGAAAGACACAAATAGCATTAGATGACAAATGCCACCAGGCTATCATGCTGTGCATGGAAATACAGACTAACTTCAGTTATGATGGCTCTAGATAACTTTTCTTGGTTTTCTAAAGGTTTTGTGACCAGAATGAAGAAAAGAAAATCATAAATATGCTTGTGATCAGAATTCAGGTGGAACTTACCACTGGTCACAAAGAGCCACCACACACTCATCAGCTGAACGCGACATGACCTGTTTTTCTGGCTCCATGTAGATCAAGGCTTCACCCTGTGATAGGTTAACAGAGGAGAGGGCAAACATCATTAAAAATAAATAATAATCAACTCTAATACTCTGTACCAGCACACCAATGTAAGGGTTAGGGTTAGGGGTTAACACAATCAAGGATACAGTTAGGATTTAAAGTTGTTCTACCACATGTTATACTGATATACTATTTTACTTTATAACAGTCAATGTCTTACCCTCTCCACCATCATCTTCTGGATTGGCTTCTTGACATCCTGGACCTTCTGCCCCTTGTACCCATCAACCAGCATGATCTAAGATAAGAATTCATTCACAAAAGCATATTATTCATACTGATGCATTTCCTCCACAATTCTGGCAGCTCTGTCAACAACAAGTGGGCTATGACTCTGAAGTGTATTCTTCAATCACAAATGATAGTTACCTGCTCAGTGGGGTGACGTATACTCAGTATACACATGAAATGTCTCTGCTTAACGCACTGTTGCGTCATTTACATTTGAATTTCTTGCAAATGTATGAGCTGCTGACAGTAAAAGCAGTTGTGACCTCAGACCTATGTAACTGTATTTTCTTCCTTAAGCACTAAGGTGACTAACCCCTTCATAAAAGCCTTTAAGGTAGACTTTCTCCTTGGCCTCAGCCAGTTTCTCCTTGTCATTCTGGCTCTGGATCTTCAGTTCATCACACACCAGGGGAGCAGACAGGTTTCCGTAGCCTGGGATCTCTATGATAGGAACCTGACACATACATACACACGCACAAAGTAGGGATACATTTGGCAACTTAGACTCATTTTGTTTCAACATTTGTGTATTGTATTTATTCAATTTGATGTCAGAAAACATGCTGAACTTAGCGGATCAGCTTACCGGCTCAAAGGGCAACACCATCTTATCCTCAATTCCATACTTCTCTCGTAGAGCCTTTTGAAAATATAAGAAATAACAGTAGAATTACTAAAATGCTAAATGTAATACATTGTTAAATAAAGTGATGTGTTTTTAAATGGTGATTCATCAAAAAACAGAGATTTATTTCAACCAAACTTCAGAAGACACAGCAGACTAAATTAAGCAAAAATCTTTAACTTCTAAATTTCATTTGCAGTTTCATATAGGTTCTGTTTTGCTTCTCTCTGCAGAAGATCTAACTTTAACTGTAAAGGGACCTGGAGTAGCCAATTACTTAAAGATCTGTAACCTCACCTGTTTTTTCTTAATGTCTCTGAGAGCAGCAATGTCATCAGGGGCATCAGAAGGGACACTGGTGACTACCCCAGTACCTGAGGAAAATACAAATAAGCAACACATAAAATGTATTCATGCAAATCAAGCAATATTTTTTTCAGTTATATTGTAATTTGCATTATACATATTCAAATGTATTAAATTCCTATTTCCGTCATGGGGAAAGAACAATTAAACATAATCTGGGAACTAATAAATCTAAACTAATAAATCACTTTTGCTCACTATCCCTTAAAGACCGGAAGACACACTGGGCATGAGAGACTTGTACTTGAAATTCTTGCATTTCAACCAAGCCATTCAAAAAGATTCATTTAATATGTTGACAAATGTTATCCCACAGGGCGAAAATGCAGCCATTACTCCCATTCTTTAACATCATGGTACAACAATAATAATAATAATATACGTGAGCTGTTACTTTGGGAGTCCTCAATATTTTCCTATACACCTCACCAGTGATAATGGTCAGGAACAAGAGTAAGAATAAATTCTTTATGTGACATATTCCAAGTAGCTTTTAATGAATATAGAACGCCCCCACTCAAAGGTATCGCTGCTGTGAGCAACACTGGCAAAGGTTCATTTAAACAATCATGGCATTTTACATAAGAAATATCTGGAAGCTCAGTCACGGCAACTGGAATTCTTTCTTGTTAGGCTGAAACATTTCACTACTCATCCAAGTAGCTTCTTGAGTAGTGAAACATTTCAATCTAACAAGAAAGAAGTCCAGTTGCCGTGACTCAACTTCCAGATAACTTCACCTTAATGACTGAGAATCTTCACCGACATTTTACATACAAAACACAACCTCTCTAGATTAGCTGATAATTTTGCCATTTCCCCACTAAACTGAATTGTACCTTTATCATCCTTGATGGTGAGCATGGGCAGAGCATAGATGATTTTATAGGAGGTCAGAGGAGCACTCAGGGCACAGCCAAGAATATCCTAGAAAGAGACAAAAAATATGCAAAATCTCATTTGATTTACAGTGTTATCATACCTGATCCTGCTGGAAAATCTGACTCATTTTATTCTGGTTTAAATGAATGGGCAGGAACAGGAGCAATACTGTTAATGCATACTGCTTGACTAGTTTTTAATCTTAATACACAATAGTGTTTATGTTGTACCACTAACATGAATAAAATTTTAAAAAAGAAACCATTTTGATTTATGCAAGATGCAAGTAATGCAAGAAGTTATTAAAGTAGTACCTGTCCCAGTATTTCCATGACCACTGGCACCACTCCATTGTCTTTGGTGAAGCCCTGGTATGACATGTTCCTTGCAGATCTACTGGTGCAGATGAAAATGTCTCCGTTGGTTATCTCAAAGGCTATGTACTTCATGTCGGGCCTCAACCAGCAGTTGGTTTGTCCGAACATGGTCTCTGGTCTCAGAGTGGCAGCCACCAGGAAGATGTTTTTGCCCTTCATGCCGCTGTGAGAAGGACAGCATCAACAGATGTCTTAGATGTAAAATTAGTCATTTGTGTTTATCACTTTCAGAATAGGAAATCCTTACTAGTCAGAGCTGTTGGTAGTATATTGCTCCATGTTTTTTGTTGTTTTTGTTACCTGCTATAAAAGACTTTGGACTTGAATTTTGCCGTGTACGGTTCGACTATCTTCATCTTTATCAGAGTGTACTCCTGAGGTCCAACTCCCTGCAGGTAAGATAAAAATATTAGTTAGAAGTAAAGGAACTAAATTAGACCACCTCGACTGAAAGTAAAAGACAGATTTAAAGAATTTACTTTAGTTTTTTAAAAGGTAATGAACGGTGTGGGAAATGTGCAGTACAAGAATTTCAGATATTCAGTCCCTAATCTGTGACTCAAAGCAGAGGGAAATTTGTGAGAACACTGTCCCTTGCAATGTTTGCTACACACCACATAATTATTCATATGCTTTATAAAGATAACATAACTTAATTTTTCACAAATATAATATAATAATATATTATATAATAAATAATACAGTATTTAATTGAGACGTACCTCTCCTGTCTGCCTGTCATGGTCCATGCATGGCTGTCCATCCTTGGGGGAGTAGATGGTATACCTGCAGAGGATTTGGGGACAGTCACATTATACATCTTAAGAAAAAAAAAACGCACACACACACACAGCATGAAATTAAACAGCTTGAAACTAAAAGGAAAACTTTATGGTCAGTTACTGGTCAATGTCATTTAAAAAATTCAGTTTGCTTTCCGCCCACATATAGAAATGGCAAGTGCTAGAGTAAATTAGAAAATTATTTTGGGCAAAACAGTACAAATGAGTGCAGAGTGACAAAAATCTAATTTAATACAGTATCATGATTATTAAAATGCTGTAAAAAAGAATTTACCCCCTTGCTGTTTTTTTTTTACTTTTTCTAACAGGGCCAGACAGGTATGGACAGCTTTTTTCCCTTAATAAATAAAATTGTCATTTACAAACTGCGTTTTGTATTTACTCGGGTTATGTTTATGTGATAATAAAATTTGTTTGATGATCTGAGGCATTTAAGTGTGACAAAAGAAAATCAGGAAGGCAAATTCTTTTTTACAGCACTGTATATGCTGGGATACTTCCTACTTTCCTGGCTTTTTCCTATATTGATGCAAGGGTGGGAGCAAAGAACAAATAAACAGTTCTACAGAAACCTCTAAACCATTTTACCTTTTTCCAAACTTAATCTTTTTTCTGTCCTTCAAAGTGAGAAACTGCCACCTGACAAACGAGTCGTAGAAGGGGTTCACATCTGTGGTGATAAATGAACGCCTCCAATCAACCTATGACATAACACAATACTGTGATTTAGGCACAATTTACCAGAACTGACTTATCTAATATATATACCTCTTAACGTGGATATTTAAATAATTTAGCCCAATAAAAAAGGAAGAAGGCTCAGTGGCTACTTGTATTCTAACTTTTAAGAAACAATATAGTTCAAAATATACATCTGCTTACTCATATACAGAAAGAAAAGTGCACAAATCAAACAAAGAGAGCTTTAGTTGCTGCAACTACATCATTATAATTACTTACCTTGACTCCCATTTGTTTGAGGTCTTTGACAGCCAGAGGAGGGAAGTACTCCAGCCAGTGTTCAGCACTGGCAAACTTTGCAATTTCCTTGTCATTCAGGCCCAAAGACCTCATAATGTCCCACTGGAAAGTTGCAGATCCAGATTTGGCCACTGCTTTACTCTAAGAAAGGAGCATGGAAGAGTTGTATTAATATTGTAAATAGCTATGAATGATCATGAATGCTGAACCAAATAGTATGTGGTTAAGCAAGCACTCATAATACACACTGAAAATGTAGAGTTCTTACTGACGCATCTAACTTAATCTAACAGACCACTAACCATTCAGCCTAATTTGCCACATGTTAAAGTCAATGTCATTTTTAACAGTCCCTCAATTTATGTATCAGCCAGCATCATATCAAATCAGTGTCTTAGAGAATCTATATATGTTTGTATTAGGACCAAACTTGTGATATGCACCTCTAGTGTGAGCAGACTTTAAGTGTGTAAAACAAATGGAGAGAGAAAATTGTCACTTAAAATATAAATTAAAAATAAATGTTTACTTAAAATATACAGTTAATTTACATTTAGTTTTCTAACCAATACTTAACCTTTTTATTAAGAAAATATCGTCTTATAGAAAATCTGGTCCCTCAGATTCAGACCTTTTTTCCCTTAGCTTTGTCCTTGATGATGATTTCATCAGATGTCTTTGGCTTCTCCTTCTCTTCTTCCTCCTCATCTGGAAACTGTGGAGGGTTTCCATACAGCTCCATCTCTCTCTTCAGCTTGTCTGCACAGGCCTGGTGGATGCAATGTAGAGTTATGAAGCAGTAAAAGTCACTGAACCCACACAGTACATACTGTACCATATGTAATAGCCGGAAAAAAACAAACACCACTTACTTTGATTGGCATTCCTGTGCAGTGCAGCCCGAATGGGAAGAGGCATTTCTTTCCTTTCAAAGACTGGTAACCAACAGCAAACTGCAAGAAAAGAATGCGCACCAAACTCAGAAACCAGTGATTATAAGTGATCTCAACTCTCTGTTATAGGCGCAGACTGAAGAAGTTCATTTCTACGTATACATCCCTGTCCGCCTTTGTATTACCTCACACTTTGACAAGCTGAACGTATGGCCAAGGTGCAATCGACCATTCATGTAAGGGTAGGGGAAGGTGACAAAGTATTTGTTTTTACTGGAAGACAAAAAAAAAAAAGTTAGTTAAAACATGTATTTGAGACCAGAATTATTCAACTACTGGCATTGCTTTGTCTGAGTATAACCATGCATGAGAGATGCTTCCTTAACAAATGGTCTTACAACTGAATATTTAACTATTCATAGATCAAGTGTATGAAAGAGCAAGCACCCTATGCTCGGGTACATAGCATAGGGTCCTTTCTTAATACTCACTTAGTGCTTTCCCCTACTGTTGTTGGTGCATCCTGCTCAAATGTCTTCTCCCTCTCCCATTTCCCCTGGATCTCCTGCTCAATTTTCCTCAGGAAGTCCAACTTCGCTGTTCCTTTTCGCTCCTGGAGTAAAATGAAGAGCAAGATGATAATTCTTTAGAGAAAAACTGGTACTGTGATAGCACATGAAATGGGACAGATTTCAAACAAAAAAAGAAAACGGTTCAGTTACGTTGCATCCCATATAACATAATACAAAATAAAAAAACAAATTGAACAAGTGTTTAATTGTAAAACAGCTGTGCTCTAGTCTAACTGAACCAGATTTCTTTAAAGTCTTTCTGCACCTGGTTCGACAACTAACTAACGTTAGCATTATATTAGCTAACTTAGCTAATAGCTACAGTTAGTGAAATATAACGGCTAAACCCACATTAACCATGCTAAACCGCAGCTATTTAGAGCATAGTACCTACCGTCATTTTAACCTAAATTATGACCTATTTAGTATTCCGTTGTTTCAACAGAAGAAACAGCAGAAGTAGTTTCCAGTTTGACAAGACCCACGCCACCGGTGTCTAGCTGATGACACCCACAATTAGGTTCCCGCGTGGCTTTCTGGGAAATGTTGTCCAAAGACATTTTTTAGGCATTGTATCGTAAGATATCTAGTGAACTAGAGCACTTAATAGTATAGTAAGGGGGTTGTTTCGCCTACATGTTTTATTGAAAAGTTACTGATGTACATTTTATGAATCATGGTTGAATAATGACACGATGTTATTATAACGTCCGTCGTCTGTTACCCGGCTCGCTTTACGACAATTTGTTGTCGACTTGTGTTGCCATGCCGTAAAACATTTCGTCCGACCTGCTAGTGAAGAGAGTCAGAAGGCCTTAAAGCTTATAAATTTATAGACGATGAAAGTTGGGTTATCAAAACGCACTTTCATTTTATAGACAGTATTATAGTCTTTCTCACGATGATCATAGAGAATGTGGAAGCCTTGAAGTCATGGCTAGCAAAACTCCTGGAGCCAATGTGAGTGTTGAATTGAAATGACATTTAGCTTGCATGCTACATAGCTACGTTAGTTAGCTAGCTTGTGGGTTAGCCTGGCATCAATGGGGGCTTGCTAGAATGTGATGGCAAATTCTTACACGAGTTAGCAAAGCACGTTTGCCGCTAGCTGGCCTTACGCAGTGAAGATCGATTACGGGGCTTTTGATTAACTAAAGAAATTAAATTTGTGCATTGTGCACTCTGTGTTTGTTTTGCACAGTTATTTTAGGGTACGCTAGTTGGACACGTAGTTGGCTCACGAAAATGTAACTTTATCACAGCTCTGCAGTAAGTCACCAAGCTGTATTCTTCCTTGTATGCTGTTACTTGGGATTTAAATAGCTAACTGTTGACTATGTTAGAATATATCTAAATCCGCTTTACTTAGACTTATAGCTTCTGTGGGTTGTGTAGTGTCTTATAAAGAAATAAGAATTGTTTCCTCGTGGAGTTACCATAGTTACTCTTTTTGACGCTCGCATTTACTTTCAAATGGAAAAAACATCAAATTATCCATTTACTAATGGGCGCAGGTGTTGTCAGAGAAGGCTCATAAATACAAGATTTAAGTATTTAATGAAGTGTTGGCTGTAGAGGAGCACATAGTTACACATATGCCTCACACGTTATGGCCTGAGATATTGAATGAAGACGAAAATAGCTAGTGCTATTTTATACTGTACGACATTGTTGAAATTATAACTCAATACGCAATGGAGGTTGTCACTATTTTAAATATCTTGATGTTTGACTGTCTTTCATTACACATTAAGGACCTTGTGAAGAAACTAAGATTGAAGTTGGTTTATTTCAGTTTTATTGTAGACACAAGTGTTGTTTTTTGTTGGGAAAGCCAGTCAAGTGCCTTTCCTGTTCTTGATTTTTATACACAAAGCAGTTCTAGACAATTTTGACTTAAAATTATGCTAACTTATTTTGTAAGACTCATATCTGTTTTTGTACAGACAGTTGAGACAAATGAAATGTTTTCTGCTCCTGCCACTTCGAATAGTTCGCACAGGCAAGACACAGACCTTTTTATGCCAGACTGAATTCAATATTGTAAAATCTATGGTGATTCCTCTACTGATCTCTATTTTTAGTTTAGGTCACTTTCTTAATATAGTTTTTAGCTTTGCTCATTTGAGCCTTCATACAGTGACACCTGATATTTAGCATTTGTGTGTTTGATGTTGTCTTGGTGTGTCAGAAGCCTGTAACACTGGCATCTCAGGCAAATGTCCCTTGAAAAAGAGGTTGCTGACCTCAAGGGAATTTGCTTGGTTAAATTGAGTTTAAAGAATTTAATAAAGCCATTTTCAATGCCTGTTTGTTCAGTTGCAAATTTTTGAGAATGTAGAGTTTGACTGGTTTGTATTTTTGTTTGTTATTAATCTGGTACAAGTGGAAGTAAATATAGTGCAAGAGCTGATGGTTATGTAGTTAGCGTTTATTGCTTTGGAGTTGTCAAACATGTTTTCCTGCAGCTTTGTGTGCTTGTAATGTTATTGTAGTATGTCCCCCCCCCACCAATGACTTCTAACGTGATTTTTTTTTTTTTATAACGTCTTTCTTTTACTTTAAGGTTTTGTATCTTGTTTCTGACATTTTTGTTGTAATTATATTGAGATGCCATGTATTTTAACCTGCAGATGCGATGCTGACCCCTCTGCGTTAGCCAACTATGTGGTGGCTCTTGTAAAGAAGGACAAACCGGAGAAGGAGCTGAGAGCTCTTTGTGCTGATCAGCTTGATGTCTTCCTACAAAAAGGTAAGATCTAATTTTGATACAGATCCTAACTGTTTTTGTTTAAGTACATTGTGCAGAGATTTCAATCATTAATTTTACTCTCCTCATACATCCCACTGACAATAGAGGATTAGCGTCACAAATCCTGTTTGACCCATTGCCGGTGGCATTATAATAATAATTGATACTTTATTGATCCCCTTGGGGAAATTGTTGTTTGGACAGCTGCTAGACCTGTGTCAGCGCTACTATGGGGTTTCGGCGTCTTGTCCAAGGACTCCTCGACATGTAGTTTGCCGGGACTGAGAATCAAACCGCTCACCCTTGGGTTGGGAGACGATTGCTCTACCCACTGAGCCTTCAGTTAAATGATTGTATCTCAGTACTGGCTTTCTCTTTTAGGTAACTTACAGAATGAACTGAGGTGACTAACTTTATCTCAAACCTTAAATATTGCTGCTTGAATCAAGTCAATTCAGAAAACCTTTGGGAGCAAAATACTGCTAATTTAAAAGGTGTTTTCTTCAAAGTTTTGCAATCACAAGCTTATCCAAGTTGTGTGAATTTCATCATAGCAACACATAATGTAACTCAGAAGTGTGTATGGCCCCTTTGTGCCTGTATGCACTCTGGACCTGTCCTCATGTTCTCAGTGTGAGAGTGGAGCACCAATAGTGGACCCACCAACCAAAGCACAGGTCAGCAGAGGACTTTGGGCTCTCATGCCACCCTTGTGGAGTCTGTTTCTGGACAGTTTGGTCAGAAACATTCAAACCAGTAGCCTGCTGAAGGTCATTTTGCTGGTGTCTCATAGTGTTTCTCCTGTTCTTCCTTGCCTGAAGGAGCAAATACCAGACCTCCTGCTTGGTTTGTTGCCCTTCTGCGGCACTGTCCAGCTCGCCTAGTGTAACAGCCAGTCTCCTAGTATCTCCTCCATTCTCTTCAAACTGTGCTGTGAAACACAGCAAACCTCCTTGCAACTGTACATATGAACTGCAGGTACTGCCTTATGTTACCAATAGTGACAAGGACATTAGCAAAACACAAAACTTTAGACGAATCTGTCAGGTGTCAGGAAGGATAAGGACAGAAAACTTGTCTGGGCCACCACATGCAAAACCATTTACTTTTTGGGGGTTGTCTTGCCTCTCCATTGCACCTGTTGTCACTTTCATTTGGACCAAAGCAGGTGAAACAGATTCAAAATCACTTGTGCTTCCTAAATGGACAGATTGACATCGCAGAAGTTTAACTGAGTTGGTATTACACTGTGATGATGATGATGATTAATTGTTCCATTAATTTTTTTTGGAGCAGTGTATAAATCTTGTAACTAGCCTCATGTGTTGCCACAGGGTGGTCAGACACTATATATAGATTGTATTACTTTTACAAGCAGACATCAGATTTACAAATGGTGACATTTCCAAAATGCACAGAACTGAACGGTGTCTTTCAGTTCCTTCCAGACCATAAATGTACAGTATATATACATTCAGAGATGCAATCAATTGTACATGATCTACCACTTGTTGGTCCCTAATATGGCCAGCAGAGGGTGTGTTGCAGCATTCAAAAGCACTCCTTTTTACACCGAGTATGTCTAGCATAGTATTGGTATTACTGGTACTATTGCATTATTATTGAAATGGGGAATGTTCACATACTTATGATTATGTCTTCCTAGTGTACATCACTGTATTATTAAAATTTCTCTTCTTTGTCATGCCACTTCTGTCCACCCCTGAATGAAAGTGACAACTGAACTTAAGTTATATTGTCATTGTCTTTGCAGAGACTATGGGATTTGTTGATAAACTATTTGTATGTCTGACAACGAAGAACTACCTGGGAAATCCTTTTGCCAAGGAATCTCCTAAAGAGGAAGTCAAGCCAGCTGCAGTGAAATCTGATGTTGTGGAGGTAAGACAACTAGTGAGAAAAAGTTACATTTGGACTGGCTTGCCTTTTTTTTTATGGAGCTTTTGATCAAAGTATGTGATAAATATCTCATGTCGTTTTCTCCAATTTTTTATCCCTAAATGTTTTCTGTTTTCAAAACAAAATAGATGAGATTTTAAGTTGTAATTGTATTTCTCACAAGGCTGAAACTCCAGAGGAGGAGAGAGAAAACAGGAGGAGGAGAAGTCCACTGAGAAGCCGCACTGACTTTAGCGACTTCAGGTATGGCTCTTGCTTTAGGAGTACGTTTCAGTTCAGCTTAATAACCGAGCATAAGACATACGTATTCAAGTATTATTCTATCATGTGAGACGACATAGTCCCATGCTGAAATTTCCAGTTCATGTGAACTTATTTTCTTACTGGTGATTAGAGTAACCCATCATTTTGCATGGTCTAGTTGTGTAGAGATGGTAAGATATGGATGTATTTGCATGGTTATATTGAAATCCCATGAGCCCTGCTCTTAGTTTGATAAGGGCCCTGGTGTCCAGGGCCCTGTCCCCTGTGTATTGCATCCACTTCACAACAGCAACTGTATCTTTAAGGCTATAGTTAAAAGTAATCTTGGATGTCCTTTTAATATGTGATTTATATTTACAGCATTTAGTCAGTTAAAACATAACCATGCCATGCACACCACTTTTTTTGTTTAGGAAATACTGCTGTTTGACACTGATTTATTCTGATTAATTTGACTTCCTCATGCTTCCACTGTGAAAAATCTTGTTGTTCATGACATTCTTCACTTTGTGTGGATTTCAGCCTTTCAGAGAAAGAAAGGGATCGTGCCCCTAGAACAGCTTTAATTTAAAATAGTTGCACATACATACATACATACATGTTGCATACATTTGCCTTAACTGGTTTAAGATACAGTCCTGCTCTTCAATATACTGTATCTATCTGACTCTTGCATTTAAACGGACATAAAAGTAGTAATTCAAGTATTCCCTCTAACTTGTCAACCACACAGGAGCCGTGATGACAGGAGGCGAGATGAGCGCAAGCGCCGTGACTTTGATCGGCACGGGAAAAGTGGCAGCGACTCCCACCGCGAGCGGGAGCGCCACGAACGGCGCAGAGGTAGCCCCCGTGGGAGAAGCTACAGCCGCAGCCGCAGCCGGAGCAGGAGTGGCAGCAGAGGAAAGAGTAGGGACAGGGAGCACAGAGGAGCCAGAGGTGAGAAAGTTCCCACCCCCACAACCAATAACAACAGCACAGGGGACCAAATCCAGGAGTGTAGAAATTCTTGTCAGCTCAACTGTACATTAGTGATGCAGAAGTGCTGCAGGAAACATCCTGGGTGTGAGGTCCTTAAGAGTAAATGGATTTGTGGATGTAGCTGTTTGTATTATCTTCTGTCAAATTTGTTGGTCAGTGTTGCTGGGAGTTGTTATCGTAAAGGAACAATGTGGACAGCTTTGCAATCACATCAGTGGGGATTCAACAACTCAGAATGGAACTGGCCTTGTTATCCACAAGGTTCATCTACACCTCTATGTTGTTTTGCACAGTAAGAGAAGTAGCTGTTTTTAATGTACGTATTTATGTTTTGTTATAATAACTGTTTCTGTTTGTTTAGACTTTAAGTCAAAGTTTGAGGTGGAAAGAAAGGAAACAGATGGCTACAACTCTTCTACTACATCCAGCTCCCAGCAGCAGCACACGTCGCCTCTCCTGCCTCTTCCCACCCCTCCGCACCCTTTTTCCTCCTCTTCCTCGTTATCCACCGGAGTCTCAGGAGCTGGAGGCGTTCCCATAGCTACACCAGCTCACCTGCCTGACAGCACTACAGACAGCTGGTCTGGCTACTATGGCACCCAGAGGCAAGATGGTGTTGGGAAGCCGTTCAACCACAAGAGCGCTTCACTCAAACAGCGCTGCAGGGATTATGATGGTAAAAGAGTGAATCCAATTTTTCTCATTACGTTTGGTTCCTGCTTTATGTCAGTATTCTTATTAAAATACCTTCCTCCAGTTCATAGCTCTTTATCCATTATGGTCCAATAGGTATTTTCACTGTACAGCCATAAGAAATCATTTCAAGTTTGTTCTGGCTCTTATGTAAATTCTACCATTAGTTTCCCATGAGTGTTGCCTTGTTTAATGACACCGCTAATGACCAGTGTTTAGCACACACCCTCTCTTGTGAAAGGAAGGGAAGAGGATCTGAACTCTCTCCCTGAAGTACACTGCTAAGCACAGTGCTCAAGCACAGCCACTAGGGACCCCCTTAGTTAATGAGACTGTGGGGTAATTACGTGCACTTTACTGTATGTCTTAGCTGCTGTGAATTCGGATTGTTGTTTATCCTCCTGTTGCTCTCTCATTTGTTTTTTTAAAATCAATTTTTGTCCCTCACATAGAAAAAGGATTTTGTGTCCGTGGTGACCTTTGTCCATTTGACCATGGCAACGATCCTCTTATCGTGGATGATGTCAATTTGCCAAGTATAATTCCATTCCCACCCCCACCTGTTATGCCCCCTGCTGGCATGCCCATGCCCCCTATCACCGAGCCACCCCCCTCCCTCAGGATGCATTCGATGCCACCCTACGGCCAGCCACCACCACCGGGCATCTTCCCCATGACTGGTAAGTAGTAATACCACATTATTTTGTACAGTGTCAACTTCTAGAAATTGTTCAAGTTTTGCCTTTGGATGTGAGTAATAATGATTCCAGGGGATAGTACAGTTGTGACAGCAACTTGTGATTTCTATAAACGGCTGCAGCAAGTGCAAGAAACGGTTAGAGAAGTACACATCCTGTCACTACTGGTTATCTTTAAGTAACTACCCATTTTCTAGCTTCATGTCCCAGCTAAGTAACTGTGACCAGCTAACTAAGACATTGTAGAGTTATGACTGCAGCGGTTTACAGATCAAATTTCTTTTACAAAGTACAGAGATGGAAGTAAACAATTCATTTTAGTGGTATAATACCTTGGTTCTTTTTCATTTATTTGTTTGTACGAGTTGTTATATCAGAAATCAAGCTTTACAGTATTTATCAGTATAATTTGTAGAGTGCTTTTACAGTGGTGTGAAAAAGTGTTTGCCCCCTTCCTGATTATTTAGTTTTTTGCATATTTGTCACACTTAAAAGGTTCAGATCATCAAACAAATTTAAATAATAGACAAAAATAACCCAAGTAAACATAAAATTGAGTTTTTAAGTGATTATTTTATTTATTAAGGAAAAAAACTACCCAAACCTACATGGCCCTATGTGACAAAGTAATTGCCCCCCTATTTAAAACATGAAGTGACTGTGGTTAATCGCGTT
>JAUMHL010000006.1:17519950-17547593 GCA_032362345.1 Sandelia bainsii | reverse complement strand
TGTGAACTTTTTACGTTTTCCATAAATTTCACCCGAAAGCCAAATATCCCTAACTTTTTGTGAGTAGTGTATTTTTAACCTCTTCATTATAACTGTTGTCATGGTTATAATATCATGCAATACATAACCTGGTGACTCTGCATGATGGATTACAATCCTCTCAATTTAGAAAATGATTCAGTGTAGAGGATAAAAAAACGGTATGTAGATGAATAGTGGAGTCTTATTAATCAGCTTGCTTAGTTTTATTTTCCAGATGTGTATTATGATATTTATTTTGAGGCAATTTATGCCTGAGACATCAGTTTGTACCTGTTCCAGATAAAGTATTAGCTACGAATTGCCGGAACCTCTTTAGATACGTTTGCTTTGTTGTTGCTGCATGCAGAGTAAACCAAAACTCAAGTGTAAGTTTTGAGATTTTGATTGAATTTTAATTGATTACAGTGTAAGTGTAATTAGATACACTATAGTCTGATAATTGTGCTTTGATCATACTGGTTGAAGTGGTTAATAGCTGGTTGATAGCTCTAATTGTGGAGTTGCTATAAATCAAATGATAAATGTATAGTTTATTACGAAATTAACTGCACTTAACTAGATGTTTCTGCTTTCTGCCAGCTTCCCTGTCATAATAAAGCAGCCTGTTTGACTTGAAAGAGATTTATCATCTTAGACTAAAGACTCATACCTGCCATGTACCTGAGACATTAGCTTGTGTCTCCCTCAGGACCCCCACTGATAGCAACCAGTGGGATTGATACCCCCAACCACCAATCTGCAATCACTTCTTCTCCTCCTATTGGACCGCCTGGTGTGGGGCTGCCGCCTACTCTTCCTCCTCCTACTCCTCCACCTCCTCCTTCCTCGTCCTCATCTGTGTCTCTTCGTCCCCAATATGTCCAGTCTGAATGTAAGCAGCAATGCTTTTCCTATTCAGATTGGGCTTGCTGTGGCTTTTCACTTGATTGTTTTTTTTGTTTGTTTTTTATTGATAATTATGCTCATTTTAAGTTTTTTTTTCAGCCACTTACAGTAGATGTGTCTTTATAAAGCTGAACTATAATTACTGAGACAGTGAGAGTTAAGTTGTTTTGTGGACTTTGTGTTTCTGTTTTTGCTGTACTTTTTAAGTTTGCGTGTGTGTGACGTTGTAGTGCATGTTGTCCGTGACGTACGTGTTTCTTCAGGTTGCAGTAACAGCAGTTGACCACAGGGAAGCACTGTTAACTGAGGAGACCAAGTAGCTCAGAGCAATTAATGTCAGCTTTACTGAATCCTACTGTGTTAAAAAGTGCTTTTCCCATAATTCTGCTCATGAATAATTCCAGTTATATAGAAAAGCTAAAGCTTGGTTCAAGTGGAGTGGCTCTGTTTTTATTTAATTACAAACTCAAGTTTTAATCTTACTGTATCTCAACAAAAATTACAACTGTTAACAGTCTGCTTTAGTTAGTTTTCTTTAGCTGACAGTAGATGTGGTGCAGTATAAATATGATCACCTTACTGTGTTTTATATTCTGTATCATACATGTTTTCTCATTATTAGTATTTCTTAAACAATTTTTATTTTCATTACAACACAGATCTGTTTTTACCACAGTATGCCACAATTTTAAACTCATAACATGTTGTACCACATCGTTTGCTAGATACGCCACAAATAGCCAGATACTAGTTATTTATATAGGTTTTTTTTTGCATAAAGTTTAGTTTTTACTGATTTAACAACACTGCTAACAGGCTGAATGTGTCTTCTTTTTTGCACATTAGATAACTACGACCCAGAGGGTTATAACCCAGAATCCCCAGGACTGACTGCAGCAGGTCGCAACTCGTACCGTCAGTTCATTCCCCGGGTGCAGACTCAGCGCTCCAACCTCATCGGCCTCACCTCCAATGAAGGACAAGGATCCAGAGGTAGTAAGCATTGCCCTTCTTAGTGATTCTTACTACATTTTTACTATGTTATTGACTTAGATTAGTAACCCTAACTAATATTCTTTCTCTGTATTTGTGACTGTGTGTGCATCTTTCAGCTGCCAACATTGTGATCCAGACAGAGCCTGCCGCTGTGGCCAGCACTCCTGGAAGTAATGTGTCCCGTTTCAACACAGAGCAGGACAACAGGAAGAGACCCACAGCACCCAATACAGCTGAGGGGCCATCAGCTAAAAAACCCTGGATGGAGAAGTAAGGGTTAAAAGGAATACAGTTTCCCTAAAAATATTTATATAATTGCAACAATAGAAGTTATTGTACTGGCGTGTAAGAGTCCTTAGTTGCCAAGGCAATAAAGCACTGTAATAAAATGAAATTGTTAGTATCTTAACAAGTATTTTCACATAAAAAAGGCTAAAACATTATTTGTTCATATACAGAGGTAGTTACTGTCTATTTCATTTGAATTTACTTTTGGAGCTTTGAAATTTGCACTTCTGTATTTCAGCAGTGGCTAAATGAGTACTCAAAGTGAGCATAGACACTTAATACCTTCACTGAACAGGTTCTTGTTTTAAGAAGAAATTTGAAGAAACTACCTGGTTGGTTGAAATTTGATCAAACAAACTGGTGCCTCAGTCCATTTCCTGTTGCTTCTAAGGGAGCTTTGTTTCAAGCCAAGGTGACTCACAGGCCAGCAGCCTATCTTTTGTCTCAGTTGTGAGACGAACGTGCACACGAACATCCCTATGACTTGGAGGCTAGACCTGTAATTGTGTCAGGCAGGATGACATGTGGTCCACTTTTTCAAGGATAACTATTTCATGGCTCGTAGGAACATCACTAAGACGACAGACACTCATACATCTGTGTCACCAGTCTGGTTTCTGTTCCACTCATCATCATTTGTGATTTTGCCCAAAATGTTGATTAGGTTGTCTTCTTTTTCCATTGTTTTCTATTGAAAAAAATGCATTGACAAACATACACACTCCTCCTTTTCCCTCTTTTTAGGCCAAACTTTAACAACCAACATAAGAGCAGTTTTCCAAAGAGGAATCACTATGTTAACACCAAGCTGGAGGTGCGCAAGATCCCACGTGAGCTCAACAATATCACAAAACTCAATGAGCACTTCAGTAAGTTTGGAACCATCGTCAATATACAGGTAAGAGGCATCACTGTTTTTCTGTACTAAGCAAAATTGAGTAGGGCCACACCTTTCATCAACAAGTATAGGTTAAAGTAGTTGTGGTAGAAGAATTAGTTAATTATTAGTTAATTAACTGCTAAGTGAATACAGAGTAAATGGACTCTTTTCAACCTCATAAAACAAGAAAACTTGAATACAGTAAATGTGGCCATTTTCTTTATCCAGCAGCAAGTTCATAAAGTTCCCCTCTGCATATTCCGTTACACATACCTAACCTGCAGGCTCTACTCTCAATGCAGGTGGTGTTTGGTGGAGACCCAGAGGCTGCATTGATTCAGTACACAAAGAATGAAGAAGCCAGACGAGCCATATCCAGCACTGAGGCGGTTCTCAACAACCGCTTCATCCGCGTGTACTGGCACCGTGAGCCCGGTGCCAACAGCACAGGGCTTCAGCAGCAGGAGCAGAGCACAGGAAGCCAGGCAGCTGGATCAGCGCAGAGCCAGGGGCCACAGCACAGCAACCTGAATAAGGTTATTATGAAAATCTGGAACACATTGTTTGCAATCTGTGCATGTTTTCATACAAATAAATTATATCTACATCTTACCGCATTTCTGAAACCGTTTCTAATCAATTTTTTGTATATACAGGGGATCAAGCAGCACAATGCAGCTGCCTATGTGTTGAACAAGACTTTACCTAAGCATCGTCTCCCGGCAACAGCTGGAACCACAGCTACAACCAAGACGGACAGCCTGACTTCAAACACAGACACTGTCACTGTACGTTACAGTCCCAATGCCAGATCTGGTAACAGGAAGACAAAGACACTATAATAGTGCTAGCATCTCTGTGAGGTTGCACTTAGGCGTGGTAGTGTTTTGTGCTAAATGCTAACATGTCATTTGTGTTTTTATTGTTAACCAAATTACTGCATAATTACATTTATTAATTAGTCTGAAATTGCCTAGAGCAATTGCAGAAAGAAAGAAATAATGCAAATTTAGTAGAAACATGTGTACAAGCAGACAACAGAATAGGAGAATAAGAATAAGGAATATTGTCTTTTTGTGCATCTTCAGATGTGACATAAATTTGTAAATTTTTGGCAGTTAACAATGCATTCTTGTTTATCTGTTACCAGTCCTATGTAATTTCATGCTAATGTCTTAATTTTGTTGCCTTGTCACTGTGTGGTACTTAGGCTGTGCCTGCTCTGACAAATGCTCAGAAGGGCCCCTACACTTCGACAGCCCTTAAGCCGTCCTCGAAGAACCTTGGGAAAATGGGAAAAACACTAGAAGCACAGGACGTCCTCAAGAAGAAACAGGCATGTAGCTTAATTTTTTAATACATATTTTGACTGCTACAAGAATAGCAGAGCTTGGATTAGCCATTTTTTGTTCTCAGGGGCCACCAGCGAGACGTAGGCTACCACTAAGAAATAAAATAGCCACCCATAGCCATTTTCCACATTGTATAAAAAGTATTCAATGTAATTTTCTTTCTTTTAGGAGGCATTAAAACTCCAGCAGGACATGAGAAAGAAGAAGCAAGAGATGTTGAAGACACAGATTGAGTGTCAGAAGGTAGGCCTGCCTTGTCTCCCCTTGCTATCTGTTTCCCTTTAACTCCTCATCATTTATTTCCTGTGCTCTGTCTGTGCACAGTAGCATATTGTCTGTGTTGAGCATTTCTTTCTCTCACTGCTTGTCCTTCCTCTTCCAGGCCTTGATAAACCGCCTGGAGAAGAACCGAGGAAAGAAACCTGAGGAGAGAGCCAACATCATGAAGACCCTGAAGGAACTCGCTGACAAAATCACCCAGCTGCAGAGTGAAATGAACCCCGCCTCCCAGGTCTCCAGCACCAAAACCAACCACAGCCAGCCCAAGACTAAGACTGATGTAAGTTTGGGCCATTTTGACCAGGAACATGATGAGGAGCAACATCTGGTTTAAATAGACAGTCAGACATATTGCTTCCTTGCACTGGCCTATTTTGAAACGGCTTTATTGTTTCTATGTATTTATTGAGCAAAATAAATTCTTGTTTTCCATAATATGCGACCAGGCCCAGAAGGAATTGCTGGATGCAGAGCTGGACTTTCACAAGAAGATGAGTTCTGGAGAGGACACAACAGACCTCAAGAGAAAACTGGGTCAACTGCAGGTGGAGGTAATAACACACATAGCGACACACATACAGTGTACACAGCCACAGATCAAACATATGAAAAGGTAGCTAGTACAGCTTCAAACATGCATCATCAACATTTTCCTTGAGTCTGAAGTTGATGTTGTGATAACAGGAAATGCCAAGTCAACAGGCAAGATAGTAGTTGCACGTCACTCAACACTGTCAGTTTTAGAAAAATTACCATGCACATCTAGATAACATTTTAAAGGTGCAGTATGAAAAGCAGTTCTGCAAATGTAGTAGATTCATACTAGTAGTTGCTACCATTAACCTAATAAAGGGAACATACTGACCCAGATTTCGAAGTGTATTGAAGTTAACCAGTATCATCTTTCTGATTATGTAACAATTAATGTAATATTATCTCAAAATAGACAAGGTACACAAATGTCAAAGTCTAGTAAGTTTGAGGTGGCTCATCAGAAAAGAATTAATGTATTTGTTTTGCCATGAAAATAAATATTTGCTCAGCTCCAAGCTGCTTCTTAGTCAGCTCAGACTTGGCCCACATCTCCTCTCCCCTGTAAACTAGCAGCCATACAAACACAGACAAGGTCTGCTTTGTTACAAGATCAGCCTAAACAGAACATAGCTTTTGTTAGCAACACCCTGCTTAGCATGTTTTTCCCCTCTACCCTACTGGGTCTTAAATTAGCTAGTTGTTAAAAATGCATATCCCCTCCATCCAGTCATAACCAAGCCTCCTGCACATTAAACTGCAGCCACTTAAGCAAGCCCAGAGGAACTGCCGCTAAGGAAGCCAAATCAGACACAGGTCCTACACTGATGGAGCCCCACCTCATTAAAGTTTGAGCCACTGGTCCTTGTACGAAAATCGACTGATGACAATTAGAGGGAGAAGTGAGGGAAGGACAAATGGAGGAAAGTGGTCATGAGGTTCTGAAGTGGTTAGGAAGCAAGGAGATGTCACTTGGAGGCGTGATAACTAAGCAGAGTGTGATAGTGGTGGAGACCAGAGTCATGTGTACAGGGAGCGTTTCAGTTCAGAAGAGGAAAAAAATGTTTTGCGATGCCATTTTATTGTCATATTCCACTAAGTTCTTGAATAAGAATCCAGTCAGTTGCTTTATAACTTTAAACATCCCGATCTGCCCTCCATCAGGCGACACGGTTGGGCCTGATCCGACCTCCAGCGGGTAGAGGTCGGGGCAGAGGGAAGATGGCTCTGGATCCTAGTTCAGTGCATGTGGGCCGGGGCAGGGGCCGAAATCATGAGATGATGGCTCGTGGCGGGGCCGTGAATCGCATGGTGGTTGACCATAGGCCCAGAGCCCTGGCAATTCTGGGGGTCACTCAGGAGGAGAAGGAAGAGCTAATGCCGCACTTTGTGGTGAGGACTATGTATTTTTGTCACATAGAGATTTGAGATGATTAATACCCAATTACACTGAAATTCACACTGATCTGTCTTCTTTTTAATCTTAGAAATTTGGAGAGATCGAGGAGCTCCGTGATCAAGATGCCAACAGTGTCGTCATGACATTTAAAACGCGAAGTGAAGCAGAGAATGTAAGTCAGATGACTCAAAATCAGACCATCAGTCAAATCAGTCTCTGCCTCATTCTTTCTTTTTTCTTTCCTCCCCTCTAATTACTAAAATGGTAAAATAAGTTTATTGTCTTGGTATAAAATCTGTGAAAGCTCTTTAGTATGACAATTTCCCTCCTGTTTGCTTTTCTAGGCCGCTAACCAGGGAGCCAAGTTCAAAGGTCGCGTGCTGCAGATTTCCTGGTACAAGCCGAAGACGCCCTCTGTTACAACAGAGCCAGAGGAGGAGGAGACTAAAGACGAGGACAATACGGTATGACACATCCCATGCAAACCAAAGTGCTTGATTAGAAATAAATCAGTTGTTTTCACTAATATAGCCACGTAAAAACCCGGAGAGGAAGTGTCCATGATCAAGACAACTTTAAGTGATCAGTGTGGAAACTTTTGGAAGTTTTAGTTATATTCACAGATTTTACTTCTACTTCTTTCAAGTGCTTCTAAATTTTTTACTGCTGCTCCCAGTGGAAAATCAGGGCATGCCTCTCAGTACTAAGAGCATCTTAGCCCTTTGAGTAAAACTGCATTACTGTCAGGTAAAATCCTCATACTGCATTTTCATTTTTGAGGTTGTGGTCTTCCTTGTGTGCAAATAAGTTTTATGACCTTGGGACAGATCCCTGACTTAAATGTGCATTTTATAATTTTTCAAAGTGTGTGTGAGTGTGATAATACTGAAGGTTAGAAATTGTTTGATAGGATTAATCCATGAGAAGCAAATATGGCAATATACAAAAAAGCAATGTATAAACGCCTCACTTTAGCTGTTCAGGAATCATTCTGATGTCGAAAAGCATGAAGCTAAATGCTAGATTTGTGTTCTGTCATTCAAACAGAAGGAAGGTGGCTCTTATTTGCCGGAAGAGGAGGAGGAAGAGGACGATGACGAAGACGATGAGTATGAAAGCCGATCTTGGAGGCGGTGAAGGCATTGCGATTCGTCATCAGTTGCTCTCCAGCAAAATCGATGGTTATTTTTTTTCAATGGAAATCACTTTTTTTTTTCCCTTTCCAGTATTTTCAGACGAAGTAATTTTAGACTCTAATCAAAGTAAAAAGGTCTTTACTTTAATGTACATCAAAAGAGGTTTAGAGGGCAAAATGTTTTTGTAGCCCTCGACTGAACAGTTATTTAAAACATCTCACTTTTGCTGAGAAAGATAACTATTAGTTGTTCTTATAGATAGAAAAACCTATGTAAGTTTCAGTGTGCTTACCAGATGATTAATATCAGTAATGCACAACGTTTGTGTTGACTGTGAATAGGTATTTTTATACATACTGTATTTAAGCTCTTTTCTCACCAGTTTTTGAGAAGTCTTTTCTTCTGTTCGGGGACAGCCATTCCATCACAAATAGAGAACGTTCTCTGTTACGACCACAGAGATATTTATTTACTTTTCCACGGCATAATTGCGCTGTTTCATACCTGTATTGGCACAGTATGGTATGGTTTTTCATTTCACTTTGCTAAGCCCAAAATACTTAAGAATCCAGATATTTTTGACAGTGGCTCTGTGCACTGGCGTGAATACATGCTAGTTTGTGCATGTTGTATTTCTAAATAAGCAGAGCCACACTGTACCATGACCACATTAGAGCCAGTCCAGGTACAGAAGGATACCAGTGCAATAGAAACTGTTTACAAAATCCATCTCCATGTGCATCAGATACAGTCTCGCAGTAAATATTCACGTCTTTCCTGCTTTTGTTTTATTGTTCACTCAATGTCCAGTGCCACTCTGTGTAAATACAAACACCAGCGCAGGTGTTCTACATTTTCTAAGAGTGTGTAACATTTTTCACTTGTTTTATTCTTTCTCCTGGTCATCCATAGAGTCTGACAGGACAAGGGTCAGATCACCCATTTCCAAAATGTGAGATCCATAGACAGGTGTTTGAATGTAATACTGAACAATTGATTTTAAAATATATATAATTTGCCTTACTTATACAATCAGCAGATTGCTGAATTTTTACAAGATTTGTGATTTACTTTTGTAAATTTTGTAAATGCTTGAAAGAGAAATTACTGTTGTTTTACTGTTTTTTTTTTTTTTGTTGTTTGTTTTGATTTTCTGTCATTTTAAACTAACGAAAAGTTGTCAGGTAGAAAAGGTCAAGCAAGAGTGCAAAGTGTCTCTGCTTATTCACACAAATTTAGCATTTCTGTTAAACCAGCTGTTATTTCACTAAATTTCTGTAAAAAAAAAAAAAGAAGCAACATTCGAAACTGCGGAAAACACTGCTGAAAGGCACAGGGAGTCATGCACCTCACAATAGTACCTGTGCAGCTTAGCAAACATCTCTATATCGTCTGATCAAGCTCTAAATCCACTCTACTAATGTACACCTTTCACGACAAAACATTTTATTTTGTGTTTTGTGTTCTTTACTTATTCTGTATTTAAAAATCCTCAGGGTGTGAGGTTCAGAATGAGAAAATGTGTTTGGTGCAAAATTGTCCTTTTTTTGACATTTAAGAAATGTATGTTGCTTCCCTTGAACGAATAACTATGTTTACCTGCAGCGTAATGAAGTGTTGTTTGTAGTCTGATCATATCCTGTAACATGACTCGTCAGATTGAAGCACCAAAACAAAATAGGAATATTAACTGTAGTAGTGTCGCTTATTTACACAGCCATGCAAACAGAAATCTACAAATATATCATCATGCAGCTTTCAGCATGCATGTGAACACAGATGATAACAAAGAATTTCACCCACCTACAGTGTCAGCAGTGTTTCATTGACTGAAAAATTGGAAGCATCCTGTCAGCAATCTCATTGCCTCATTAAAACCTTTGACTTCTTGTTTTTTGTCCCCACCGTGACTGTGTCAGACACATGAGGTTCAGGTGTGTGATGGGAAGCTAAAACTTTTCCTTTTGCACTTCATGATTTGCTCATGTTTTTGTTTTTTTTAATGACGTCACTGGCAGGTTTCTTGTGTAAATGAGGATTCATAGACAGTCTCTCACTTTTTGTACTATCTTCTGTATCTTCTGTATGCTACTATCACAATATAGTGTAAAAATGTAAAATGTTTATTGGATAATAGTTTTGGATTTGTTACTGTTTGTATTTGCAGGATGTGGATGTATTTTCTTCATGTATTTTGTTTGTAAAAATGGATTTCTAATTTACTAGCATGTATGCTTTTGCCAATAAAGACAGAGGAATGGGGTGCTTGTAAGATGATCAAAGAAAAGAAAAAACTATTTGAATTGAATATTGGAAGGAAAAAAAAAAACATTTTGAGTTAAAAAATGAAAATTAACCAAAAGAAATATGACAAGTGGGGGGGGGGACAAGCAAAAGCATTCCAGAAAATATTACCTTAAACTCTTGTGTGGTCTCCTTTATTGTGCATCTTGTTTTCATAAAAAGGTACTACAGTGTCATACTTCAGTATTAGTACTGCCACTTAGATATGAGCAGAATTACCTTTATTTCACTTATCCAGTGACTGGCGTCAGGGCCTGCAAGACCTTCTCTGCTGGCCTCAGAATCATTACATGATACATCTTTATAATTTAATATACATTTATATCAATGCTGTGTGTATTTTGAACAAATTTCCCATCAATTTGTTATTGTCATGTCATTATGACTTTCTCCCTCGGTTGCGCTGCTTTCAGCTGATCCAGTGCAGCTTATATAACTTTTATCCAATCAGATTTCTCCCTTGTGCTGTCGTAAGCTCAGGCCTTCAGGATTCCGAGTGATACCCTCGGTTATTCTTTTAAATTGGGACAATTTTGTGGATTGTCATATTTTTTAACCAAACAGATTTCGTGTTGGGCGTGATCTTTGACCCGCCGGGGCCTTCTAGGTGGCCTAGCCGCTGACGTCACGAGTTTCATGGTGACCCGCGGTCAGTTAGCTAACTGACGTTAAGCTAATTGAAGTTAAACTAGCTGATGTAACTGACGTTAAGCTAACTGAAGTTAAGCTAATTGAAGTTAAGGTAGCTGATGTAACTGACGTTAAGCTAATTGAAGTTAAACTAGCTGATGTAACTGACGTTAAGCTAACTGAAGTTAAGCTAACTGACGTTAAGCTAATTGAAGTTAAGCTAGCTGATGTAACTGACGTTAAGCTAACTGACGTTAAGCTAATTGAAGTTAAGCTAGCTGATGTAACTGACGTTAAGCTAACTGAAGTTAAGCTAACTGACGTTAAGCTAACTGAAGTTAAGCTAATTGAAGTTAAGCTAGCTGATGTAACTGACGTTAAGCTAACTGACGTTAAGCTAATTGAAGTTAAACTAGCTGATGTAACTGACGTTAAGCTAACTGAAGTTAAGCTAACTGAAGTTAAGCTAGCTGATGTAACTGACGTTAAGCTAATTGAAGTTAAGCTAGCTGATGTAACTGACGTTAAGCTAACTGAAGTTAAGCTAGCTAGCACGTAATGTGAACAGAGTTTTACTTAAACTTAAAAGGAGGATGGACTTTGTTTTCAAATGATGAGCAGCTTTGGTAAGTTTAATGGATGTTTATTTGATTTTACCAGCTATTGATTATTGCTTGTTTTAGATCGTTACTGCTGGTTTAAACGATATTCTGATGGCTGTGTCTTTCATATCTGGTCAAATGTGTTGGCTGGTCGGCGACAGCTTGGCTTGAGATTGGCTTCTGATTGTGTTATTTGTAATTATAAGATTTTTGTTTGCTTGTTGGCCATCAGTAAATGTGACCAGTTGATAATGGGATGTCTGTTGGTGATGGAGCATCCTGTTATTCTGGATAATAGCGGTATATTCTTGATATTATGTATTTATGTCTCTGCAGCAAATGTATTGTAACTCTCATAGGTGTTGAGCCTTGTGTTAAATCTTTTTTTCAACTTGATAAAAGTTACTGTCGCTGTAAATATGGGGTAGTTAAGTCAAATGACAATAGCCTGTAGTTCTACTGTCATGCTGAGGTTGTGCTAAGGCCATTTAATTTTTGGAGGATAGCTTTGAAGGCCTATGTAGAAAATACACGACCCGCCACTGCACTTATCTAAATGTAAAACTAGCTCTTAGTCTCAAGCTATGTGGTCATATACAGTAAAAATCACATTCTAGCTGTTTTAAATATTTTTAGAAAATTCCTTTGTAAGAAATAATTTAGGGTGAATACATCAACTAGATATTTGTTTCCTGGCAATAATTACACACAACAACAATCATCCTAATAAAGAAAATAAGCCAATCATTATATTACAGGTGCATATTTTGACACCCATGTCCTCCAAACAAATCCCACAGTGCAGACTGTGACCTCTGCAGCTAATTTTAATTACACCACCCGGCAACTACGACATATTAAAATATCACTGAATAATGCATTGCAGTTTCTTACTTTAGGAAGTGAAGTGAAAGCACTCAGAGTCTGTTTAGTTTAATGCAAGAACTTTTGTCCCTTCCCAGGGGATGGGATTTCAAACTGGGGCCCCGAAGAGCTCACAGTTCCAGGCAGATGCCGTGGCCACCTAGTGGCCAGGAGGAGAAGAACAAATACTGGTAGAATTGGGGTCTGTGCAGTATAGATATTATATTGTACATTTACATTGACATATATATATAAATGTAAAATGGAATGAAATTTTGATAGAATTTTACCCATGGTAGGCTATAACCTAAAAAACCCACCAATCCATCCACGATTAAATGAATAAACTATATCACTAATTCAATATACATATACTTCCAAAGGTATTGGTACAAGTAGGCCAATTCATTTATTTTTGCAGTAACCTGAAGACATCTGAGTTAAAGAACCTCATTAGTTTTAGCACATGCAGAATGAACACCTGCTGAAGAGGAGACTGGAGCCCCAAAAAACAAGCAATAACTGAAGGAGGCTGCCGTAAAAAGCTGGAGAACATAGCCGACTTCTTTGTTTTACTGAAATCACACATTGTGTGTAAAGGAACAAGTGCTGTGACAGTAGTTAGTGGAGTTGCATCTGTATTCAGGCCAGATGGGGGTGAGGAAAGAAGGACTGCTGTTACATTTAGCCACAAATATGACAGCTCTCTTCATAAAACATGTCAGATGCAATCTACGGAACATGAAAGCACAGAGTTGGTAACAATGGCCGTTAAATTATGAATGTTCCCAGCTATTAAGAAAAGAGGGGGAGAAAATGAACTTAATGCTTTATTCAGACTAACATCTTATAAATTCTGTGGGATCCATAAGTCTGTGATTAAACATCTCAAGCAAACTTTAGAAAAAGGTGAACACATCTGTGTTAGGTTATGTGAATGGAAACTGCATCAGTCCATTTTTCTCTCTCATGTACCCACCTATTTACTGTACATGCAGCTCTTAAAGTTTGGCTCCCCTGCCTGCAACAGGTTTGCATGGTGAGAAAAGACCTCGACTGTTTTAATTTGTGTAATGAATGAAAAGACGCCAACATGGTAATGGATGCCTGCCACTATGCTGCTAAATTATTCAGAGTCTGGGGAACCAGAGAGGCGGCCAGCCGGATCGGATGGACCCACTGTGTCAGTCCGCCTCTGCCCGCCTAGCTCCTCTTTCGGGCCCTTCACCCCGGCTTTGTGCGTCTTAACATCACAGCCACGTGAGAAGCCTGTAAAACAGACCCGAGGATGCGCGTTCACATGATCAGCAACCGGGTCAAGGCCCCTCTGGTCAGCTGGTCCGCAACAGGCCTTAGACAGGCTGAAGTTTGAAGCACACAGCGCCGAAACTATTGTCAGTTACTGAAAGATTTCGTGCGTTTTAGCGTATGCTATATTTTCAGGACCACGGACAGTGTGTGAGATACCTGCAGTAACCTGTGCTGCTCTGTGCATGTTTCTGGAGCTGGATGTAGTGGATGTGATGGTTTTAAGTTCTGACATCATAAATAAATCTAACTCTGGTTTTGTTTTTGCTGCTGAGCATCTGCAAATGCAAGTGGGTGCACAAACACTTTGACGTCGCGATGGTAATAAACGCCATTTGCCTGGAATTATAAACATGAATCCAGTGCCGGCTCTTGGCATAGGCGAACAAGGCGGTCGCCTAGGGCGCCACTTGCTGGAGGGGGCGCAGTTTCAAGCCCTCAAAAAAAAAAAAATAGTCTCTTGCAAATATCGTCAATTGCTGGTTTTTGACCTCGTTTTCTAAAGTGTAGTTACTTATTTGGGCTTTGCTCCCTGTATGAACCCTTCATGATTCTCTCTCAGCTCTCCACAACAAAGTTCTACGCGATAGTTAGTTAGTTAGTCCTTTTCCAGCCAGGATCCGCCCGCCTGAGCCGGTTTCTGGCACAACACCGGCACGCGCTCCCCACCCGCCCGCAAAGACACACACACGCACACCTCCACCTGACAGAGCGACAGAGTGACAATGTCCAGGAATAAGTGGGGAAAATATGGACAAATAAATAAAAGAGTGGGAGAAAGAGAGGCAGTGAAAGACTGGATGCGACCTCAAAGACATTCCGCTGATTTATCAAGTGTGAAATATGAGCTCATCATGCAGATTTAATACAGCAGATGAACAGACCTGGTGGTGAACAGTTATTCAAAGTTTCTATGTCTATCGTGAGATCTGGAAACATAGATCTCAACTAGATAATAATTTTATCATGTTAAAGACATCAAGTCTCTGTCTGCTGCAGCTCCATGTTTTACTTGTACTGTACAGTAACAGATAAATTTACTGTACATCTGTCCTGGACAGAGAAAATATTCGTTTCATGTTTTATTTAGGCTTAGATTTAGGGGTTACACTTAGGAATGACAACATTTTGTAACTTGAAAGTTGAGCAGAGATGCAGGTGGGTGGGAAGGAGGGGGAGGAGGAGGAGGGAGACTGAAAGAGGAGGAGGGGAGGAAGAGGGAGAGAGGGATGCCGGGAGGCGCCGCCGATGTCAACGGCGCAGTCTGGTGAAGGAGAGCAGAGGAGCTCTGTAGCTGTTCGCTCCCCGGCTTTCATGTCAGGGGCCACACCGCTTGTGAGGTGCTTGCAGGGAGGAGGATGATGACCATGAACGGCAAGCAGCATTTCTCCATGCATCCGGCTCTGCACGAGCCCAAGTATCCCGGCCTGCACTCAGGCTCGGAGGGCATGCGCAGAGTCTGTCTGCCCGCCCCGCAGGTACGTTCAGAACGGGGGAGAATGGCTGTAGAGGATGCTTGGTGAGAGGAGGTGGAAAGTATCATAGTGGAAATGTCTGTAAAGTTGATTTGACAGGACTTTGTTCTATCCGCTATCTCTCTCACTCTCCCCTCTGTCTGTGCTCCCCCTCTCCTTCCAAACCCCCCTCCTCCCCACCTCTCATCCACATGTCTATTCAAGCAATGCTCTTGCTTTCGTATTAATTTTTATGACCTGCGCTTTGAGGAGGGTTCTCTCCTCTCCTCGGCGCTGCTTGCCTTTGGAAAATGTTTTTTAGATCCTGAGAGCAGCCTGACAGAATTCCCCACTGACTCCAGTATGCGCAATCTTGCTTGCAGCTGCAGGGCAATATATTCGGAGGCTTTGATGAGAGCCTGCTGGCACGGGCAGAGGCTCTGGCGGCTGCTGACAGCATTGTCTCTCACGGCAAGAGTCACCCGTTCAAACCAGACGTGACTTACCATACCATGAGCAGTGTCCCCTGCACCTCAGCCTCCTCTTCTTCCTCCACCCCCGTGCCCATCTCCCACGTCCCCTCCACCATCGCCTCTCACCATCATCACCACCTAGGACAGACCCTGGAGGCCGGGGATCTCCTGGACCACCTCTCCACCAGCCTAGCAGTTACCGGGATGGGTGCTCCGGAACCTCCAGGGATGACCGCGCCGGCGCACCACCACCAGCACCCTCACCACCACCTGCAGACCATGGGGCAGCTGCACCAGGCGATGGCCACCATGGCCCACCCTCACTCCCTGTCACTGCACGGCGGCATGGCGTGCGTCAGCGACGTGGAGTCGGATCCTAGGGAGCTGGAAGCCTTTGCTGAGCGGTTCAAGCAGAGGAGGATCAAACTCGGGGTGACCCAGGCGGACGTCGGGTCAGCGCTGGCCAACCTCAAGATCCCCGGAGTGGGGTCTTTGAGCCAGAGCACCATCTGCAGGTTCGAGTCCCTCACTCTGTCCCATAACAACATGATAGCACTGAAGCCGGTTCTCCAGGCCTGGCTGGAGGAAGCCGAGGCTGCGTATCGGGAGAAAAGCAGCAAGCCGGACCTTTTCAACGGGAACGAGAGGAAAAGAAAGCGCACGTCCATCGCCGCGCCGGAGAAGCGCTCTTTGGAGGCTTACTTTGCCATTCAGCCTCGACCCTCCTCGGAAAAAATAGCGGCAATCGCCGAAAAACTGGACCTGAAAAAGAATGTGGTTCGAGTGTGGTTTTGCAACCAGCGACAAAAACAGAAACGAATGAAATACTCTGCGGTGCACTGAGTTTCACACGTCATGAATAAAATAGCCTACTACATTTTTGATCGAGTGATTAATAATAGCCTAAGTAGCCTAACTAAGAGGGATTTATTAACAGCTCTTCACGTCTCATCTGGGATTTTCCTCCAAAAAGACTTTTTCAATTTTTCATTCCGTGTCACTGACTCTTCGTTATCGCACTTTTTTTGTTTTGTTTTTATTACTGACATGGGACTTTTAAGTGACTGTGTTACAGGTCTGTGAGAAGGCTGATTTTAATGTTGTTGATCATGTATCTTGCACACACTAGGTATGAATTTTCCGTGAATTCACCCTGACAGTTACGTCACAATCAGGGATATTAACTCACTTTTATAAGCCCGTAACAAATGTTTAGAGCAAACATTTATGGGCTCTTGGTTGAACTGTGATATGTGTGAAAAGGTTGATTATTTGTATTGCTGGTTGAGATCAGAGTTGATCCTCCACATCACTGCCTCACATATGCAGAAGTGCACCATCAGATCTGTATTGGTCACTTGTTTTTAGATTTTACCCACAAGGAAAATACTTCAGAGGGATGTGAGTTCATCGATGAGACGTTCAGAAACTCACCCACTTTAAAGTCACAATTTTTTTACAAACGAATCTGTTGTTTTTTTCGTGAACCGTGTGAAAGTAATTTCAGCACGTAATGAGTAATCACACAGCAACTCTTTCACAAGGTGTGACGCACTGGATCTGTTTATCTTAAATTATTTAGAAATGGAAATGACACCGTGATATATGAGGCACATCCGTGTGGCTTTGGCTGCTGCTATATTTTAATATTTTGATGTGAACATGTTATGGAGCATTACAGGTGCACTGTTACTATACAGCCCGGGCATCCAGGCTACAGTACAGACCTACAACACTTTATTTGAGTATTTATTTTTTCCTCACTCTTGATTTCACTTGAAATGTGTGAAGTTTAAACTGAATAAATTATTGCTTATTTTGTAAAATTCTTCTGAAGCAGCGAGTTTGTTGTTTTTGTGCTTTAATGTGTTATTTTAATTTCAGGACACAAGGGCGACAAAATCTTTGTAAGCTGTTTGTTTTATGGAAACCCGGCCGACTGTTTTATTTATGAATCTCAGAACCTCTACTGGGATTAAATATGTATTGTCGTATATGATATAAGCGATGCAGAAAATAAAGGCCCTCAGCTTTTACAGTCATTCTCACACCGCGGAGCGTAAAATGTTTCCTCCACACTGCTGTTAATGGCCCCTTCCTCTAATTAGTGCGCTTTTAATTATGGATACCTTCATGTCACCGGGTTTTGTCGGGCATGGGGATTGAAATTATTAAGTAATGACGATGCAATATTAATTATATATTGGTATAAAACGAAGTAATGTGGGAGAGTTGGGAGTAGAAGTCCTCGCTGACTCTAGGGAGAGAAGAACCAACAGGTTGACCGAGGAAAGAGGGAAATCAAAGTATGAATTTGAATTTTTTTGTTTGACAAAGTAAGTATTATTCTCACCTTATTATTATTATTATTATTATTATTATTACTTTATTATTAGATTTATATTTTATTTTAGAGGAAAGGGGTGCAGTTCACTCTAATGTTCATTTTATTATTCCTTTGACAAATAAGTGCTATTATCATTGTTATTATTATTATTATTATTATTATTGGTGCTGCATGATTCTTATTACTACAAGGACATTTTACTCCAAATTCTTGGTTATTCTCTGCACAGCAAAGGCCATTTTGTCTTAAACGAAAACTAAACATTGCTAAAAATACATAAATATATTAATATAGAAATAAAATCATAATAATAACGAATTAATAAAACGCTTCTATAAGAATCCTTGCACAGTCAACATGACCTGCGGTTGTGAGACTCTCGGCGCGTTGTTGCAGCCAGAGGATCAATTTCTTTGCCATCAGGCGGAAACGTTCGTGGCGCTTATTAATATTCTCTCTGATGCTGAGAGGTGATTATTCTCTGTCTATAGCTAATTGGTGGCGTTATATGTGACTCAGTGAGGGGCATGCGAGCTGAAATGCAAACGTTAAAATGTCTCTGTCTCTTCCTACACTTCCACATTTTCCATGATAGTGATCTGGAAATATTTTTACAAGGTTCAGCCGAAGTCTCGACATTAAGAACAAAAAAGAAAATCAGAAAAATCAGTTTATCAAGCGCCTGACGTCTTCGGGCTGAATTTCTGACGTAAATGTGAGGTCAAGAAATGAGCTTCTCCGCTTGAATAATTGATCTTTTTAATACCCGTATTGATATCATAATGTGCTGGCTCTGTGGTAAGTTGAGCTCAAGGCTTGTGAGCGTTAGCAGCATGTGGCGACTGAAGGCACTTCAATTATTCAGTAGCAACTGAAAGGTATATTACATTTTCTCACGCAATAACGAAGGTGTGCTGGTGTGGACAGGCCAATTTGTGCCAATATCTGTAATATGAAAACTCATTTTTAATTAAACCTTAAGCATAATGATGTACAGTTAAAACAGCTATGAATAATCAGAATTAAAAAGCTGATTTAAGATAAGGTGTTTGACACAGAGTGAAAATTAAAAATATAGAAACAAGGAGGGGAAAAAAGCAAAAAGATGGTAGAGAAATTGTGTGTGTGTTTGCTTGCTTGGGATGTTTTCATGCAGGGAAGACAATTTTTGACAGAATGGGGATGAAAGCTGTGTTTAATTGCTGAAGAATGCATCCACATACACACGTCCTCTCTCTCTCTCCCACACTCACTTTAACACAAACACACACACACACATACGGGATGGCTGTCATCCATGGGAGCAGAGTGAGGGAATTTGAGGGGAGGGGTGAGAGCCAAGACACCCCAAACTCAATAATTCATCTGATGCCAGTAGCGACAAATGAGAATGTGACCAGGGCGAAGGCAGACAGCTACCTCTGCGCTCTCTATTAGTCACCTTCTATTATCATCAGAAGCCAAACCAGCTCAGAACCAACATACACACGTGTGTGCAAGCATGGACACAAGGACACACACACAATGAGATTGTGTTACTCTCTGGAAACTTGAGGACATGCAGGTGACAGATATCTTTAGACGTTATATAGAAGGAAATGTTGACCATCTGCAGCTCCTGTTCCTTTCTCTTCTGTAACTTTGCTGTGAGAATCCACGTTATTTGTGTTTCTAGCTGAGGGCAAACTAAATGCTTATTGTGGACATACCTAGATATCAGTGATGGGAAATAAAGTACATGTACAATCACTCAAGTACTGTACTAATTACACTTCTCATGTGTTTTTAATTTTTCAACTTTATATTTCTACTGTAAAATATTTAAGGTGGACACGCTTGTCACATTGCAAGTAAATCTTAAAAGCCTATAATGACCATATACCATATAATATTAAGTATTGTTATACAGCAAAATAAACAACCTAATAGTACTAAAACATACGGAAGAGGATTAGGACCACCATAAAAATATTATTTGAGTTCAGATTTTTTTTCTCAAAATTCAAAAGAACTTGAATTTCTTCCATAAAAACAGCTATTCAGCCCTACCACATTAAAATGCTGCTTATCTAATGCATCAGTAATATATATTCACTAGTAAAATACATTTAAGAATGTTTACAAAGTATGTAAAATAGTTTTTAAGTGTTTTAACTTGTGTATTTATAATTCATATAATAGTAAAGTTACTCAAAAAAAGGGCAGAAGTATGATGGCTCCTGAAGATGGTGTAAAATTATTATAGTATTGTTACACAGGGGAAAAGGATTTGAATACTTCTCACTACTGATAGAGCTATGACACAGGCAGATATGACTAATTGGCAACAAAATGTCACACATTAATCTACAAAACGAAAATTAATCAGTAACAGTTCTAATCAGTTAAGCTGTTTTCTGTTTCATCATCATTCTTTTTCTCTGTGTTATGTCTTTGTAAATGGGATATTCTGGGGTATTGAGCTGTTGGTCAGGCACGGTGATGGCAACATGTTGGTGTGTAGGAACTTGTGAGGTCAACTGTACAACTGTACAGGCAAAATGATGAATCATTTAAGAGAAAATAAAAATCTCATTATCAAATATATTAAAAGCAACACAGCAGCAGCAGTTGCTTTTATAATGTACTTGCAGATAAATAAATCAAACTAATGATTGCTGAGTGAAAAACACACTTCATTCTGAAATATCAACACTGCATTAAGCCTCATAGTCTGTGTGTGAGGTCAAACCATCTGCTACATAACACAACATGCATTATGCAGAGCCTACTGAGATGTGCATACATGAAGAGATGTCTCCCTAAGGATAAGAGAGGTTAACTTTTTTTTTTTTCCTACTGTTCTCTAATTGTGAAAATACAAAATAACAGCATGAAAATGAAAGGATAAAGAAGGGGCACAGGACACTATATTAAAAAAATACTCCGAAACTCACTTACAGTCACTTGCTTAACTCATTCAGCAGGTCTGAAGAAGAAGTATTATACGCTCCATTCATTATTCAAATCCTCTCCATTATCAAAGTGCCCAGAGAAATAAGACTAACCGAGCCAGAAATAACTCACTGTGGCGTGATTTTTTTTTCTACGAAGCACTTAGCTGGTCAGGTGCAGGTCTGCACACAGACTCAGATTAGAGTATATGAACATATAATCACCGTACACTCAGCTGAACATAATAATCCTCTCTAAGAAAATGTGGATGTAGTATAGTGAGAAAGAGGAAAGAAAAAAAATTGTGAGAAGGAAGCATGAGTTGAAGAAGATAAGAAGGAAGGACAACAAAGAAACGGTATAAGGAAAAGTTAAGGAAGGGACAGACAGATGGAAGCAAGGAAGGAAGGAGAAACCTATGTAAAACAAAGGAAAGAAATTAAGGAAAGGAAGAAAGAATCCTGACATGTCTGTCATCCTGACTGTCTGGATTTAGTTCTTTTCATTTCCAACTTGATCATGTCAAGGTGAGTGCGTCCCTGCTGGTCTGAAGAGTTTGACACTAAACTCCTGTGACAGCAGGAGCACCCAGGGGACCCACAGCCGAGAGGAGACAATGTCCCATCCTGCACAGAAGGGACATCATCGAATCCAAAGTGATATCAATTAAACAACCTCTTAATTAGCTCCACTCCATGTGTTGTTCTATATAGAATATGTGGATATACCAGCTACTGCAGTTTTTACATTTGTCTGTTTGTACTGCACAAATACATGATGGAGTTGCACTATTATTATTATTTCTAAGAAGATGCAACATTGGTGTGTTGCTGTCACCAGCTATTACATATCTCAGCTCCACCACAGACAATATATATAAAATACATAAGTTTAGACATGGTAGCAGAGGAATGTGATAGACTTAGTGTTACAGAACATTTACAGATACATTTTTATTACATTATGTTGCTGAGCCCTCTTCAGAATATAGAAAACACAGTCGGACAGTACACTGGGTAATACAGCAACAAAATTAATATCCTGCAGACATGTCTCACCTTAAAATCTACATTTGTTAATATTAAATCAAAATGAGTAGTTTACATTTTCTGAATAATAATCATGCTGCCAACAAACTATATAGGTCTGGGTGTGCTAAAAATAAGAAATACAGTAATATGATAATGAGAACAAATGAATGCTTCAAATATGATGGCACCGAATTAAAACATATCTACTGATATTACTGTGTATATTCTGCATATCTGATAGCCTTAAGGGTGAGAACATGTAAACAGGAAAGTGAAAAGCAGCTTGTGTTGACATGCTCCATCACCCTAGATACTGAAGAAGAAAAACAATGGCAGTGTCACTGTTGATGAACTCTCTTCCCTTCTCTCTCTCCCTCCACGGGGCTGCGCCTTTGAAGACAGGCACGAAAACGGAGCCAGGCCACTACGGGGCCCCTAAAGCAGGTCCCCTAGCAGATGCAGCCACCCGCCCTCCCCCTTCGCCTGCTCCCAATGGCCCCAGGCCCCGAAGACAGCCCCGAGGCTAATCGACCAGGAACACAATAAAGAAGCAGCAGAGTCAGCCGTAGCTGAGCAAGTATGTCTGCGTGTGTAGAGATCAAGGGTAATAACGTAACAAAATGACATTCATCAAGCCACTCTTAACACAAGTAATGATCCAGGATCAGCTTGGCCTTTTACACACCTAAAGAGATTTATGTTTACTTGATGATGGCCAATAAGAAAGTGTGTGAACTCTTTCTGTGAAGCTTTAAATGCTGTTATATCCTTTGGTTGGCAGCACGATACCTGCTGGATATCATCAGAAGAACAAAGCTTGTGTGATATGGTGGAATAACGGGGCAGATTATATTGCCTTGGGGTGATTTAAGCTAATTTGCATCCTTGCAAAAATTCCCACATGGGGTTTGAACTGTAGCCATTGTTTAAAACCCAAAGTAATAGTAATTAAACAAGTCTAAAGTAAATTTTACTTTATTTTCACATGATTTTTGTATTCTTAATTGTAATTGGTCGTTTTATTCATTCCTTGTGACAATGTAGTGTGATGTATATGTCAGAAGACAACACAAGACTCAAGTTGGCAATTGCTGTGCCCTCTGGTTTGCTTTTTTTTTTCTGGAGAAGGATTTATGCTGCAACAGGATAATGATCACGAACAAATTTGCAAACGCGAAAACATACTTGAAAACCAAAGTAGAGCCAGAAGCGCTGACTGACGACATTTTCCACCATCACCTGATCTTAACCCCACTGAACACGTATGGGGGCACTTGAAGACTGACAAAGCAGAGCATTCAGCTTCAAGAAGCTCTTTGGAACATGGTCAAATCATACTGAGATAACATGGATGGTCATGTATTGCACAGACTTGTGCATGCTGTCATTAAAGCAAAGGAGGGCATACGAAAGATATTCTGAAATTCATTTACAATTTTCAAAGATGAAAATTTTCACTCAAATTATTAAAATTATATTATTTATTTCTGATGACAAGTATAATAAGTTCAATACTAGTGCACAATACCTTCAGTGATGGCTTCAGACTTTTGGACCCCACTGTGTAGTAGTTAAATTAGCTTTCTCTCAACAAGCTGTAATATCTCAGTGCTGCTTAAATAGCCATATACGTACTTAAGTGAAATAACTGAACTATATAACATACCAGCAGGGTCCATGCTGCTGCATAATGATTAGCTCTAACAATATTTTGCTTTACTTTTTGTAAATTATTGTAAATGCATTATGGCAATGGTTTCATTTTATTGACGGATCTGAATACTGTTTATCAGCGTATGGGCTACAAAAAAAATTACCATACGGAGTTGTGACCTGCAAACACAAGGTTTATCTTATCTTCTCATTACACAATGTGAAATTGGCTAAATTGATCTGAGAGTTTATTTGTCCTTTGAAGTCCTTCATCAAAAACATGGGAGGGAAGGTTACACAAAGCACTGGGAATATTCCAACAGTTCTATAAAAAGCACTATTAAAAAAGGAGAGTGATTCTCTTTATTTAGTAATGAGGGAGCCACGGTTCAGTAGCGCACATAGACACAGCTGAACGTCAGCGAGAGACGCAACCACCACCAAGAGCCAGTCTCCCCATAGCTCTCACATTGCATCATGTCACTGACTGACGGGTACATTGTCCAAGGCAAGGGGGAAAAGAGTGGTGAAACATGTTCCTCTCAGAGAGCTCCTCAGTCAGTCAGAGAACCAGCTCACGGCTGCCAGAAAGAGAGCATCTACACAAATGTATTTCTGGGGTGCCCCCAATTGGTTGAGTGCACTCCATGAAAACAGGGTTCTTCAGACGTTCTTTATGGGCTGAATGATTCACACAATCATTAATATTTGAGCAATCATTTGAACTTCTAAACGGTTCTGTATTGCTATTTCAAGACCCATCAGTGCCTCTGCACACATAAATATCAAAATCCTAAGTCCTATTAAAAAGTAGATGAGCAAAAGAAAAGCAAGTACTCGCACAATTTTGCAATGACCATTTATAATCTTTTTGGTTTGATCAATGTTACATGTTAAATTAAATCTTAGATCTTCTTGGACTTAAAAGACAAATTCTTAGATCTTCAGATGTTAAAAAGTGCAAGCGTTACACTGAACTTCAATCAGCAGTTTGAATGAGAACAGTCCTAATGAAAATAAAACCTTTTCATACATGTTCCATTCATGAACAGTTACATTTTTCTGTTGACTCCTTACAGTTGTATTTAAGTGATATTACAAAACATATAATTCATGCTTTTAACAGTCATAACTTAATGATTTATGATAAATGCAATAATAAAGTAATAAACAAGCATGCATATTTGATTTTTTTTCTGCAGATCATAAGATATCTATCATATCAGCTTGCAGGCTGCATTTCTCCACACGCTTTCTCAAATCTCAGGTTTGGGTGGTAGTCAGCAATTTGTAAATCCCTCTGAAGATTCTCCGCCGGATACAGTGCATGAGATGTTTCAGCAGTCCGGAAACTGAAATCTCATTACCTGTACTTGTCACCCCCTGTAGCGCCTCTGTGCAGTTTACCTGAAAGATAAGAAATCAGATCAGTCTTTCATGAAGGTTTTTCCACTGTCACTCTACTTTGCCGATTTAATTTTTTTAAATCTTGTTATCATAGATTACTGCCACATTTGTAAGAAAAGCACAGTCCTGTTCTTACATTTCTTAGCGTATTATACATCTTCAGGTTTCCCACAAGCCTCTCGCTGGCATTTCTTTCACAGAAGTGCTTCGGGGTGGTCAGAATGTCCTGCACTTTGCAGAAGAACTTATCCTGTAGGGAACATAAGCAATAATGCAACCACGTCTCCTAAAAATGACGTTCCTGTGCAGCTAAACTGCAACCGCGGTTCCGTTTTTGTGACGAGCGTAATGATCACATTGTGGTCAAACGTATTTGTTTGAATGAATGAAGACCTACATTTATGCAAGGTGTAGTGCATCGTGCAGACAAGTGCACAGTTCTCACAAGACGCGGAAACCGAGTTCGAAACCAAATTCCCGCATGAGGTTGGGGTCAGGCAAGAAAACTACTGAGTCTTTCCCTGGCAGTAACCCAGTGCTGTGATGCCTGAACCCAAATCATAAAACACTTTCATAAAGCTGCAGTCACATATCTGAATGCTGAACTGCAACATCGGAACATTTTGCGGAAGAGAAAACAGGATGCTGCAGATCAGACACTTTGGCGGACAAAGATTTTCATTCATTTTCGTTTTCATTAATATTTCATTAATATGTTAGGTATCGACGTATTATCGACGTATAACTGTGAACATATGATCATTATATTAACAGAAAACGTCATCTGGTCGCAATTACGTTGTGCACAAAAACGTATTTGTGAGTGCAGTTTAGTTGTGTAGGAACGTATTTTTTAAGAGACTGGGTTGAATAATGTGTTACACTTTAAGATAAAAAAAAAAAAAAAGCAAGACAAAGTACAGAATCTGGCCTTGTGTTCTTACTAATTCACAGCAAATTTTGAATATGACATTATTTCATATTTTATACCTTTCATTATACATTATGAGCAGAATTACAGTAAGTATTGAGCAGGATACATCATTGGCATGAGGAAAATAAAGCAGATGTATTAAGTGCTAAAACAATAAATTACTTCTAATGTATAGTTTGTGTGGGCTGCTTTGCAAGATGTTATTACTGTTTTAGTAATAATAAGTAATGACAACACACAGTTTTGGCTACGGCTCAGAAATAAAGTCATAACTGAGGGCATAACTACATTTTCTCTATAATAATTTAGGGAAACAAAATATCTCAAAATCTGATTTTTTAAAGCCAAAACTACATAAATTCCAATAAAATAGGATTTTGTATTCTCCATTGGAATTAAAGGCAGTTTAGGGGCTTTGAAAGCACATTTAGAGCAAAGGGAAGAGCAAATAACTACAGTAATACAATATCTGTTCTTGTTTTTAGTTGTTTAAGTATTTAGTTGGGTTGCAAAGTAGTCCAAAATTTCTCACTTGAACAGGGTCCTTCTGGGGAAATTTGGACTCATGATTTTGGTATAACTAAAATCTTGGCTACACCCTGAACACAACTGTAAGCACAGAACAATGGTTTATAATGGTAACAGTTACGTTTCCTTTTGTCGCACTCTGCTCACCTCAGATTTGTTTCTGCCTCGAGTCAGATGTGATACATCTTCCACAAAGAATCCCTGTATCACATATTAGAATGATGACTTGAATTAGTATTTTTGTAACCTTATTTAAAAAAAACACACACAATATATTATTATTATATATGTTATTAAAAGCAAAAATGATCTTACCCCAGTAACAGATGCGTCGCATTGTTCAGCCAGGTCATATAAAAGGTTTAGGTGTCTCAGAACATCAGACTTATGAAGATCACAACTGACGACAGCTGGATGGACCAGCAGAGCCACAGCACATACCAAAAACAGCATGCTCATCTTTATGATACTAAAGTTGTTTAAAGAAGTCCTTGAATCAATTCTTCAACTTGTTGTGAGGTCTTGACTGAGGACAGAATATTTATGCATGTTGTAGCCACGCCATTGCCTTTCCAGTCATCATGAAGATAATTCAGAGGTTGTTACGGTCTATTTAAGATGCGGTTGATAAGCTTCATTTCTTTGAAGTCAATCTATAGGAGGGTAGGCATATTCAAACTAAAACCACTAACTTACTGACAAGTTAACTTACAGCATCATAGCCTGGGTGTTACATGAGTAATTTATTGACGGAATATTTCGAGCCTACTAAGAATGTGGCATTTTTGACAAACTGGAAAATAATTTAAGTGACAAACTTCCTATAGTATTTCCTGTCTTTTTTCTTAAAGTTTCTATTTCCGTGTTTGGACCTAAAGCAGAAACATTCATGAGAAAGTTAACTCTTGTGTGTGTTTTTAAGTATCTGATTCAAAAGCAGAAATGCAACGAGCAATGCATTATAGAGCTAGTGCACATGGAATGTATTTTCCTCCTGTTCCTTAAGGAAAGGAATAAAATAAATAACAAATCATATGACATGTTTATAAAATATCATTATATACTGAAATTGTTATTCTTTCCTTGTCAGATGTAGAGGCATGACATTGTTTCTGTTAACAAAGATTCAGTAATTTTGGATACCAACTGAACTGGAGCAAATCAGAGTTAATTCAATTACTGCATCTTTGTAAATGATTATTTGAATTCTTTGAACACCATATTTGCAAGGTGTGAGAAATCTGATTTAAACACATCTAGAATAAAGTGGGGAAAAAAGTTGAGTTCTACCAACCTCATTATGTATAGTATATACACTACTCACAAAAAGTTAGGGATATTTGGCTTTCGGGTGAAATTTATGGAAAACGTAAACAGTTCACACTA
>JAUMHL010000006.1:17505739-17519850 GCA_032362345.1 Sandelia bainsii | reverse complement strand
CTCTGTGCGTTGCTGGCGTGCTGAGAAGTGTAAGGTTGGATGCAGAGATGAAACTGTGGAATTCTGCAGTTTGTGGCTTGAGCAGGTTGAGGTTCAGGTCTCCCAGAAGCACAAGAGGTAGTTCCTCATCAACAATGGGGGAGAGAGTTGCTTTTTGTTCTTCTACAAAGTTCCCCAGTGGACCTGGAGGAAGATATACAACAACTATAGGCATTTTTAAAGGGTGTGTAATAGTTACTGCATGGAATTCCAGCTGAGGAGAGAAAAGGACCAACTAGCTCTGGAAACTGAGTTGGCTGCAACAAAAAATCATGTGCTGCAAATAAACTCATCACAATGTGGTTCAAAACTCTCAGACGGCATGAACTCTTATTTTGAAAGGAACAGTTCAAAAAGAGCAAGTTCGCTAAATCCCAGTGCTGACACTTTTGTCCCAGATGAGAAAAAAAAAGGACAATATTCCCTTTGTACATGATCCAGTACCTCCACCACAGCTTGTCAGACCTAAACAACCATCACAAATACAAAAGGACAACATCAAGGTTGATCCAGCTCAAGCTTCACAAGCTGTGGATAACCACCAAGCACCACATATCCACACTCAAACTCCAGCTTTGGATGGAAATTATCAGAGTGACATAGTAAACATCATGCAAAGACAAAACGACATCACTGCTATGTTGGTACAGCAAAAACTATCCTCTGTTCTCCCACCAAGAAATATCCCTGTGTTTGATGGAGACCCACTTCAATATAAATCTTTTATCAGAGCTTTTGAAAATGGTGTGGAGGAGAAGACCACCAGCTGGAGTGACTGTTTGTACTTTCTCGAACAATACACCAGGGGGCAGCCACGAGACTTGGTGCATAGTTGTCAACACTTACCTGCCGAACAAGGATACCATAGAGCCAAAGATCTTTTAGCAGAACACTTTGGAAATGAACACAAGATTGCTTCTGCTTATATGAACAAGATTCTCAGTTGGACACCTGTTAAAAGTGAGGACGTCAAAGCCCTTCAGTCTTTCTCCTTATGTCTTAGAGGATGCTCCAATTTAACAAGTCAGATCACGTACATGAAGGAGCTGGACTTACCATCCAACATGAGGAGTATTGTTTTAAAGCTTCCCTACAACTTACGGGAAAAATGGAGACGTGTTGCCTGTGATCTACAAGAGAAGAGAGGTCAAAGAGCACTCTTCACAGACCTTGTTGCTTTTATCGAAAGACAAGCCAAAATCGCTTCTGATCCAGTTTTTGGCAACATTCAAGACTCACAACCCACCAGCTCCACCAAGTCTTCCAATGTTCCAAAACAAAGAAAGAAAGGAAGCAGTTTTGCCACCAATGTCACAGCAGTGAAGTATGGAGCAGTGGCTCAACAACAAATGAAAAATAAAACAAAGTCTCCTTCCGCTGTCAGCTGTTTGTTTTGTGCACAAAATGCTCACTCACTGGAGAAATGCTCACAGTTTAAAGGGAAACTACACAGGGATAAGATAAATTTCATAAAGGAAAATGGAATTTGTTTTGGTTGTCTTAAAGTGGGCCACATGAGCAAAGACTGCAGGAGTTGTTTGGATTGCAATGTGTGTCAGCAAAAGCACCCAGGAGTTCTTCATATAGAACATCAGGATAAAGGTACATCCTTACAACAAGCCCAATATTCTGTGAAGCATCTATTAAGAGTTTCAACAACAACTCAAACTTGTGGCCATATTGGGGCCGGTTGTGAAGATGATTCCATCTTTTCCATTGTTGCTGTTCAAGTCAAGAGTCAAAAGAGCAACAAAGTTGTCCACACATATGCCTTTTTGGATCCAGGAAGTTCAGGCACATTCTCCACAGAGAAGCTGGCAAAGAGCCCTGAACCTGAAAGGAAAGAAGACAAGTATTTTGTTGAGAACAATGGGCCAAAAGAATATTGTCACTGCCCATGTATTGTCTGGACTGGAAGTTTCTGGCATGGATAAGGATGACTTCATTGAGTTACCTGATGTTCTAACTCAGAAAACTATGCCTGTAGCCTCACTGAACATTCCAAGACAAGAGGATGTCTACACTTGGTCTTATTTGAAAGATGTTAAGCTACATGATATCGATGCAGACGTGGATTTGCTCATTAGAACTGATGCTCCAAAGGTGATTGAGCCCTGGAAACTTATCAATAGTCAAGGGGATGGACCCTATGCAGTGAAAACCAGAGTTGGCTGGGTCATTAATGGTCCACTTCGTGGCAAAGTTGACAGCAGGAACAAGATTGGCTGCCCTGCTGTAACAGCAAATCAAATCTCTGTTGAACATCTTGAAGAAATGCTGGTTAAACAGTATAACCATGACTTCAATGAGAAATCCTCAGAGGAACAACCTGAAATGTCAAGAGAAGACATCCAGTTCATGAACCTTGTGAGAAACACAACAATATTAACTGAAGGTCATTATTGTATGGACCTACCTTTCAGACAGAAACATCCCTCTTGCCAAACAATCGCTGTGTTGCAGAACAACGCCTCCAGAGCTCGAAAAGGATATTTGATAAAAATGTCAGTTTTAAAGAAGAATACATTACATTTCTAAGTGAAATGATAGCTCAACGATATGCTAAGATGGTGCCTGCTGATCAAGTACATCAAAGTGATGGAGAAGTGTGGTGCATACCTCATCACGGAGTCTACCATCCCAGAAAGAAAAAGTTAAAGAGTCGTGTTTGACTGTGGAGCAACATTCAGAGGGACATCATTGAATGATCAGCTTTTGCAGGGACCTGATTTGACCAACTCACTCAGTCCTCATTCGGTTTAGAGCAGAACCTGTAGCTAAAATGGCCGACATCCAAGCAATGTTTCATCAAGTTCATGTCTCAGATAAGCATGTCAACTTTCTTTGCTTTCTCTGGTGGCCTCAGGGTGACACTGCACAGTCTCAGTTGGAATATCGGATGACAGTACATCTGTTTGGAGCTGTATCATCACCAAGTTGTGCAAATTATGCTCTGAGAAGAACTGCGGATGATAATGCACAACAATTCCATCCTGAAGTGGTCAAGGCGGTGAAACATAACTTCTACGTGGATGACTGCTTGAAATCTCTGGCTACAGAAAAGGATGCAATAAAACTGATCAAGGATTTAACTTCTGTCTTTAAAAAAAGAGGATTCAATCTGTCAAAATGGATCAGCAATAGCCGTACAGTGTTGATGTAAATCTCGGAAGACAGCAGAGCCCAGGAGTTGATAGAGCTAGATCTGGATACAGATCAACTTCCTATGGAGAGAGCGTTAGGATTACAGTGGTGCATTGAAACTGAGAACTTCAAGTTCAGGACCGTGGTGCGACAACGACCACATACCAGAAGAGGTATTTTATCTGTGGTCAGCTCACTGTATGACCCTTTTGGTTTTGTAGCTCCATTCACCATGCCAGCCAAATTGCTGTTACAGGAGCTTTGTAGGAGAAATCTGGAATGGGACGTGGCCATTCCATTTTCCTTCTCTAAGCAGTGGTCTGATTGGCTGGAGGACCTCCATATGGTGGCAGACTTCAAGGTGAAACGTTGTATTAAACCCGGAGACCCGAATCCTTACACTTCACAGCTTCACCACTTTTCTGATGCCAGTCAACTTGGATATGGAACTGTCTTTTATGTGAGGTTGCAAAGTGCAGATAAAGTACATGTTGCATTTCTCTTAGGAAAAGCCAGAGTCGCTCCATTAAAGCAGACTACAATTCCTCGACTGGAACTCACAGCAACAGTTCTTGCTGTTCAAGTGGATAAAATGCTGCATAAGGAATTACAGCTTGACCTTGAGAAGGACTGGATATGGACTAATAGTACCACCATTCTCAAATACATCTGTAATCAAACCAGACGGTTCCACACCTTCGTGGCTAACAGAATCTCTTTCATCAGAGAAGCCACAGATGTTGAACAGTGGCGATATGTAAGTTCCAAAGGAAATCCAGCAGATGAAACATCAAGAGGGATGAAAGCTAGGGCATTCTTGAAAAACAGGAGATGGATTCATGAACCAGACTTTATCCAGAGGCCAAAGGAGGAATGGCCTCAAAATGAGAATAATCTTCATGACCTTTCTGTTGATGATCCAGAGGTCAAAGTGGACTTAGCAGTCAATGCTATTGTAAAAGATTCAGAGACTCCTACAGATACACTCATCCATTATTTTTCGTCTTGGAAGAAGTTGAAAACATCTGTTGCATGGCTTCTGAAGTACAAACACATACTCATGTTGTTGCGACTGAAAATAAATGAGCTTTATGCAGCAGCAGGCCTCACTGAAGATAATCATCGGATTCGAAACCAGGAAGTGGACAGACAAATTCAGAGCTTTAAGACCACGCTTAAAGAACAAAGTCTCAGTCAAGAGGAATATACTGTGGCAGAGAAGGCAATAATCCAGTACGTTCAAAGATTTGTATTCCCTGCCAAAATTGTATTACTGGAAGGGGGCAATAAAAATGTCTCCAATGAGAGCCTACTGTATAAGCTAGACCCAGTAATCGATAGTGGAATCCTCAGAGTTGGTGGTCGGTTAAACAAAGCAACTTATTCCAGTAGAATCCAAACATCCAGTGATTTTGCCTAAAGACGTTCATGTTTCTGTACTTATTTTGCATCACATTCATCATCAACTGGCACATGCAGGAAGAAATCACGTTATCAAGATTAAAGCAAAAATAATGGATTATAAATGCAAATCCTGCTGCCAGGAAAATTATATCTGACTGTGTTGTTTGCAGATGCCACAGAGGACAACTTATTGAACAGAAAATGGCAGACCTGCCTGAGGAAAGGGTGTTGCCTGACAAGGCTCCCTTCACAGATGTTGAAGTTGATTGTTTTGGCCCCATTGATGTTAAAAGAGGAAGAAGTCTTCCTTAAAGATATGGAGTGCTTTTTACCTGTATGACCAGCCATGCTGTACACTTGGAGGTGGCATTTGCACTTGACACGGATTCCTGCATAAATGCAATCCGAAGGTTCATCTGTAGACAAGGTCCAGTCTCCACTGAGATCTGATAATGGTACAAACTTTGTCGGAGCTAACCGGGAGTTAAAAGAAAGTCTGGCTTCTCTGAATCACGGCAACATTCTAAAGGCTTTTGTGCAGGATGGCATCAAATGGAGCTTCAATACACCATCAGCTTCCCATCAGGGTGGTATCTGGGAGCGCCTTATTCGTACAGTCAAAAGTGTACTCACCTCAGTTCTTAAACAACAAATTCTGGATGATGAAGGTCTTCAAACTATTTTTTGCGAAGTTGAGGCCATACTAATAATAACTGATACTTCATTAATCCCCTTGGGGAAATTGTTGTTTGGACAGCTGCTAGACCTGTGTAAGCGCTACTACAGGGTTTCGGTGTCTTGTCCAAGGACACCTCAACATGTAGCTTGCCGGGACTGAGAATCAAACCACTCAACTGCCCCAAAAATGACAGACCAATCACTAAAGTCTGAGATGACCCACATGACCTTGAAGCCCTTACACCAAATCACATTCTGATGCTAAAGGGCAAACCAATCATGCCACCAGGACTGTTTGACATAAATGATCTTTACATCAGAAGAAGATGGAAACAAATACAATATATGGCTGAACTGTTTTGGAAAAGATTAATTTCTGAGTACCTGTTAATGATGCAGGAGAGACAAAAATGGATAAAGCCAAGAAGAAATCTCACTCCTGGAGACATCGTCATCATTGCGGATGCTGCTGCTCCAAGAGGATCTTGGATGATGGGGGAAAGTTTTGGACGTTCTACTAGATGCAAAGGGTCTGATACGATCTGCTCGAAGACCAGCATCCTGGAAAGACCTGTGACGAAGCTTTGCCTGCTGTTAGAAGCAGCAGTTAATTTTTCCTATATTTCTTTATTTTCTCTTCTTTTGCAGGTGCATCAAGAAGATTCATTTAAGATTAATGCATAGAACATAATGTATATTGGTTGATAGTGCATGTTGAGGCATAGCTCCTTCGTAATATTTGAAGTAATTGTGAATTTACATTGTGCACAATTAGGGGCCGGAGTGTAGGAGCTATTTGTTAGTTATGTTTTCACTAATTGTTGCTATGTACATTTATTTACTTTAGATATCTGCCTAATTTATGTAAAGCTTGTATTTTTATTTTTATTATTTCTTACTATTAGTTGTTGCATGTATTTAAATAGCTATTGGGCACTTCCATAGGCACCCAGGTATATAGGTAGGCAGGCAGGCAGGTTTAGGACCAGCAAGCCTATGGTTTTTTACCAGCACGAAATAGACAGCAGGAAATGTTTGTTTGTTTGCTTGACTTTGAAGAGAATAAGACATTGAAGACGTCTTTTGCCTGCGTGCACTACTTTTCCCACAGTGCAATAGTGGCCTTTTGCTTGAAATTGGAAGTTGAAATTTTGTTGACAAATAGCCACTACACATAGGTTTAAAACACCTGACCACTTATTAGCAGACCTTAAGACTCTTGCACAGTGGGAAAAATATCTTCAGGCCAATTATATTTATGTCTTCATTTAGTATTACTTTTGCCAATAAAATAATTTTTATTGTGGGGTCCCCTATAGTCTAGAAACACATGGATTAAAACAATCAGATGGATTAACAGCCAGTGCGATGTAAATTCGAAAACTCACTTGGACATTTTATTTTTGCATCCTTCAGAGCTTTTTATAGACATCTTGTAGTACCAAAGTACATTTAATGCCACTTAGCATACAATGAGATCAATGCTACAAATACAATGTACTTCAGAAAAAAAAAAGTGAAAAATATGTCAATTTTTAGTACACATAATTAAAAAAGTAAATACAACTGAATAAGGACTGTTATCAAACATGAATGATACACCGAGGGTTCCCAAACCTGGTCCTCAAGGTGCACTGCTCTGCTTGTTTTCCAGCTATTCTTGCCCTACCTGTTGCTGATTACCTGGATCAGGTGTGTTCAGTCAAACCAAAGTTGGAGAGGGTGGAGTAAAGTCGTATCTTCCAGCCTCAGATTCACTAAACACACCTGATCCAGGTAATCAGTAGTGGCTACGACAGAGATAACTGGAGGACCAGGTTTGAGAACCCCTGTGATAAACAAAAAAACATACATGCTACACTCATGGGCAACAAGATTTGTTTTTCTGGCAACATTTCTTTCACTGCTGAGAGGATTACAATAAATATGCAATTCAAATATATAAAACAGCCATAACTTATTAACTTATGTTACATACTGTGAAAAAAATAAATATGCTGAGATCTGGGTCATAGTAACTTTCAATTTTCACTTTCTACTCTGAAAACAGTTTGAACCTCTATCAGGTAGCTACAGTGACTAACATCCAACTAGACAGATTAAAGCATCTGTTAAGTGGCTATTTATTACATTGTGCTGTAGTTTACTGTTGTGTTGTCTTGAACTGTGCTGGCTGTGCGTTATTCTGAGGGTCTGCAAATATGAATAATTCTGAAAATAACAAATCAATAACATAATGAATAATAATAATAATAATTAAAAAAACACTTTTAGTATCGAGTCATTTTACTTAAACTGCACAAATTCATAACAGATCCCTCAGTGATTTACTCTGTCATTATCTGCGAAAACATTAAAAGTTTAAATATTTAATGTGTGAATTAAGACATCTCTAGGAAAAGAAAAAAAAATTACTCCAAGGCCCAATTGATCCACTGTTGAATATCTTGGTCACAGGTTTGGGAAGATTTCAGGGATTGCTTTTTTTACCCTTGGTGAAGTTTCTCCGCTGGATACAGGTGATGAGGTGTCTCATCAGTTCAGGTAATTGAATGCTCACTCCTGTTGATGGCACATCCTTTAGTAACTCTGAACAGTTCACCTGAAAGACAATAAATCACAGTGATTCAGTGCACTGCATTTAATTAAGGTTCCTCATTTCTGCTATACTTGTTCTGTGTAATTCTTAATCTTTGTAAGACCAGATTCGATCTTTCTGATTTGGTAAATGTGATATCAAAAAGGGAATTCTTACATTTCTATTATCGTTAAATGTCTTCAAGGTGTTCACAAGTTTCTTGTAATGTTCTTGACGGTTATGCAGGATCTCGTACACTTTGCAGAAGAACTTGTCCTGTGAGTGACATATGCAAAGATGTATTATCTTTAAAAAAATAAACCAGGCACAAACATACTGTACAATTATACAGTTCACTGCAATCTGTCAGCAGATATTAGTTTTTCCAATCATATTCCACATAAACTACATGTACAAGCAACACCGAATGCACAACATAACAATCTTACCTCACAGCCAGCCTCAACCAGAGGACGAACATCCTCCACAAAGAATTCCTGCAACACATAATAGAAAAATTAGATTTATTAGACTCTGAACATTTATTACCATGAAAAATGTTAACAATAATTTAACAAGCAAGAAAATAACGGTGCTTATTAGATGAGGTCTTACCTTAGTGAGAGACTCATTGTATTTTTCAGCCAGATCAATTATAAGGTTTAGGTTAGGTTCAAGCCTTTGATGAGTAGGATTGGGAACAGCTGGAATGACCAGCACAGACAGAGCAGATACCAGCAGAAGCATCGCCATCTTCATGACACTAGCTTGTTGGCTGTTGACCTCAGGAAGATGCCTTAAACTGATCACTCAATTGTCAGCTTGCAGCCGATTCTGAGGTCTTGGCTGAGAACGGAGGATTTATATTTGATTTACCCACGCCCCACTTGTGCTACGTATTTCCACTCATTTAAAAAAAAAGATGCAGTGAGATAAGATTTAGTGGTTGATGAGATACTTCGTCAAAACAGAGCTACATTTCTCTGAACCGGATCTACAGTGTTGCTTGCCATACTAGTAAAAAAAAACAAAAAACAACTTTCTAACAAGCGATCTGTTAATGAAATGAAAGAAGAGACATTCATATGTAAAAACTTAGGTCAACCACAAGAATTTAATGACACAACATTATGGACTCTCAAAGTCACAAAATCAGTCACAAAGTGACAAACATGAAAATACAACTGCAATGCTGCCCTGAAGTTTGAAGCCGAACAGGGTCTTCTGTTACCACTGCTGTTCAACAGATTTTTATAAAGACTAATGACACTAGTGCAATTATCAAAATGACAATATTAAATAGTTTTGATCCACTGTAGTTTCAATAACAAGACAATGTTTTTACAACAGAATTGCACATACTTGAGCTAACTAGTTAACTTTGGTTCACTGACTGTAGGCTGTTATTTCAGTGTCTCACGATAGAATCGAAACTGGTCATGCTGTGTATTAGGATAATAACAATGTCAGTTTATCTTTAAATGTTTTGGATATGTGAAATCACACAACAAAGCTTTAAATAAGAGAAGGATCAGTGGATTTACAGTGGATTTTGTCGTAGGTAACCGTAACATAATTATGTTTAGGTTACTAAACTTTAACTTCAAAGAGGAACATTATAAACATAGTATGCTTTCGAAGACTTTCTCCAGCTTGATGAAGAAAAGGTACAAAGATAAGAAGGCTGTGCTCCAGATTTAAAATGTTAGTCTGGTTTGCAGCGTTGTGCAAAACAGGTAACTTCCCAGCCAGGTAACAGGAGGGACTTGAAAGTTTCATGCTTCAAAAACTGAGATATTGTGTTTTTAACTTTACTTTTTTTAAACTAAACAAACCAAACAGGAACTTTGTTCAAGCTAAATGAAAGTATGAATATCTCAAAAATGTTTATTACTGAATATTACAAATGTATGGGAATCACTGGTGTATTTTCACAAGAGTTTTAGGAGTCATTTGTCTGCTCAGTGGAGATAGGATGAGAGGGAAGTGATGCTGCACTTTGTGATTTCAGAGTTCTGATCCTGGTTCTTACGGATGCGGTAGAAGTGTTCAATGTAGCTGGACCGCCCCAGCAGCTCCACAAAGTCCTCATCATGAGTGATGATCAGCAGCTGGAAGTTACGTTGGCGAGAGCGACTCTTAATGATCCTGGGGGGAGAAGAGATTAAGAATTACATAAAATTTATATGGCCCATGCTATGGACACATTCCAACTGCAATATTTCTGGAAATGCAGAATATTGGCATGTCAATTTATCATAAACATTTACTGCACTGTGTACCACCCAGTAGTTAAATTGGAATTTATGAGGAGGAGGAGACTTTTCCTCATGAAGCCGGGGTGGACGGTCTATACCAAATACAAAGTGCTTTTAATGCTAAATGTACGGTTCACAAAATACAGTAATTAATGTACTTAAATAAAAATAGCCATATCTTTCTATCCACTGTAAATAAAGTATACTGCAGAAATAGCTCACACAAACTCAAGACTCAAGTAAAAGTGCATTTTCTTAAAGATGTCCTATTATGCAAAATCGACTTTTTTCAGTGTATGTAGACACACACATTAGTAGTATGTTAGAAGTGCACACCCGCCTTTTATGGATTTTCCTGTTTTGTAGAGTCCAGTGTTTGTACAATCCAGAGTTTACCATCTTGTATATGTATACCAGGGTTGACGTCACAAGTATTTGCCTGCTAAACCTGATTAATAGTGATTAATAGTGATTTGGTGCTATCTAAATAAACTGAATTTAATTGAATTGAATAACTAGTTGTGCTACCCTTGGTGGCAAGAACTGCAATCAAGTGTTTGAGATAACTGGCAATGAGTCTTTCACATCACAGTGGAGACATTTTTGGCAGACTCTTCTTTGCAGAATTGTTTTAATTCAGCTACAATCGAGGGTTTTCCAGCATGCAGCCTGTGGATCTTGATGTTTTCTTGTATTAATGCTGATATAGTTGTTTTTCTTTTTCTTTATTTACGAGTAGAGAGCATATGTAACAAGTCATTTTCCTCTGAAATTATAAAAGTTCTTTGAATCTTAAATTATCTCAAATTTTATAGCTAGGTAGTTAGCAATTAATCTATCTTATGTTTCATCTTATTATAAATGTGTACTTTTATAACGTTTATACATCTACTAACAGATTACCATCTCATTATCTGCGCTTGCAACTGTCATAAATAACCAAAAAAGACAGCACTGTGTCAAAAATCTCAAGCTACTCATTCATTTCAGTGATACTGTGTAGGCTCCTTTATAAATGCTAAAATGCAGAATTGCACAGACAAATAAAAAAATTTTTGGCGGAAGAACAATTTATTGCAGCTGTAATAACCTTTTAAAGTTTTTAAAAACTTACAGTACAAAAAGTGCACTAGCTTATATAATATACAGTATGTATATTATGTACTGTAAGTTATCAGTATTAATAGCTGCATTTTCGCATCAAAGCAGCAGCATTTTGATGATGCAGGGCTTTTATTGGTGTAATAACGGCCTTAAAGCCAAGTGAGGTTGGAGATGAATGTGGAGAGGCCTACAAATGAGAAGAAGCATATTGCACAGTCCCTGTGTGCTGTTGTACTTTCTTACAAGTAAAGAAGTACAAACATTGTGTATGTGTATATACTGACTCTACAAGTGCATGTGCCAGTGACTCAATGTTCTCCCGATCCAGGTTGGTGGTGGGCTCATCCAGGGCCAGAATCCCACAGTTCAGACAAAAGGTCTCTGCCAGAGCTAAACGGATGATCAGGGATGCCAACACCTAGACGCAAAAGGAATTTATTAATGAAACAAAAAATCCACATGAACTCAAGATGCAGTTTTTAGATGTTTTCATAGCACTGGCTTACATCATGATTTACTAGAAATGTTTTAGCAGTCATTGATTTATGTGATACATGTGGCAATACATAATGTACTGTACTGGTACCTTCTGACCAGCGCTGCAGCGTCCTCTCATATCCAAAGCCGTGTCTCCTTTCACCATAACTACTCTGTAGTTGTAAACCCTCCGCCTCACTCCAGCAGACGCGTTTTCATCCACATCAGACCTGATCTCCACATACTCAATATCTGAAAAGCAGGCAAGAGGGAGTGATAAAGCAGCACTGACAGAAGGAAGGTAACTATGTACAGTGAATACTACACATAAATAATAGATTTTTAAGACGTAAAATGTACCTTGACCCCTGTAGGTGCTACGCCATAGGTCTCTGATAATCTTGTTGATCTCATCCATCTTCATGCTGTGGAACTTCATGATAGTTCTGGGAAAAACAAAAAAGGAAACAAAGACGCAAATTCAGAGCTGGACTGCACACTGTCTTTGGAATCATGAGTCAAGTCCTAAATCAAATAGCATAAAATGTTTAAATAGTGTAAAAACGTTACAACGCACTAGACCCAAAATGACTATCAAGCAACTCCTATCTGTACATGCTTGTTTATATATTTGCCATTATTTTCCATAGAGTTCACAATGCCTGCTTCAATTAGATGTGAAGGAGTAGAAAAAAAAACTCATTTAATGTGATATAGTGCAAATGAAGAAAAAAGTGCCAACTATGTACATGTAACTCACATTTATAATGAGTATCCCAAAATGAAAAAGAGAACACAAGCTGGTGCTGGATTAGAGCATGTGGTAAATTATATTCTACGTTGGTTCAACAGTAAACTGATGCATACCAGTGTGCACACAAGCATGCATGCAAAAGGCATCAATAATTCAACTCAAACGGACATAACTTTTTACGTTTTTTGCTGAACAGCGTTATGACCTGACTGACTTTAAACAAGAATTATTTTCCGATAATGTGGTTACAAAATGTTTGCAACAGCACTTGAAATCCATTTAATATTGATACATGACATAGATAACATATCAATACATCAATGTCACTGGATGCTGCTTTCCTGTATACCAAGAACCATTTTTGTCTATAATCTAGGAAATTGACGAGAAACTAATGTGGTTTGAAAACACCACAACGATAACAATGTAACTAACAGCGCTTCGTCTGAAATCATATATGTGAATATGCACAAAAACCATAAAGAAAGGAAGCAGAGGAGTCCTTATCCATCCATCTGACATACTGCATCATATTTAATAACTTCTGACTCAACAGAAGGAAGTAAAGGCTTGTGAATTGCGAGGGTATGAGAAATGTCATGTGATCAGAAGTTATTTTGTATTTGAAACAGCATATTGATGTTATGACCTACGGACAGGTGGGTGGGGTGTAAAAGTTACCCAGACCCTTAGAAAAATAATCCCCTGGGCTTTACATGTTGTAATTATATTAGTGCCGGTGTCAGACAGTGCGTGTAATTCATGACACTGACACCGACACTGAAGAACTCTTGCAGCAGCAGTTGCTTTATACACATGCAATCTCTCCTCTATCAGCCTTGTGTGCACCTTGAAAGGATAAGTTTATACTGTATCAAGTCGTCAATTTAATTAACTAAAAATGCTGTAACTTTGTACAAGCAAGTACTCGAGTATAGCTGTGTATAGTCAGTTGCTCCAATCACCCTCAGGAAACCAACAACCACATAAAAGCTGCATTTTGTGTCATTCAGTGCATCCTGATGGAAACTTTATTTGAAAATGAATGCTGCTTCAAAATAACTACAACATGCACAATTAACAGAAAGAAAGTCACTCAAGAAATGATTAAATGAAACTTACTACAACCTACGTCTGCACATCAGACACTAGTTTGATAATATTTTTTTCCCCCAGAACAAAACAAAAACTCTATTACTACTTTTGTGGCCATGGTAAATGTAGTATAGAAATTATAGTTGTTATGAAAATACCGGAAATCACATTTAGTTCACACACCTACAGTGATCGGTCTGTATCTATGACCCATTAACCTGGTAGCCTCAATTCAGATACTCTTTTCAGTAGTAAATAAAAACATGTGAATATCTGGTTTTTCAAACAAAACACTACACACTGAAGTATGAAGTAAGTATATGTATTTTAGTTTTAAGTAAACAAACCTGGTGGGTATATATTTATTTTTTTACAGTTAATTTTTTTTTTCAACTAAGTAGTTATAGTTTTGTGTTCTTTTTTAAATGTTGTTATACAAAAGCAGCCACAAAACTAACGAGTTATAAATCAAAAAGTCACATTATCAAAGTACACTACTCACGAAAAGTTAGGGATATTCGGCTTTCGGGTGAAATTTCAGGATGAACCTAAAATGCACTATAACCTTTACAGGTGAACT
>JAUMHL010000006.1:17456674-17488926 GCA_032362345.1 Sandelia bainsii | reverse complement strand
GGAGAGCTGCTGTAACATGCCAAAATAATTTCCCTCTGGGATTAATAAAGTGTTTTGAATCTTGAATCTTGAATCTCATGATCACCATTTTTTCTAGTTTTGAATGAAACATAACAAGCTGTTATTATGTCTATAATAAATCTAGGTTTATCTGTTTATAATTTGACATGGATATAAAGTATAATGTTACCAGAGTCTAGAACTGATCTTCCTTGGAAAACATGTCTGATCATTCAAGTGGACCTTCTTTACAGTTGCTGTCTCAAAACATTTACCACAAGGGGACAGTGTTTCCCTGTGAAAAAGTCTACAAAAAGAAGCCAGATGGATATGAGACTCACGCTGTTCCATTCTGTTTAACTCAGCAGTCAACAATATGTTTAATACTTGAAGAAAACCAGTGAAACTGTGTGTACCTCTGTGTGACAAACGAGGGGAGATTATGAATCTAATTGGAATAAAGGGACAGACGTTATTTTGAGCCTGTGTTTGGGGTTGAAAAACAGTTTACATCCGTCCACAGGGACCTGCAGGACTAGTGTTCACCACCTGCAGCTAACCCTCTAAAAACCTGAGAACATCTCTCTGAGTTCCTCTCTGTTCTCCCCCACTTGAAAGAGCGCGCACACACACACACACACACACACACACACACACACACACACACACTCCCACAAACCGCCTTCTGCTTTCAGCCCACTGACTCAGTCTGTCTGTGTTATCAGCCTACTGACTCATTGTGCCTCAGTCTGTTCAGCTCATGGCCCTCTTTCTATTTTCATCCTGTCCTGACATGAAAATGCCATGACCTTGTATCTTGTGTTGGAGTTTATGTGTGTGTTATTATGTGCATGTGTTTAAGTGTGAAAACATAATCCCACATGTCCACAGCCACACTCTCTGTCCCATTGGCCAATGGAATTGGTTTACTTAGTTATTAATTTGGTTTACTTGGCACTTGGAACCAGCTGGTTCTATCCCACTAATAAACAAAATATGGTAGGAGAATGGTAACATAAAATAATGCAGCAAGAAAAAGCTATATTTTTCATCTTAAATAAATGAAATGATCTGGACTGATGGTAGTCGTCATTTAGAAACAATGAAACTGAACTGACAGAATTATGTTCACTGAACTGTCTGATTGAACAATTGAACTGTCAATATGTTTTTCAATCCCAAGGGACTGTTTGGCTGGCAAACTGCCTTTTGTTGCCACCCACTTGTTGGAAAGCATCTTGACAGAGAGAGTTGAGTAGGAGAAAAGCTCATTGATTTGAAGGTGTTTCCTGAGTCTGAGATGGAGTGAAATTACACATTTCACAGCAAATCATGTGTTTCGCGGCAATGTAACCAGCAGTAATACTTCAGTTATGTTGTTTTATATTTGTTTTTTCAGAAGCAAGTGTTTTTTAAGACAATTAACTGCAAATTACTGGACTTTTCTACTCCTTGTTATGTATTATGGCCACTTGATCTCTCTAAACAGTCAGAATTTAAGAGTTTGAGCTTCAGTGGAGTAGGTTGTGTTTTTCATGAATACAGTAGCACCTCATAATATTAAATGTGCAAAGGTTAGGTGATAGGTTACTTCCATCACCTAATATGAGCAGAAATGTTCCTTTAATCTACCCAGCAGGATAGTTTTAAGCCACAGTTTGTGTGTTATAAGGACCTTGCTCTTTGTCTTCACACGTTTATCCACTCAGTTTGGGTCAAAAAGGCAGCCAAGGACATGACTGATGACAGTCATAAAAGACAGGATATATGCAGAGGGTCCCTTTCTGAATATAGCTTTTTCTAGTTGCCAGCCAATTTAGTAATAATTTGATACCTTATTAAAGTCTTCATAAAGGTCCCCTTTTCTACTGATTTGCATTGTTTATATTGTAATGTCAGAGGTAATTTTAGGTGTCGTATACTATATTTCTCCAACTGCCATTCCAGCACATTTCTGTTTGAAATAGCCAAAATTAAAGGAAGGGTGAAAAGGCTGCAATGGTAGAGAAAGGTGAGATTCAAAAACCGGGATATTGGTACATACAGACAATAGTTGTGTAAAGAATCATAAATAATAATAATAATAAGAATATTGATACTTTATTCATTTCCTTGGGGAAATTCTTGTACAGGCTACCCCCTTAAGGTGCCAAGGGTTCTGGGTTCAGTTTCTTGGCTGATCAGGAATCAGGGGAAGCGGGAATTGAGACACCAACCCTGGGGTTCGTAGACAACTTCCCTACAACCTAATTCACAGTCCCCCCAAATGTGACAATGTGCAAGAGGCTAGTCTATTATTGCGTATCATCGGCGTAGAAACAGACTGTAACTGTGTCTTATAACTGTGGTATCATAGAAATGGAAAATAGTAAGGGTGCAAGAACTGATCTCTGTGAATTGCACAATATTTCTATCAAAGGCTGACTTACAGTAATAAAACACAGAATGGACTTACTGAAAGATATGAACAAAGGCACCCCAAATCCAATCAGATATGGCCACACAGTTTTTACAGACATTTCAAAAATACTATAATAAGTGTGTTAAATGCCACAAACAGGTCCAAAAAAAGTAGTACAGTATGTCGACCACAGCCACATGCTAGAATTCGATAATTTAAAACTTCAAGGAGCGCAGTTTCTATGCTGTGACTTTTTAAAAAAACCTGACAGAAATTTCTCAAACTGAACATTACTGTACAGAAAAGAACTTATCTATTTTATCTACCTTACCTTATCTAAAGTTAAAAAATATAAATTGCTATTTTGAAGTTGGCCCGAAATTATGAGGTGAGGATCTCCCACAGTATGAATGCAGAGAGAGACCACTGCAGATAGAGATAGTGTAGAGTGGACGAGGCAGGCACAATCACACAAAACCAGTGAGAGTGGGCAGGGAATGTGCTGGACCTGGTAATGGGAGATAAAATAACCTTTTACAAGTGTAGTGGTGTCAGGGGATGCATAACATTGATGTCTCAACAGTGAGCAAACGGACCACTGCTACAAAGAAAAAGGAATATTTTTATATTATGTGCTATTTTACAGTTTTATACCAGCCATTTTGTAAAACATTCTTTTTGAATGATCTCTGTACCTTTCAGACAGCTGCTGACCTCCATTCATTTCAGTGTATTGTCAAAATGGGCTTACAAAGACTTGACATATGCTTGAGTAAGGTAATCTGTTACTGTGACCCTCTTTGTGAATTTGTGAACTGTGCCTTCATTTCTACCAAGCTACAGTGATATTATTACAGTTTTGCAAGGGAGGACACAAGAGGTGGTGGGAACTTCAGTGACTGGGTTGATTAGTAATGTAAATCTATTTATTCTACAAGTATGAACTCTAAAATCAATGTGTGAGTTTATATTGTATTACTAAATTTGCATCCAATAGATTTGTTTTGTATGATCTTGAGATTGTTGAGTGTTTTTGTTGTGTTAGTACATTCTGAACATGAGACTTAACTGTTATACCAAGCTGCATATCAGTAAAGAGAACTACCTGTTTTGAAAAGGTGAAATAACCCTAGAGAAATGTGCCTATAAAATGTCACAATATCAAATGATCACAAATGACCCCAGATAATATAATCACAGAGTGTACATTACTGTTGATCTATTTTTGGACATGGCATTTGTACTTTTGAATAACAGTTTTTTTTCTATTACAACATGAAGTTGAACAGTTGCAGCTAACGCTGTTTTCAATTTCAACTCTTGCAGACATAAACGCCTGTGAGCACAGAAATATCAGAAATATGGATATACTGAGCAGATGCTCCCAGGCTCATTGTTGGAATCTCCGACCATATTGTTTGTTCCCTCCATCTTGTCAAGCTTGATGTCCCACTTTGATGGAACTTTCATGATGGAGAATGATCTGGTGCATTAAATCAGCCAAGGTAAATTTGCCAAGTGAGATCACTCAGAGAGCAAACTATAGAAAAGCAATGATCTGCACCCAGAAATGCACTGACACCACAGGTTTGGTTAAGATGGTTTATTGTAAAATAAATCAATGATGAGTGTGGTGGAAGAGAGTGTGGCACAGCTGGGAAGGATCCTGGAGAACATACAGTAGATGTGTAAGTAACTGAACAACTCAAAAGAGACATTAACTCTCTTCAGGTGACAAGAGCGTTAAAGTCATTGAATTGTGATTTTGTGACATGTGACATGTCATTATGAAATAACACCTTATTGAGTCTGTTATCTACAAATAAATTAATACAACTGTTTACAAAATCTGGTTTCCTTCACTTGCTTCAGTGACTGCACCAATATATTTGCTTGCTTTTCATATACGTACATTTTGCTGAGGATGCAGTTGTTGACCATTGCTTGCAGGTATTTAAAGTTCCTCTGAGATGAGTTCAAACCTGTGCTCATGACATTTTTAACAAGAAAAAATCCAAAATGGTTGAAAACTATAAAAAATTGAAGTAATTATGTGTCTTTACTGTGTATCTACGTGCGTGTGTGTGTTGGTGTCAGTTTCTCTGTGTTTGTTCTGAATCTGTATCTGTTGTAACTATGTCTGTGTGTTTAAAAAAACAAAAAACAGAACAATGACAACTGGTCACACTTTCTGATCTGAGTTTAAATTGCTCATCCAGCTACCAACCAGACTCTCAAGTGGAGAAATTATTCTTTCTCTTTCCTGTACTCCACGGGTTCTTAGCAGCATCACTTCCATTTTGTTATCTATTTAGTAATTAATTGGGATAATCATCTTTTGAAAAGTTATTCTCATTCTGTGCCATTTTCAATTCAGATTTTTTTTTTTTCACAAAAGGACTGTTTGATGTTTCTATTTCTTCTCTTCATAGCTGATTATACCCTGGAGCTTTGTCTCCCCCAGCTACCCTAACTGAGCATCACAGATGTTATATGCGTTATATGTGTACATTTCAAGATTCTTATTAGAAACTGATCTGTTAACCTTGTCAAGAAGGTTTCAGCACAACAGGGTGAAAAGATGCTTCATCAATTGTCATTTTAAGTGTAATGTCTTGTTTCACGCCACTGCCATAACAAATCACACATACACACACATCCCCAAAACTAGAACTTCTCTAGCTTGGAGTTAAGTGAGGTTAAATGTTTGTAAGCTGCAGAGGCTTGGATTTAAAGCTGTGTGCACTTAAGCTGAGCTGCAAAGCCTTCTTGAAAAAAGGATGCAATACTTCTGTATAGCGAATGTGTGACTGTTAGACAAAGAACAAGACAAAGAGAAACTGTAAAAATATTCCAAACACAAATTAATCAATTCCCTTTACTGTTTAAAATTCACTAGAAAGCCATGAAATTTTCAAACAATGTCAACGCCCCAGTGTCCTGCAAGGGCAGCACAGCAAGATTGAGACATCAAAAGCTTTTCTTAGTTCTCTGAACCTTTGAAATCTACCATGGACTATACTTTAGGATGTCTCTGAGACAAACTGACTCACGAAAGTCTATAAAGATACAAAACATACCAAGTTAAACTAAGATACAGACACTGTTGCATTTTGGAGTCAAGGTATGCTCCAATCAAATCACAGATTTAGGTCAAAGTAAAAATAAATTCACATACATCAATGTAAAACTAGTCAAGTTTGCTAAACTAAAAATGTAAAACTAGAATTTAAAATTTCAGTGTCTTGTGACTTTGTCATTTAATAACTAAACAATGTAGTGCCATCAAGGGAGAGTGCACTGTCTTAGAAAAATTATTGGGATTAGAATATGAGCGTTAGAAAAATAACATTTTGTCAAAACCACAATAAACACAAACACGCTGTAAAACCTATTTTCTGGTCAATTGCTCTGTTCTCAGTATCACGCTTTTTAAATACTTTGGATGGAACAGATCAGACAAAAACCTAGTGTTTCCTATACATCCTTAAAAAAAACTACAACATGATTTTATTTTCCAGTAATGCTTTCAAGTAGGTTGCACTCGTTTTATTTCCTTTTGAAATGACACTTCACTTTTGAATACAGTAAATACTTTTGCAAGACACTGTTTGTGGTGATACAGTCTGTGTGGAATTTCTTTTATTGTAAAAACAAGGAAACTTACAGTGACAGAATAATCACACAACATCTCACTGCAGTGAATAATCTTGCTGATATGCTACAATAGTATGTGTGAAACCTGCCTCTGCATAAAAAGAGCTGAGAAACAATGAGAACTCCAGAACACACTGTGGATATAATATGATAAACTCCACTGGAAAAGGATTTTGACAGTTACTATTGCACCAAAAATAAATCATAAAGTCTGCAAAACTGGGAAAAACTGCAGCGATTATTTTTAAACGGGATATTTGGTTGGATAAATGAAGTAAAGTCAATATGCAATAAGGATAGATACATGGTGTGTGTGTGTGTGTGTGTGTGCATGCATGAGGGAATATTAATGTTTATATGTTTAGAGATTAACCTTTTGCGTGACTGATGCCACCATCTTTTTTATAAACATACTTTATCAAATGAAACTGCCGACAGATGGTCCAAATATCATCAACTGTGCTGCAGCTTTTATCCTCAGATACAAAGAAAGAGAACAGGGAGAATGAGAAGAAGAAAAGGGAGACAAATACAGGGTTGCTTGCCAGCATATGTGTGCATAACTGGAAGTTGTCAGCAATATGCGCAGAGGTTCAACACAAATTGCACATATGGTACATACTGCATGTCACATAATGGAATAGTTACACTGCAGTAAAGATGGGTTATTTTTCAAACTGAAGTTTAAAATGCACCAAATGTTCCTAAATCTATATGTTATAGTAAGATTGAAAGGTTCTGATAGGAGTTAACTCAGTTGTATTTCATATGGCATATTTGCCGAATTATCTATTTTAACATGACATTACTGACTCAATAATTAGAGGTGCTTGTGTGTATTTCAGTTTGATTTCAATGTATTTCAGTACCTCAATTGGAAGGCAATGAATAAACAGATGATAATGAAGAAAATAATAGATAAGAAGTGAAAGTATAAAAAGTCAAATGTGAGTCAAAATTAAATATTTTTAATCAAAATTAAATAATAATAAATAATAATAAATCAAAATTATGAAAAATCTAAATTTATCTCTTTAATTGGCTTTCACTTCTGTCCCCATTGTCTTATGTAGTGTAAATATACTTTAATCTCACTGGGAATTTTACCACAACACTAATTAAGCACCTAATGGCTCAGTGAGATCAGTTAGTGGTACTATTTGGAAACAACAATAAACAGTATCACGTAAAAAGCTGTCGCACACTGTATAGAGCAACAGTGATGACGCAAACAAATCACACATTGTCACCACATTAGCTCAGATTATGAGGATAATTATGTTGATACTGTTGAATGTCACGAAAGCTGTTGTGTGTGATGAACCTCAGCGGTGGGATTAGCGCACGACACTTCCTTCATGCTGGGTGTTTAGCAGGCAGAGGCTCCACAACAACAATCCGGGACCTGATGGATGTCACACTGACAAAGAGGATTTGGAAGAGGGCAGATAGACAGAAAGAGAGAAAGAGAGAAAAAGTGTAGGAGTGTGGAATATGTGTGAGCGAGAGATAGGCTCAGTCTGTAAGCTGATGTCTCTCGTCTTGACCCTCTCTTTCTTTCTCATCTCACCTCTATAACACACACAAATGCTGCTTTATGGCATCACGGCAGTAGAATATTCGAACAACATGACTCAGTAATGTTTGACAAATGTTGTTTTCTGATGCTATTTTCAGTTTCACAGAGAATAATCTAATGCTCGTGACAGGCTTGAAAAACCGTGTCATTGTGCAGTGATCACCTTGATACAGGTCTTAGCAATTTCAAATAATTTTTTTATTGTCACAGTTTAAATTAGATTTCTTGTGATACAGGAGAAAAAGCAATCTCACCTGAGAGTAAGCATCATCATCGTCTAAAAAGACGATTTAACATTTTTGCTGTTTTTTAACTACTTTACAGACAGATGGTGCCAGATCTGTTTCAGTGGATGCTAAGTATCCTCTGTTGTTTTGTAATAACAGGCTCTAGCTAATGAGAAATGAATGGTGCTGTTGGTAAATGTCTTAAAGAGATATCATTTTAATTGGCTTCTACATTAGAGCTTGAGAATTTATTTACAAAATTTGAATTTCAAATGAACATTAGGTAGATCTACTGAAGAATGCAAAACCAACTTTGTTTTAAACTCTCTTTTAAGCATGGCTTTTCACATCCAGTGAGGTGATGAATGATACAGCTTCAATTCATAGTGTACATCCCACCTGGCAGCTGTTATCTATATTATCTACGATAACATCAATACAAATGTAAATGAGTGTGGATAACTGCTTTATGAACCATATTCAATTTTAAGGTGTATTATGAAACGTGGTGGTGAGAACCACAAATTCATCTTTGAGCTATTCCCTGCAGATTTCAGCCCACCGACAGCCTCAGATGTTACATTTCCATATCGGCTTGAATGATTGAATCTGAGGCTTGTGGTTAATATTTTAAAATTGAACTGGAATTAGGAGCAATCCTTGAAATTTAAAGGATAACATACTTCCCCCCACAGAGATCAGTACCACACAGGCACAGTGTGGAACCTTTCCAGAGACTTTTCAAGTTGTCTCCTTCAATTAACTGCCTAGAGAAATAACTGAATAACTGTGCAGAATGACAGAATCAGTTGATTAACGTCCTGTCAGGAGGCAAGCTGCCACACTTTCTGAGCATCATGAAAAGTTACACAATTGTTTGTGGTTCAATAGCAAACTTAATACATTCATTTTCATTTAACAAACAGAAGCAGACTTCTGTCCACTTCAAATTGCATCTCAAAACAACATTCAAGCCATTATGGAGAGATATGCTTTTTTCATTTTGATTTCCAACGTCTAGGATGTGATGAAGGACTTGATTTTTCTTTTTTTCATTTTTGACTTTTGTGTGCAGGCTATCAATCAGCAAAATGCCGGTAAAGCAACTGTGAGGCAATATTTTGAAAAATGGAACCAACTCATATTGAAGTCTTTTCTATTCTACTCTGTTATATTCTATTCTATCCTATTCTACTCTATTCTGTTCTATTTTGTTTGCTTTTTGGAGCAGACATAAATTACCCTGCATGGCTGGTTGTGTGTGCGTGTGAGTGAGTGAGTGAGTGAGTGAGTCTCTGTGTATGTGTGTTTGTGTGTGACGTGGTCTTGGTTTGAACTTTGTCAACTGCACGCACACCCTGGCTCTGTGCTACAGGGAAATGTGGGCGTTGTGTCTGCCAGGCCTCTTACACTTGGCTTGTCTACATGCATTACTCACACACACGCACGCTGTCGCACAAATACATGTGTACAAATCTGCAAACGCACACACACACAGACATGCAGAGTCATGGGTGCACATATACAAAGACAGACACACATGAATAAAGAGAGTCACACGAACACACACACAAATGCACGGGAGGGGTGGGGGGTGGGGGTGGGGGGTGAGTCCATTGAGGATTTCATCTCACATAGTTAATATTCAAACTAGCCAGGGCCTGCCAGGCAGCCAGCAGCATGATAGCATTAGCTACTGAAATTCATATCTCTCTCGTTCTCTCTCGTTCTCTCTCACATACACACACACACACACACACACACACACAAACACACGCGCACACATACAGCTGTCTTTGTGAGGACACCACTGGAATAATGCAGTCCCTAGCCCCTTGCCCTAACCTAAATCATAATAAATAAATAAATACTTAAGGTAAACCCAACCTTTACCTTGACCATATTTTAATCCCAAAACCAAGTCTTAAATCTCATTATTAAAAGTTAGGTAAAGTGAGGAATGACCAAAATATCCCCACAACGACGTGTCTCAATTAACTCATTTGTCTTCCTTCTCGTGGGACTCTTAACTAATTCAGAGTTGTTCAGTCGTGTTTACTGGGGAGATGTTAATGCAAAAGCGCTGCAGCGTGCTCTCTCAGCTCCCACACTGGCATGATTTCCAACAATCCAGCAACCAGTAGATGGCCTCATTGTGCCTCAGTGTGCATGCCTCCTGGCTAAAAGTTCATCTCAGGCCATCACAGCGCCTTCATTTTTAGCTCTGCTTTTATTTTTGGTGACTTTAGAGCAGTGATATTATTCTTGTTTTTGTCAGTCTAAGTCAGGTCTAAAATAAAGTGCAAGCATATAAAGAGAATACTTATTACTAAAGAGAATAATTGTTACTGTAAAAAATGTAACAGTGACTTTATTTTGCAGCTAATAATAAAGTGATGAAGTTCAACTGGGTATCAGATTTCAAAGATTCATATCACTAGACAAACTGAGAAAAGACGTCTTTCCCTCTATAGATTCTCTAACAACAAAGATTTAACCAGTTCAAAACCTCCATTCTTCAGCAACAAAACTTTATGCTTTATAGTTTGAATTTGATTGACTCTACCCAGGGGTTGAATTACAGGAGAGCTAGGGGCCTTAGGTCGTCCAAAAGAGACCCAAGCTTCCCAAGAAACATACAGAATTAAGCATGAAGAAGCATGAAAACCGTGAAGTCTAATTAGAAAGTGCTGCAGAAACATGTAGTGTGTTTTATATGTAGATTTATATAGACCAAAGGGTAACTTCTATGAGTTTTATGTTCTGTGAGTTTTTGTGCATATGCATAACTACTGTGCCTGAATGGAACAACCTTCCATGTTGATTTTTCCAGGCAGTGACAAAAGAATTATGAAACAAATCAGTTAGGAAACAGTTAGGAAACCTGAAACAGATCTACGTTTCTTTCTAAGCCATGAGCCTTTATGTTTTTGTACTATTTGCTATTAATGGCAGCGATAGTTTAATAATCTCTCTCCTTCTCCGTCCTGAAGCGGTCCAAGGTTCTGACTGATTTCTGGCCTCATCGTCAATAAAACGATGGACCTATAAGTTTTATATAATATGCTGTTGCTATATGATACGAGAAAAAAGACCAGAAAACCAGAAAGTCACGGCGTAATTCCAACCCTGGCTTTACCCCTCACAGCCTCCCTGGATAGATGGAGCAGTTGTGGCAGAGACCGTGGCGCACAGCAGCAGGCAGCAGCTGAGTGGAGAGAGAGCAGTGCGCATGAAAACGGTCTTGAATAGACCATAGTCATTCCCATCATTCTCCGCCGGCCGGTCAGACCGCAGACACATCACAGGGTAACTGAATGTTGCACAACAAATTATGACCCCCAAAAGAAAAACATACGGACTGGTAAACACCTGAGGACCGCTGCAACAGGGGGACTGTGACTGACTTTCCATGGAGAAGAGCGCAGGGAGGGTGAGCTCCTTCATCAGGTACCAAGATACAAGTTGGATGTATGCCGAAGAGATGTGGATTTTTTGGGGGATTGAATATAGGTGGGTGGCCAAAATAACTCTTGAATTGTTTGAAAGCTTTTGATGTGCTCACACAAATCGACACGCAAACTAAACCAAAAGAAAAAAAATAACCTCGCATCTGGATCATAACTACATGGCAGCATAGAAAAGCTGTGAGATCGCTGATCTTTCTTACATGCGCTGAATTAGACAATTAAATGGATGTCTCTGCTTTCAAAACGGACTGTTGTGACTTTTGAATGCTGTTTCTAGTCTAATTTTTTTGGGCTCACCACTCAGGTGGAAAGGTTGGCCAGAGACTGTGCCATTTACTAAAAGAGAAATGCATTCAAAGAGATAAAAAAAATAAAACGCAACATCTAGCAGCCGGGGTGGATCTGCGTCAATACAGGCACCAATATAATCACACAGACACGCCTCGAGGATCATTGAACAAATCAGATAAACGCAGCGCAAAAACCATCAATACAGGTTATTGATGAGGTGGTATATAAGGCTAACGATTGGCCAAGCCTCAGTTTATTTAACAGCTCCGATATGATATGAAACTTTCGCTGAGGCATCCAGAGAGTGGAGAAAAGGAACAAGGACATTTCTACTGCTGCCTCATACTATTTAATGTCCACAGTGCGCATTGAAAAAAAATATTTGAAACAACAGCTGGAAAAGTCTTCTTCCTTTTCAAACTAGAATGTCTGCTGCCTGTACTGCTGCTGCAGGAATTTATGAACCAGGAATTTTTGTGGGTCAAATTTCTGAAGAGATCTTTTTCAAAATATTTATAGCAGACCTTGTGCAAGGATGGTGGTTGTGACAAGAAGCCTATGGATGACCCAGTCTGTGGGAGAGCTGGTGCCGAGACAGTTAACCTCTCCACCAGCTACACAGTCCCTCTAAAAGTCTTCCCCAGAGAGGCACAGCTGCTGCAGGCTGGGGATGTGATGGGGTGACTGTTGACAACCCCATCACCCACCCCCTGTCTCACTTTAATAGTAGTCTAATATAAACAATGGATCAGAATTTCTCAACAGTTCGAGATGGCAAGCAGCTGCTCCCAGAAAGAGACTCATCCAAACGTGTGCTGACAGGATGCTTCCTCTCCCTCCTCATCTTCACCACGCTGCTAGGCAACACACTTGTGTGTGTTGCTGTCACCAAGTTTCGGCACCTGAGATCGAAGGTCACCAACTTCTTTGTCATCTCACTGGCCATCTCTGACCTTCTGGTAGCTATCTTGGTAATGCCATGGAAGGCAGCAACAGAGATTGTGGGATTTTGGCCATTTGGTGAGTTCTGCAATGTCTGGGTGGCATTTGACATCATGTGCTCTACTGCCTCCATCTTGAACCTGTGTGTGATTAGTGTCGACCGTTATTGGGCCATCTCGAGCCCATTTCGTTATGAACGCAAGATGACCCCAAAAGTGGCATGTCTGATGATCAGTGTGGCATGGACTTTGTCCGTCCTCATTTCCTTCATTCCTGTTCAGCTTAACTGGCACAAAGCTCAGACCACCAGCTACGCAGAGATGAATGGAACATACTCTGGTGAGCTTCCCCCTGACAACTGCGACTCCAGCCTTAACAGGACCTATGCCATCTCATCCTCCCTTATCAGCTTTTACATCCCTGTGGCTATTATGATCGTTACCTATACCCGGATCTACCGCATTGCCCAGAAACAGATACGGAGAATATCTGCCCTGGAGCGGGCCGCAGAGAGTGCCAAAAACCGTCACAGCAGCATGGGGAATAGTTCCAACATGGACAGTGAGAGCTCATTCAAAATGTCATTCAAACGAGAAACCAAAGTCTTAAAGACACTCTCAGTCATCATGGGTGTGTTTGTGTGCTGCTGGTTGCCCTTCTTCATCCTCAACTGCATGGTTCCGTTCTGTGAGCCGAACTTGCCAGATGGTGCCACGGACTTCCCCTGCATCAGCTCCACCACCTTCGATGTGTTTGTGTGGTTTGGCTGGGCAAATTCCTCACTCAACCCCATCATCTATGCCTTCAACGCAGACTTCCGCAAGGCCTTCTCCATCCTCCTGGGCTGCCACCGGCTCTGCCCGGGGAGCAACGCCATTGAGATCGTTAGTATTAACAACAACATGGGTGCCCCTACCTCGAACCCCAACAGTCAGTATCAGCCCAAGAGTCACATCCCAACGGAGGGCAACCATTCAGCCAGCTATGTGATTCCCCACAGCATCCTACAGGAGGAGGAGTTACAGAAGAAGGAGGGATGCAGAGGGGAGATCGAGGTGGGGATGGTAAACAATACCCTAGAGATACTCTCCCCGGCCATCTCTGGGAATTTAGACAGCGATAACGAGGTCACATTGGAAAAGATAAATCCAATAACACAGAATGGACAGCATAAAACCGTGTCGAGCTAAGAGGTGGCAAATAGATCGGAGTACACAAAAGCATGTATGTATGCACAAAAGAAAGAAAAGTGTACTCAAGGGGACCAGAAAAAGAGACAGCCGTCTTTAAGAACATGCCTGATAGGAAAGTAGTGAGTGGGATATACAGAACTTTACATGGAAAAACCTCCAGAATGTTTTAAAGTAAAGGCACTTTAACCTGGATATAACTATCTGCAAAATACTTTCAGCATTTATTGATGAAACTGACACATTTGATGATAAATGTTGAAAATGTGAATATTAAAGCAGAACACTAGCTTTGTGCACATGTATACATTTTTTAAAAACATGTTTACAAAGATGTATACATCTGCATGTGTATACTGTACAGTACTGACACTATCCTGGAATAACATAAACGCAGTATATACAGTGGAGCAAGATGTAATAACTATTAGCAAAATGTCTTGTAGGTAGGTGCTTTATATGTGTTTCAAGAAAGAGAGAACAATGTGGGTGAATTGGTTCTGGTGCAGTATAATTAACTCATTTGCAGTTACTTTGCTTGATAATTTATCTTGAAAAACAGACAAACCTGTATTGCAGTAGTAATTTATTTTGGTTACAGTTACCTCAGACACCAAAGCAACAATGTTATGATCCAAACTAAAACAGGCAGGGGGTAGATAATGGACTATAATAGCATAAGCCAAGTTGTTAAATATTCTACTTCTACTTAATCTTTACACCCTCCTCCCCAGTATTGTCTAGTAGATTCATATAAAACCTGATATGTTCAGCTGGTGTGTATTTGAGCAAGAGAAAAAAGGGGGAAAGTGGGATCAGACTGGCTCCCCTAAAGTTTCCTCATTTTCTTCTCCACACTGTGTTTTCATTAGCTTGTTCATTAGCTCCTATGCCTCTCTTCAGCAAACCTTCTCCAGGGCCCTCTGGTCTCCTCTCCATTTTCATGCTCTCCTTTCCTCTGTCAGCAAAGTCCCTTCCTCCCTTGTGCTGCCCTTATTTCTTTAGTATTGCCAGCCTCTTCTCTGTCCTCCCCACTGTTCCCTCAGTCAGCACAGTTCTTTACACCTGCACCATTATCGTCCTTTTATGTTTTTTTCCCCCTGCTTCCTCCTCACCATCTCCTTTGGCAACCTCCCATTTCAAGTTCTACTTAGAGTGGCACTAATGATTCTATTTTTGGCAAATGCAGTCAGTACATAATTAAAAAACGAATGCCAATCTGTAAACTAAAAGCTTGGACAGAGGAGGCAGAGCAGCAGCAGCAGCAGCAGCAGTTCACTTAGCTGGATGACCCCTTATGACCTTTTGCAAACTTGCAGTTATCTGATTTTGTGAATTGCTCATGCTGAGAGGCATGCTGTGCTGTAGTGGCAATGTGGAGCATGCAGTGTGACAGTCCCTCTGTGTGCAGAGGTGGAGTCCAGGACAAGCCATCACAAGAAATATACAATTACAATTTGCAGGGCTGAGCTTAGTCAGAATAATCTCTGTTACAAAAGGCAACCTTGAGTAAGTTAGTCCTTATGAAACACTCGTGATGAGCTCCTCTTGATTTTATTACATATATATATATATATATATATATTTTTTTTTTTTAAGTGATCACATAGACATTTTCAAATTGTCATGATTGTGCTTAGCTCTACGCGTTCCACTTATTAAACTGATGTTTTACAGCTAGTTTGCAAAAGATAATAGTTAGTTAGTTATTGTAGTTCAACTTTTGCCACTGTGGCCACAATGGTAAATTGTCACAGCAGTGTAGCAGTAAGAGTTAGAATAAAAATTACACATCTAAGCTGATATAACATTTAGCCACCACACATTACTGGTCATACCAGAGTAAGTAAGGTAATAGCAGCAACGCACTGAAGTGAGCAGCAGTGTGTTTTATGGCTAATTCATTTGACAAGGAAACATTTGTACAAGGAACATTTTGTCATGTCCTCTTTCAAAAGTTACATAGTCACGATTTTGTGGCCATTATAATCAAACATAAGGACAAAGATCAACAGAATATTACTGTGTGTAGTGGAAAAGAACGCCTCCAAATGGTCTCCTCGTTATCTCTTCCTAATTAATTTAAAACTGAATTCATTTTCACAGATATAATGTGAAGTTCACTGTTCTTTTCTATTCAAGTGAATTGTAATTGTTGTTGTTTTCAGAGATTATGAAATCCAAAATCCTGTGCATGGCAAACATAATTATCAGCGTCAGACATAATTAGGTTCTACTTGAAGTCCGTACAGCAGTTCTTTCTGTTGTTTTCAGTGTTGCTGGGGAGAGAACGGCTCAGCAGCATGCTTTCTGACATTGTAGGTTGAGCATCCACTGCGTGCTATGTGTGTCCATGAAGGCGTGAACCTGTTGAGAGAAAGGAAAAGCTGATCCAATAGAAAGCAATTGGTCTTGAACGAAGCATTTGATTTTCCTGCTCTGGAAAATCCAATGCTATCTAGATGGCAACAAAGCGAGGGAAAGCTTTTAGCTCAATATGTGGCTTGGCTTGTGACACAAAAGCAACTCATTGTCCTCTCTGCCTCCCTGTCCTCAGCTGCTGCCATTCGCTGTTCCACCATTTTAAAAATTGATATTTATGAAGTGGATTAGCTGTCTTGTATTATGAATTAGTTTCATTTTCCAAGAGCTCAAACTCTATTTAACGTGTCACAGTGTAATTAAACCTCTCACCTTTACTCTCTGCCCTATGCCTTTCACAAATTCTCAACCATATCAACTCAGAGATCCTCCATTTCCACTCTTCACCAGTTACTTATAATTTACCCAAACGCAAGCCAACAAAAACATTCAATAAAATGTGAACTGCACATAATCTGTCAGGACTGGACATGGAAGGGAACTGCCTTGGGGAAGATTTGGTCCTCCCCCCACCCAGCCTCCATCCCCTTTTTTTTCTATCTCTTTCTCTTTTCTCTTGGCTGCCTCTGTCGACTTGATGAGCGTTCCGGATGTTAACACAGATGAATTTATTATTAAACAGACAGGGCCTACTGTTTCTTTTCTATGTCTGAGTCAAAATGCAGAATCAAAGGCCCACCTGGCTTTTTATTATTGCTATTATTATTGTTATTATTGCCAAAATTATTATTTTTGGCTGAATGTGGCTGTACTGTAGCTTATGCTGTGATTTTGCAAGGGTTTTATAAGCTCAAATTTGGGGGTAGGGACACTCTTAACAATACAATGATTAATTTAATGATTAATCTCCCACTTTACATGACATCATTGGCATTTACAGGTTTACCAGATGTTCTTTTTTTGTATATGCTGTATGTATACATTTATAGAAGCATACCTCCAGCTGAGAGTTGAAATGATCTCTGATGTATTTTGGCTCCACGTAAAAAAAACCCTCTCAGCCTTCACCTTATCAACTTGGTGAGTCATCTTTCCAGCTGCCACTGCTTTGATTTTACAGAAGGGCGATGTCAGGCAACAGTCCCACAAGCAAAATGCTTTGTTTGATCCAGAGCGTTTCCTCTAGGATGTCCTACAAGTTGCTTTGGGAATCTATAGTCTCAGTACACGGTCTCTCAGCCAATGTAGTTACATAACGCATGACAACTTAAGCAAAACTGACAGCGCAGAATCCCTCCTCCTCCTCCAGGCCAAAGGACGTAGCAGGCGTGGGACCAAACAACACTCCCAGGGCCTGGGAATGTGGAGGCATTTCAGTGATGAGGTTTCAGTTTACTTAAACATGGTTAGGATAACAACAGAGTCCATACCTCGACTTCTTTTCAGCTTCATTAAAAAATGGCAGTATTTATGGTTGTTAATGCAGGGATATAGTATTGTACAATGATGTTCAAAATGTAGTTGTGATGAACACAAGTGCTTTTTATCTTTAAAAAATCCTTAATGTGTGTAGCAAACTTACATGCTGTATGTTTTCTCCAGTGTGGGGTTATAATTTACAGTAAAATGCAACAGCAACACTGACTATTTATATATTTATTTATTTACATGTTTCTGGTGTTCATTCATGAAAGTGATGTCAAAGATTATAACCCTAAGAATTATTACAGTATTTAGTTTACGGTTTGTACAAAAAAAAATGTGCCCTTCTTGTAAAATAAACATGTATGTATTGTTTTTTTCATCGGTGCTTAGTGTGTTTTGTTTATTTGAGATGGGTGTCTGGTGTCTGGATGTGAGTGGTGCTGTACCTTTGACATCGAATGGCTTTTGGAAGATCGTGTTGGTGTGAAAGATCGATGGAGATTGATTTTGAATAGTGACGCAATTTTTTTCCAGCTGCCTAAACATGGTGTCCTCGCTTTGTTCCTGCCTTCGCCCTGAATTTACATAACCTGACAGCCACTTGACGGTTGACATGTCCTCTTCCTCTACTCTCATCCCTGCTTCATTTGGTAACTTAAAAGTGGAGACAAACACATACAGTCTCATACACACATAGTAAGTGCCAAAACCCATTACAATAAAGAAGAACCGTATGATTGTTGATAAATCTCAAAGCATTGGTTTGAGGTAAGTATCAATGGTAAGCAGATTAATTTACTGCTTAATCTTTTTTCACAGATACATGCCTTAGCTTTGGCATTTGGACTTCATGATTAGTCTGGACTGTGAAAAAAATGGTATACACAATACAAAATGCAAACGGGTACAGTATATATAATACAAAAATAAACCTGCAGCAGTCCCTAGCTGTGATCACTGTTTCAACAAACATCTAATTTAGTCTCACATGGATTTTCACACATAAGACTTCTGATTGAAGTCAGTGGCTGTTTGTTTGCTATCTATTTAATCGTAGACTGTCTATATTACCTTATTATAAAGAATAAAAGAAACCGATACACAGTATACTGTATTTGTACAGGAATGCAAACGTTTTCACATGCATTGACCAAATTTGTTTTGAGATACTACACAAATTCATCAAATCCTCTTAAATTGAAATCATAGTCACTTAAATTCTGAATCAAAGCAGTGCACATTAGTACGCAATTAATGACCTAAAACTCTTTCCAGACATGACAATCTGTGATCTAAAAGTAGGTTTGTGATTATTTAAATTGGTAAAACACATAGAGACATGCTTGACTGTCCTGTGAGGGTCATTTTTGAAAAGGAGACTTATTGTGGTGTTTGAAGGCCTAATCATTTCCCATTGAACTCTCTTTAAGCCTGGTGAGAAGCTGTAGAAGAATGTCTCACATTAAACATCAGTCAGGTTATATGCACAAATAATGGGAAACAAAGTAATAATATGGACTGTGTTAGAAAAAAAAATCTTATCCTTTAATTTTCAGCACATCTGATATTCTGTCACATCCCATGTCAGCCCTGTGTATTGACAGGTAACCTATCCTTACCCAGCCTGAGAGGGGGTCACAGTGGAAATACAGTTAAGGTTAATGATTGACTGCAGGCCGCAAAATACAACATAGTGTGTTTCTTGCATGTGTGTGTATGTGTGAGTGAATGAATGTGTGCATGCATGCATGCACACTGCTGTAATGTGCTTATGTAACTACACTCATACAGCACCCATTCGACTCTTTTGCTCAGTTCCAAGTAGTAGGCAGCATCCTTCCTTCCTGCTATTTTAGATGTTATTTCAGCGCTACTTCATTTCTATTTGCTGCACTGTTTTGACTGCACATGTGGTCCTGTGAAGGTTATTTATCATGGACAATTTATGGCAATTTGGTCTTGATTGAGCTGGTATGAGGATTTACATTCATGTTTATGTTTTGGCTGTTAAACACATTTTAAATAAGTCATCCCTAATACCTGCAGAGTACCACTGCTTTCTGACATTTGCTGTTTCACTCAGACAAAACTGTAAAACTGTAATTTAGCATATTGTAGTGGTAATCCACAGAAATGATCTCAGATTGTCTTCCATTTACTTTAACTTTGACATATTGGTTTCACAGTTTCTTGAGGGTGAAATGCCTTCACTCTGTAATCCCTCAGAGATAGTGACATCTCTGAACTGCTGTTCTTGATTATGCTAAAGACTCATGACATTTGTAAACAGTCTACCATTCATTGCCCATGGGACTCGGGTCTCATTTCACTCAACTTATAGCATGTTTTCATTTAATTCAGTGTAGAGGAGCATCCGTTTAAAAGAACGTGTCCTTGAATCGCATCTTTAACTCTTCTCTGTAGCAGAGGTCTTTTTGACAGCTACTTTCAACATTACTCAAGTGCCTGTGTTCAGCACTGAGGGGCTGGAGGTTTTGATCACATTTATAGCATCTGCTAGACTCTTCTGCTCTCTCGAAGAACAAAAAGGAGAAAGAAAATAGGAGGAATTTAGCCCTAATGTGGTTAGATGACAATATTGCAGTGCTACAAAAGTTGTATCATACATTCAAATATCATACAGTCTTAGAGTAACTCTGACCTTATTTTAAGGACCATCATGATCCTAGTTTTCAATAATATTGATTCAGGAAACAGCAGTGCGTCTATTTTGAAGTTCGTCTGCTCTCTGCCACTTGCATATTATTTCTGCAGAGTGTACAAACTGTGGAAATCTTACTCTGCAAACATTTTACCCACAAACACCTGTCATGTCGCTGTTTATTCTAGGTCACATGCAGGTGTCTTTGCTCCATGTTCATTTTGAAATTGCTGATTGTTGTTTATTTGACGTTCTAAGAGGTTTACTGTAATTAGATTCTGTGGAGCTGATAATGCATGCATAATTGGGCAAAATTTACTTTTTGACAGCATCTTGTTTTGTATATATCGTCTGTAAAAATCACAACAGTGAAAGTCCAACCTGTGACGGTAACTAACAAGTTCAGGTCTGTCTGTAAAGAGTAGCTCACTAACTCTCTAAAAGTGAAGAAAATGTTCTTTATTGTTATTCCAACTTTTTCAGATAGAAACTTTGAAAAATGTGTCAGTGCTGTCAAATGTATAGACCAAATGAGATTTCATGGTTTTCTGCTTTCATTTAAAGCCGAAACATTAACTCAGCCTCTCATCTTATCCTTTCCTGTCTTGTCTCTCATTCCAAACATATCCCTGACTTTTTGCTCTTTATCCTTCTTTTCACTTTCCCTCTTTTCCTCTCCTCTCCCCAAGCAGTGGAGTAACTCACACTCCCTCCGGTTTGATGTTCTTTCTCTCATCAGGAACTGGATCAAACCAGGCTTTTGTATAACCTCAAGAAGACCAGCAACAAGATAGTAAGGAGGTAGTCTATCCACAAGTTTATTCCCCATGTTTATTAATAAAGTATTAATTATTATTATCATTATAAATTGTTTCTAAAATGTGGCTAGTGAGAGGTATTTCTGTTACAGTTTGGATAAGCTGCAGAAGATGATGAAGCACGACATAAAGACTTAGAGAGAGTAATCACAATATGAAAAGTTGAAAGCATGTAAATAATTCAGTTGCCTAAAACAGAAAAACAGCAGCTGCGCAGAAATCAAATACACTCGAACCACATGGACAAAAAGCTGTTGTTTTCCAGGGCCCTTACAAATTTTTCATCATAACAACCTTTTCTCTGGTGCATTAGTTTATTGCAATGTCAATGAAAAATAATATTTATTTTCAGATTTTGCAATGTGTCACAGTGAGTGTGTGTTTTTTAAACTGGTTTATTTACTTCAGCACTGCACCACTATAAAACCTTACCTAAATTGAACATAGTAACTCAAGCGCAAGCTTGAATTTAAAGTTTGTAGTGTAATATTTTACTTGCAAACAAGTTTTATAGCACAGTTAAATCCAGTGACTTACTACTGGACTAGTGGACTATTAGCAACTGCAACTGCAAATGGCCATTTTATTTCATAAACACATAAATAAAACCTTAAAATAAATTACTACAAATCTTGCACAAAACATTGTATATTTAAAATAAGATTGTAAAAAGCAGACCATATACTTTATAAATATATACAGCTAATTAATGTGCCTCCCATGAACCACCCATTTTATTCAGTGGCTCTGACTCTGCACAGTCATTCTGCTAATATCAGTTTCAGTTCAGTTTGTCTCAGCTATCAGTTTTGCAACAGTCAGCAGGGATTGTGAAAAACAAAGACAGACAGTGGGTCAACACCTGAGACCTAACAAAATCAAAGAAAGGGAAGAAAAACATGGTAGAATTTGTTAAAAGAGCAGAGACCAGATAAAAATATTTGCTAACATGGGGTCTGCAACCTGGCTTGAACCTGATGGGAGCATGAGAGTATTGACATATCTGGACTCTCTTTTGGCCATTTTATACTAACATTGGTTCAAATTGTTACTAATATGTAAAAGGCATCACATGTAGGGTTGAAACGACAGAGAATTATCAGACAGTCATCAAGTGACTCACTGTTTTGATTTTCTGTCTTTTATTCAAAGCAAGTTATAGGAGAAGCTGGAAAACAAACCACTGATGCACCAGAGGATGACCTGCTTACCTCCTGAACCAGAGCCACTTGCATTTAAGCTTAAATCACTGTAATCACTCTCATAGTGTATTTTTTGGCTTCAGCTGTGGTCAGCGAAAGAACTCTTAAAGCTCACTATATTGTTGGCTGCCCTGTACCAAACGGAAGACAGTCAAAGTAAGTGAATAGTTTGGGGCATTTAGCTGTTAAAGACACAGACAATTATCTCAGCAGCTAGTAGAGACCAATAAAGAAGTAAAAATAATTTGGAATAATGGAAAACAAACATGACTCATAATGAAAAAAAAGGTTGTTATGACTATTGACAGTTTGGGTATTGGAAGTCTAATATTCAATGATGAGACTGAGCAGAATCCTTCTGCACCGTTCTGGTCCTTCTTTTTCCTGCTCCCTCCCTTTCGTCTCACTCATCTAATCACCAGATGAGTTTGGACCTTCTCTTGTGCATCTAGTCATCCATAGACTGGCACTTGTCCTCATTTTAGGTGATGCTTCACTCCCAACCCAACTCCACCTTCTACCAGAGCTCTCAAGATTCCCTGCCTGAGCAGGCTGAGATGACCTGCTGCAGAGTGCTCTGTCAAGATCTTAGGATCTTACTGTATATTCATGTGTAGCGAAGTGTCTTCTAGTTGAATTAATTATGAGGCCAGTCTCACTCTGAATTAACTGACGTGGCTCTACATATCTAGAATCCCAAACTCTCCTTGCAGAGGGAGTTGCCTGTTGTAAACTTGAGCTTCAATTCAAAAGCATTTGGAGGCTCAGTGCTTTAAGAGAGGACAAACTCTCTCCTATCAGAGTTATCAGACTCAGGGTAATGGTACATGGTGTATTTGTGTGTAACTGTGTGCAGCTACTGCCATTTATCTGCTCCTGACCAGAGCTGTGTTTGCTGTGTTCTGTGCTACACTGGGCACCCGTCTCCTCCTTGTTTCCTTTCATTTGTAATGCAATTAATTAATCTAAAGCCTCTTGAAACATAGCTGTTGTTCTGACTACGCAGGAATTAAATAACAATTCATAGTCTTTATCACTCCCTCAAATGAATTGCTTTATTGACCAACTTTTTCCCTTGACAACACCTTACACATTGTATCATGCACATATACAGAATTGTTTCTGTCCACTGTTAGTTTACTAGATGTAGCTCTAAGTGCTTTCTAAAAAAAACTGTCCTGCACTCACACTGACAGGAACATTTATCACGTGAAGAGTGATAGCTGTTTCATTTGAAAGAAATGTTTGTTTAGTTTGTGTTGAGATAGGGAGGGCAATGTGAAGCTGGAAATTGACAAAAAAGGAAAACACTATTAATCCCTTGACTAAAAACAGACAAAAAGCTGAGTCTTCTTCCCCTCAGCTTGTTGTTGAAGGCAGCAAACACATCTTCAGCTGGTTTCATAGCAGCATTTGGTCAAAGTAGTGACACACTTTTCTGCCTTTGACAGAAATGCATAAAGTAAAGTCAATTATTGGGAAAATATTTATTCACAGATGTACAGTAACCTTTTCACACACACTAGCAAGAAGCCAACTGGCCGGTCTAATCAGGGGATGTAATCCTAATAAAGATCAAATGACACTCGTTTATAGTATTATCATATTAATGTTGCTTGACTACTTGCTGGCATTCAGACCTCAACTGTGAAAGGCAAAAAGACTAATCTTTAAAATATGTTCCTTTTATCAACATGTTGATAGAGAGCCAGCGAGAGACGCAGCAGCTCAGAAGGGAGAAAATAGTGTAGATGTTGTCTCTTTTACAACTGATTGCAGCCACCTCCAGTACACTGTAAATGTCTAATGAAAAGAAAGAAGAGTGAAGTCAAGTTGTAGCAAAGTTATAGTTGACTGAATGTCAAGTTAAAATGTTAAATGTTAATTAACACAAACTTTATCGCCCTGTTCACTGTTACAGTAACTAGGTAGTCTATGCAGTAACTATCATTGCTGCATTTTACTTTTACTTACCTTCAGTTTTCTGAACAAGTTGTGGCTACATAAAAATTGAGACAAGACTGAAACAGTAGAGTCAGAAAACAGGTGAAGAGAGGAAGGTGAACAGATAAATTATCTGTAGGAATGGACACAGAGGGCATCTGGCATGACAGAGAACTGGCAAAGAGCAGAAGAACTGACATAAACACATCATTATCCATGGTGAGAGATGTATTAATGTATGGACAAGCCTAAACTCTAGGTAAAGGGTAATTTTGAAATGGGGAACTGGCAAGAGAAAGTGTGACAGATGACAAATATGTGCTGGGCAGGAATCCAGTCTGAATGTTCTCACCTGTGCCTAGCCAAAATCTATCTCAGCAAAGACATAAATAACACCTGATGAGTGCAAATTCTGAAAATAAAACACAAGTCTAAAAGGGCATGGAAGCCCACAAGGACATATACGGATGACTAAGACCATGTTTGTCTATTTGTCACCCATCTCACGCCTCTTTGTCCGGGTGCACTATATGTATGTGAGACTGAAAGACTAATTTAACATGCACAGGCTGTTGAGGGCTGGCCACAGTCAATGGGAAAATGTGAATCACTCAATAGAGAAGAAAATGAAAAAGGAAGGGTGTGCTGGAGGAAGAAGGAAGAGACACAATCAAAAGGAGAACAATATAATGGATTGAAGAAATAAACTAAACAAAAAGGCAGACTGAGAAAGATGCAGATTGAAGGAGGAGAAAAAACATTGAAGGGAAGCAGGAAAGGGAGAGAACAAAGCAACAATTAATGGCAGTTCTTTCTATTTTTTTACTGCCATATTAATTTTGCATGTTGCATTTAAAACGGTGCACAGTGCCAGTTTTGACTGTTGTATGCCATCTCTTCCCTTCTTATTCATGCTGAGATCCTGCTTGTGCTTGTGCTTTATGCAGAACACCCTAGTGTTTGAGTCAGAAGTTCACTCTCTCTTGAAGTTGTGGCATATCACTTCAGAGGTTTAAGAAGCACTCACTGTAGGTACCTGGGCACTCAGTAAAAGCACAACGACTCAGACTTTTGTTTTGCAGTGAATAGACAACGCAGCAGTGGCAAACAATGTTTATTTACCAACAGTGTACTGAAATGAAAGAAACAGTCACTATGCAAAATAGTTTCAAGCATATCAAGCAACAGAAGCAACATGTAGTGTATGATATATGATGATGTCCTTAAAGATATCAACTCTTCATAACGGCTTATTCTGGTATGGTATTGGCTGTAATGAACACGTTTTGAAGACTTTGATGGAGACTTATGGCACAAAGACAGTCTAATGCTGTGTGTTGGGATGATTTATATGCTTGTCTGAACTGAATCTTTACTCAGTCAAGCTTAAGGTTGTCCTTTGTCACACTTTGATTTAAAATGTCAGACATTAATCTTTTAATCTAAAAATCTTTAACTTAATCTTTGGTTGTAAATGGATCACAAAACACAAAAAAATTATTTATTTTATAGCTTATTTGAGCTTTACTTTCATAAAAAAAAAACTGCCTGAGAAATCGGTGGCATTCTGCTGATACGTTTTTGCAGATATTCAGGTGTGATTTCCTCCCGGGCCTTCTGCAGCACTTCCCAAAGGTCTGCTGTGCAGGTTGGGCAGCGTTCCTGAACTCTTCAGTACAGCATCTCCCACACCAGCTCAATGGGATTCAGATCTGGTGATTAAGGTGGCCAAGCCATCACAGTTAGTATGGCAGCAGCTACTTTTTCCCCCAGGCAATTCTTATACAACTAGGAAGAATGCTTTGAGTCATTATCTTGCTGCAAAATGAAGTTATCTCCAATCAGTCGTTTGTGCATTTTGGCCCACTGTAACCTTTTCTTCAGATTTGCCAACTTTAGGAGTTTTTTTCTTGGCAGCTCGGCTCATGAGGCCAACTGATTTGAGTCTCCTACACACAATTCTGTGCACACCGGTTATATTCAGTGATGCTGAAAGGCTTAGAAAGAATTCCAGACCCAATAACATGCTTAACATTAAGATATAATTATAAGATCTTAAGTGACACTCACAGGAAGCAGGAAGGCAGCATAGGAGGAGCAGGAACAGGTGGAAACTTCAGGAGAAAGTAGGTTTAATACACCTCCCATCCACTAGGTGTAAAAAAGGTTTAATAAAGGTGTCCAAATCCACAAATCCAGAATCCATAATAAAAATGCTCCAGAAGAGGAAAAGGTAGGTAAAATCAGAATCCCCAGAACCATAGAGACAGAATATCCAGAGCAGAGGTGTCAGAGGAAAAGAGCAGAATCCAGAGTCAAACAGGTGACACCCAAAAACCAGAAAATCTGAATCAGACTTACAAAGCCGGAGGGAAGAACAGCAGGCTCAGGTCACGCAGACACAGTTATACTGAGAATCTAAATCAAAACAGGTAAGCAGTCTGTAAAGTCATCTACAAAGTGAGATCAGACAATCTGGCAAGGTGAGAGTTTGAATGGGCCAGATTATATAGGAGGAGGCACAGTTGAAAACAATGAAGTGAATCAGGTGTAAAGAGCACAGGAGTGAGGGAATCACCAGGCAGTAAGTGGCAGATATATCTGTCCCAACCTCTCTACCGCCCTGACAATAAAATTGCTTCAGAAAGTATAATACAAACCAGATTTACTCCATTAAAGCTTTACATTTCCACAGCATGATGAATGAATTATACATGTTCAGAGTTGTCAGTGGTTTCATGAGATTAAACAACTTCTATGTCATTTAGCTTTCTTTTCAACCTTTTAGGATGAGTTTTATCATTGTAGACTCCTTTCTTCCTTCTCTAAGAAATTTAAATATGTGTTTTAAAGGGAATTTGGTAATACAATTTCCATTTTTCATACAGAGTAATATGCACAGAGAGAGGGAGGTTGAAGAAATTGATAGAATGGACCCAGATTTTTTTAATCTAACCTGGCCCACAGTGGCATCATGTCAGCACTTCTTGAGTGTCACTTTGCATTTGTTTAAATTTATCATGCACGATACTGTGTAGGGTGGCTTGACCACAAATACTGGAGCTCCTGTGTACTCTAGTCTTCCAAGATTTCAGCTGCCTGCATGCTGATGCCTCATGGTTTGCTGCCAACTGAACCTTTGTCCTCAAGATACCATCTATCCATTATATTATGCTAATGGACAGTTTGGGGTTATTCTTTCTAGAGAGATAATTTACTCAGTTATTACTATACAAATTGTATGCACTTTGCTTTCAGCAATATATTATAATTTCTTCCTGAATGAAAGAATGATGTAAAAAAGTGCTACAGAGGACCTCATCAAAATCCTCAATGATCAGGGGAAGGCTTCTATGACCCATGACCATATTTACTGTACATTCCTGGATTATAAGTGCTTTAACTGTCAAATTCAGATGGTTATCAATTTCATGTTCAACTGACTGTCATTGGGAAAAGGAAAACATCATATCATATCATCAAACAGGTAAGGCAGATTACTTAATGCTTTGTTAAGATGCTGGTTGTTTGCTGCAGTCTGTCATTGCTTCTTAATCTGTCAGGTGTGCATGTTACAGGTCAGTTCCAGTTTTGCAACTAAACTCTACAGATATCAGCCATACTGGAATAAATCACTAAGTGTCCAACCATAAGTGTAATTCATTTTACCCGCTGCTTTATAGAGCGTCCAGACATGTAGATAAAGGAGAACCTTGTTTAAGTGGAAGTGATTAACTGTGACTGATAAGACTTGAGGAGCCTGCGGCTGGAAAGGGGGAGCTGTCGCCTTTGCTGTGCCTGATTCAATTCCCACAGCACAGGAGGTGTGAGACAAGGTTATCTAACAGTAAAGATTCAGCTGAATTATGTTTACTTCCAATGCCTTATCAGAAGAGCTCAAATAGTTTTATTGACAATAACAATAAATAATAATTTACTATGTTGAACAATTATGTATACAGTACATATAGTAACACACCACCTTTTAAGCCTTGCTGTCAGTTCTTAAGCAATAAATAAATAAATACACAGACTCACTTGAAAACTCACTTGAAGTCTTTAAGCTGTAATTCATCAGGAAAGGAAGGTTGTAAAAAAAACCTTCAGATCGGTTACAAGCATCTTATTAACCTGATAAGATAAGATAAGATAAGATAAAATAAGATAAGATAAGATAAGATAAGGTAAGATAAAACTTTATTGATCCCACGATGGGGAAATTCACTTGTCACAGCAGCTGAGTAAAACTGACATCTGACAAAAGTTAAAAACAACATAACAAATCTTGAATTAATCAAAAATATACTACAAAAATACAGAGTACATTAATAGTGTAATAGTAATAATAACAATTAGAGAGGTGAGATAGTTTGTGAGTTCATGACACACACTTGAGAGTGGGTCTTTGATATTGGAGAGTTGGGATTTTTAGAAGTGTGGGTCACAGCAATGCACTGTAAGTAATTTATATGAAAATTACTATAATGATCAAGGAGATATAAGTTTGGCTTATAGATACATGTGATACATGTTCATGTAACAGAACAGTAGCTGGTAAAAAGGCTAAAACTAAATAAACAAGAGCAAAACATAAGCAGACATTTATTGTAATATAAAGTAGGATTCATGAAGTATTTTCTTAACATACATCCAGAGATGTATAGTTTATTTTCTGGATATTGTGTATGCGAAACCTCACTGTCCATTTTCGATACAAAAATGAGTTGACCTCATGCCTCGAGTCAGAAAAACAAACAAACATATAACCAACCAAAAATAAATAAAGATAAATTAATTTTTATTAAATGAGTTGTGACTGGGACTAACCACTTTTATCATCAGTCCACATTTTGTATACCAGTTGAAATATTCTTCATGTGCTTGACACATGAGGAAAATCTAACTGCTGCATGTAATATCAGCGGGTTCCTATGACCCATTTCTTACTGAAAGATGGTGTTCCAGGTTTATGCATGTTGAAATTGGGTGGCCTTTTACTAGATATGAAATATATTCTATTAAATTCAACAGTATAAGGACTGTTGCATGACTTTGTTACTTCTTGATGTTAAATACTTTTCATGAATGTTAAACTGCTAAATTAAGATATAACAAATTACTGCGAGGTTTATGCAAGAAAATTGTACGATACTGTTGTCTTATTTAAAAATTTAAATCTATTTAAAAATAGTCTACATAGATTGATTGGTTGGTCATTGCACTTCCTTTTAGGTATAAATATCTCTCTATATAACTAAAATGTTTGTCAAAGAGTGGGTCATTTTCAGCTGCCCCTGTGAGATTCATAATCTCCTGGGTATCTTGGTTTTTGTTAAATTTAGAACACCAAAAAACTGTGGTGAAAGTATTGCAGTCGGGGTTTAGGTGTTTTCACCTTAGAAACAGTAGGCATGTTATATAAGAAAAATTGATGGAAAGTTGAAAAGGATTTTGAAATGCAATACACACATGAAAAACAGGTCATGTTGTTGAAACCTTTTAAAAATTCCCATTTGGCAGGGTGAGAGAACTCTTTCAGATGTTTATTTCCAGCAGAGTTTCATATCAGTGTTTGACGTACACAGAAAGATTTAAAACTACTGTGTTAATCTGACATAAATCTACACATTGATCTTTTACTAATTTTAACATTTAGTGCTGCTGCTGCTATTTTTGGTGTGAGACCATGAGATGTTAATTTTAATGTAGACAATTGAACGCGTTTATACTGTTCTCTCTCACTGTTTTTAGTTAGTTACTTTTTAATTCTCACTAGAAAGACATTTTATTGGATTGGCTTCATACATTGATTTCCACTGTCATCCCTCTCTAGTTGGGAAAGAAAATCAGATCAGCACAAGTTGACAAGAGTAATGGTGTAATGAATCAGGTTAACATATAACAACATTCCTGCAGTAACTAGTTACCTTGAGCAATATGTTAAGTTAGTTATAACAGCTGCTCTAGTGCAATATTAAGATTTTCAGTTTTCACATTTTCCACACACTAACTATCATCTCTTTAGGTTTGTCATAAGCCATGTGTCGTATTCTCTAAATGCAGACACAGTATTAAACATGAATTAATGTATTTAGTAATTGTACAATCGCTTAAATTTGAGGATGTCTCACAAGAAAAATTACACCTTCTATTTTCTCATAATTTCTATGGTTTGGGACACACAGCTTTAACAGTTTTAACAAATGATGAATGAATAAATTAATATCACTCTCAGCCATTGTAACAAACCCATTGCCTAGTGGATGCATATAAATAATGTGGTATTTAAATCTGTCACTCAGTCTTGCACACCCAGCATAAACTACATCCTGCCTCATTCACGTTATCTGCAAAAAAGGCCTCTATCCTAAACACCATTTAAACACCTTAGATGTGAGTTAAAAGGACTCTACGCCACCTCCTAGTTGACGCGGAAAGACTGTTATCCTTAGCTCAATAGGCCATTATCATGTGCAGATTCCAGATTGGTCTGGCCTGGTAGATCTCCTTGGGGTCTTGTCTTATAGCTGACATCACACATTATTATTGGCTGAAAGTCAGAAAGTCTATGACGATTGGTGTACAACAGTTAAATGTGTATGATCATTGGTGTAAAGCTGCTGTGTGATTATGCTCACTGTAACCTTTGTGCCACTGTAGACACGACTCCAGAGAACTACCAAGAGAAGTTAATAGAGGAAATCGATAATATCTAAACAAAAATAACTGTGTGAACTTGTTGATTGATTCTTGATGTATCACAACCTCACCAAACTTTTCTTTAAACACAGACTTAAATGATCCTATTTGGTAGGTAAAGGTGGTGCATTGATTTTCATTAGATGCTTGACATTCTCCTGTTGTAAAACTAAACTTGCTCTAGAAAATGTTCGATTTTACAGCTCCCCGCTCATTGCTTAAATTTAAAATGACAGATTTAAGTGGAAATGTAGAGCTGTCTCTGATTCACATCCTGTGGTTTTTCACCCATCCATTCAGATCATGCTAGAACAGTCAGGGGATCATCAAAGGCATCATAGCTCATTCTGACATAGGGAACATGAATGTGCCAAATCTAATGGTAATCCATCAAGCAGTTGTTGCAAGATTTCACTCAGAATGACACAAATAGCATCACTGAGAAAAGATCTGGGCCTCTCTAGCCATTAAGTCACATTCTTTGTGAACCAAGAATTGTGTAATTAGGTGCCAGTCCATCCAATAGTTCAGCCAGGACCAAAGTGGCAAATTGACAGACAGCTTCACAGAGCCTTGCCTCTGGCATTGACAAAAATACTGTAAAGAAATGAGGAAATTAGATTTGAACTTGAGTGATACAGTCATTGTCTCATTTTACTTGCTCATTATCTTTAGTTTAATCTAGTCCTAATAACAGTGATGAAAAACATTCTGACATGGCATTGGTGCAGGCTTGTAGTGATAGCCAACATTGTCTGGAAACAGGCATGACTCAAAATGAAAATGGTTTGTGTATACAATGCTGGAAAAACAGCACCTCTTTAGGGTTTTAAAGCTTCTGTGGGATCAGGATGGTACTTCTGGTCTTAGAAGTCCAGTGGGATCAGATAGCTATTGAGACAAGACTAAAATGATTACAGCCCTTAAATTGTTCTTGTCTTGAAGTTTTATTCATGAGCGGAAGGTGAAAAACTCAGAGATTAGTGCTACTAAGTATTGTTAAAATTCAGTTATGTGACCTTCAAGAGAACTTAATCCTATCAGAATTATCATTCTGTTGAAAGCGCTATACACTTGCCAGGTTTTCAATCACTCACATATTGGTTTTATCTCCTTTACCGTTTCTCCCTTGTTTACTTTTTAGCGTCAAGTGGATGTACTGCGATTGTTGGCGTCCTTTCAAAATAAAACTTCCGTTTTAATAGGAAATCACAAAATAAAAGTGATCACCTAAATTATCAAAGCAAAAACCTTAAACAAGTTACATATTGCTCACACAGTGTATTGATGTCATTTACACAACTTGAAAGATTTTCCACAAAATATTATTGAGTTTTTCTGTATTCTTAAAAATGTTCTTTTATACAAAGGGTAAATCCAAAATAGTGATCTCACTGTCAAAGCAGACCTTGTGAAATGTTTG
>JAUMHL010000006.1:17427222-17456574 GCA_032362345.1 Sandelia bainsii | reverse complement strand
TTACTCTTGAGTAATTTTTTGGATGACTACTTTTTACTTCTACTTGAGTAATATTATTTTGAAGTAACGCTACTCTTCCTTGAGTACAATTTTTGGCTACTCTACCAACCTCTGCACATTTTTAAATTCACTCAGCTTTATGACATGGTCTAAAGACACAAAAATTAAACTGCACTCCTCTAAGGAAAATGAATGGTGCTTTGAAACACATTAAAAATTTCTGTAACACTGACATTCATTTTTATGTGTTTTAAACAAAGACAGCAATAGCATATGCAGCTATTTCATTAATCCTGCAAACCAGGGTTAAAATATTAAGACAGAGCACTGCGCACGGTGTCTACTTTGGGGGCAATTTACATGCTCTGTGTTTGCCTCTGAGGCAATCTATCCAGTTTACTGAGGCGCTGAATATAATTAATCACATACTCTCTCCGTGTGGACTGCCCCTCAAATTTAATGAATACAGTCAAACTCTATGCACACAATTCAGTGTATCAGGTTAATAAGATGCTTGTAACCAATCTGAAGGTTTTATTTACAACCTTCCTTTCCTGATGAATTACAGCTTAAAGACTTCAAGTGAGTTTTCAAGTGAGTCTGTGTATTTATTTATTTATTGCTTAAGAACTGACAGCAAGGCTTAAAAGGTGGTGTGTTACTATATGTACTGTATACATAATTGTTCAACATAGTAAATAAAAAATGGAATTCTCTGGAATTGTATTAATATCCGAGACAAAACACATACATTCAGTTCTACACAAGAGGGTCCAATATCAGCATCCAGCGTGGTTTCCATCTCTTACGTACAGTCTGACCTGTCAGAGGTCGTCTGAGACCATGGGTATTGCTTGAGCCTTAATTGGACTGTCTGATACAGTAGGGTTTCCACTGGGCTTCATTCTGGTCTAGTTCTCTTCAGCCCTGGCTGATTCACTAGGGGACCACAAGATCCCAGCAGGGCACCCCTGGGAAATTAAATCCCTGCCTAGATGTTCTCAGACTGATTCTGTCTCTGTCTTTTTGTAGTCTCTCACTCCAAGTCTCCAAGTCCATCTCGCTGCCTTTCTCTCTATGGAGAGAAAGCTTAAATGTAATGCTAAGGAGCTGGTAAGTCTTGTTTTGTTAACATTTAATAACTCTAACACATCCCGGTATCACTAATAAAAATAATTAATCATTTATCACTTTTTACTATCCCACCCCAGCTCACCACAAAGATGTATTGAATCATGTTAACCTAAATGAGACTAACTTGTCTAACACCAACAAGTGTTAGATACGTCAAAGTAAAGGACTGTGGATGTTTGCACTAAAATGCATGGCAATTCATCCAATTGTGCAGATATTTTTCACTCTGGACCAAAATGGCGGACTCACTGGATTGAGTGAAGATACTTCTAAAATAAACTACTACTACTAAATAAAGCACAGAGCAGCATCTTTTTCAGACATTTTCACTTGACTTAAAGAGGCATAAATTAGTCTACTTGGTGTGTTATCAAGGAAGCATCACATATGTTTTTTGTTACAGCAGCAGGGATGGAGGATTTATTATATTTAATTAATGTCAGAAAAATGGCCCCAAACATGTGGCTCACTAAAATCCAATCCAGAGGTCTGCAGAATTTGGCCTCACGTCACCTCTATCTAGAAAGATGTTTGCAACTGCCTTTAAGCCACCATCAGCTTCACTCCACACTTCCCACTTCCACAGCCAGATGGAGCATCTCAAGCAGGAGCTGGAGATGGCCTTTTGCTACTTTTCCAGCCTCCTGGTCCAAACAGATTCTGCTATTGGAATATACACACAACACTCTGCCCAAGTCCTCCACATTTTTTTGTAACTGTTTCTAAGTTGTGCTATTGTGTTTTGACGCAGAATTGAATTAAAAAGGCCTTGAAAGGTCTTAAAGTTCTTGACTGGAAAAGCTGGAGCTCAGACATGCCTCTGGCAGTGATTGATAATACTTAGAATGACCTGCAGATAGCTGTTCACAGACATAACACATCCAATTTACTGTAACTGAGATCCTGCGAATTTGCAAAGGACAATGGGGATCTCCAAATGTGCCATATAGCAGGGAAACTCTATTTGCCAGCAGAGCGTGTACTATTAAATTTCAGCCCTTGCTTAATTCGATAAGTGTTTTGATTAGACCATGAAGGCAGTGACACTATGGTAACATTCCAGATCAGCTAATGGGAGGATAATATCTGCAAGAGGCCAGAAACGTTTTCCTCTTTGTCTACACATAAGTCATTTGCATATAGTTAAGGGGCTTTTAATTAGGAAACAAAAATGTCTTTTCTCATCTTTTCACTGCCTTTACCTGAAGCGTAGACCTTCCATCTATCACAGAAAGGTTCATCAAGCCCCTTCATCACTTTCTTGCTTAACTTACCTGTCTGTTCTCTTTCTGTTCCTACCCATATCTTAGTCAACCTTGACTGCATCAAAGTGGCATCTATGTTATGTGTAGAAATGATCAACATGTTCTCATCCCACTGTGTCACATAATGATGCTTCCCACAGCGTCGACTCTAAAGGTACTGTTTGGCATCACTAATTGATGCACTGGGAGTGTTACTCCTTGACACCATGGAAATGCTGGCAGTTTCCTGTTGGACCTCTCATTATAACAACAATAATAAACAATCGGTTACAGGTTGGAAACATCATGGTTTGATTGACTTTATGCACACAGAGATCTGGGTTAGGCACAAAATCGTCTGGCTTAGGTTAACTTAAAAGATAAAAGGAGTATTTCCTGCAACAGTCTTGTTACAACGCACAATGTCTCACAGTCAACCCCTGTGCGTCTCATACTAACTCTAATGGGTACCTTTTGCATCAATATACATCACCACAGGAAATGCCAAAGCATCAGTATCTGACACCTTGGAGTGACACGGTACCATACTCTGTGGAAAGCCAGCTTATTCAGCAGTTATTCAGCACTTACAAATGGCAAATGATTATGTTTTTTTAAAGTTTCCTATACATTACAACCCTGAGCCCAGTCCTTGCTGCATTTATCATATGCATATCATATCATAAGTACAATTAGAAATATATATATTTTTTAGCTCTGTTTCTGAAAGTATACATGCACACTATTGGCCTAACTTTAAAATGATGAGGGGGTGATGCAAATATGGCAAAACCAGTTGTGATTGTCTGGTAAGATTTCTTCTAAAATGTGAGATTCAACAAAAATAAAACACTTTAACCCAAAACATTTCCTTGAAGTGCTGTGTGAAAATATTATTATTTTGCTCCTCAGGATACAGTATGCAGTCAATAACCCTGATAATCTGTTGTTGTGTACCAGCATGCAGAGACTGAAGAACCAAGGTTGTCTTTGGGGCTTTCTAATAACTTAATGATGCATAAAAATAACAAGAAACAAGACAAGTGAATGGTGCCCAGACACTATTGCTCTTGGCAAATATCCTTATCTTCTCTCTTTATATGTGAAGTTAACCAGGGCTATACACTGGTGCTAATGCTGTTCCTGCTGGGAAAAAACTTGATCTTTCAGGCTAATAACCCAATACACCGTGACTGTAATATCTCTTTATTCTTGATACTTTCAAATAACTCCATAATCATTATGTCAAAGTCCATTTACTGTGAAGTCTCCATATTTCCCAGTAAAACCACATCATTCACATTGTCCACTTCCTCTTTTCATTCCATGTCCAAGTTTGCAGAGACCGTTCAGCATATTTCCATACAGATCTTATGCAGTTGCCTGATCACCCAGGTTTGATTAATGTGTAGGAAATATTTGGCATGTATTACTGGCATGTATCACAGACAACAGATGGGAGATAGATGAGAGGTTCAGCAAATGAATCCCAAAAGCTTATTACTACTGCATTCAACCCTATTTTAAGTAAATAATACATGTGATCAATTTGTCAAGTGTCACTTACAACCACCTGGTGTATAACCTATCTTGTTATGCTATGGGAGATGGTGATGCTCAGATGCTGAAGTAGGTCAAGGGAGAGATGGAGACAATGTGGTTGGTTGGATTTGCACATTTCTATGTAGACAATGCACTTTCACGTTGTACATTGTTAACATGAAGCATCTTTTCAGTATTTAAGCCTTAAGTATTAACCAGCTGAAAGAGATGTCTCCAAGAAAAGCAAGTTAACTTTTAGACATATACTAGCCTCTGCTTTTTTTTCATGGTGACAATGGACTTTTTTTTTTAAGCCAAGATAAAACAGTAATTTTTTTCCTGATCATTGAACAACAGCATATTTTGATGAGCATGAGACCTAAAGCCAGGTGAGTTTTACTAGTGTTACTATGTTTTCACAAAAAAGATTATGTGTTAGCAAGACCTGGCATGGCCCAAGTAATTTATCAGGAAATAGAACAATGACAGGTCCATTTGTTGAGCAGCATATGGTGTGAAGCATGGTGGTGGCTTGGCTGGCTGGTTGGAGATGGACAGGGGACTTGGTTCACTCCGCAGTGCCAGGCACAAAACTAGTTTCAAGGTATAGGTTAATTGTTTCTGAACATATTAGTGTCCAGTTACAAATAAATGGAAAAGCATCTGACTTTGTTCTGAAGGCTTTTGTATGTACTATGTATGTACAGTGTGTACTATTTTGTAAGTACTTTAAGGCATAAGTTTAAACCGGCACAACCATTTCACCACTGACCTCATTGTGCAGGTGTCTGTGTATCTGTCAGTGCGTCCGCCTTGTGTTAGATTGGCATTCCATCCAAGGTATATCCAGCCACGTGTTCAGTGTCAGCTGGGAGAGGCTCCAACCTCCTGCACCTCAGCACAGGATAAGCTGGTATGGATCAAACAGTGCCTGAGGCAAAAGAACCCCAATATAAATAACCTAGGCTCCATATCAAGATCATCTACCAAAATAGACTTTCTCAATGTCACTTCATATAGGTGTCCTTCATCAAAGCTTGCATGGTCATATAGGTGCGCAGTACGTGAGAGGCAGGAAATGAAGGATCTTCTTGGTGTATAATTTGCATTGCAAAATTAAATTGGCTGAATAAGTGCAGGAAATAGATTGGTGCTGGACTTGATTCATGGCATTTCACTTTCACTTTTATGGAGAAGAGCATAATTCCCCCCAAAATTCAAGATGTGTGTGAGTGTTTAAGACTGTTTATTTGTGAAGTTTCCAAAACTATGGTGAAAACACAGTGTGAGTTTAGGTCAGTTAGTAGTAATCTGCTGTGAGACTGTGGGCATCTACATGTGTGGCTTCTGAGAGTTTTGTGTATCTTGGTGGTGCAACCTCTGATCACATCTTTTATCCCTAAGGTATAACCAGGGTTAGATTCATTAGCTGAAAAGCTATCAGGAATGATGAATAAGCTTCATTTGCTCTGCTCCACATAGACAGAAACACTACTATACAACACAATGCACACACTGGCACACATGTAGGACAGATACAGTCAAGAGAGCTTCTCTGAAATGCATGCAGGAGCTAGAAATACAAGTAAACTTGCCAGATAAACAAAAGCAAGTAAAGGCATCTGCTTTTTTCTGCTCTCTTTTTGTAGCAGATTGGTGCATTTGAGGGTAGACATGAAATATTCTACTATAATTTAATCTACTGTTATGTGTGTTTAAATGAAAAATTGGATGCACTTTGAACCACAGAACAGTTGTTTAGAGAGGTGCAGTTAAAGGGACCGTGGATTAGACAAGAAAAGTATTCAGTGTATTTGCCATTTCTGTGTTACTGACAAATGTGTTTTACAATTTTAAATTGTAATAATTTTAATATTTCCAAATGTGACATAAATGTTTTTTACAGTGTAGTTGTGTCTTTTTAGGTTGAACTCTATTGAGTTCACTCAACTGCTGTAAAACAGTAAAACTACAAAAGAAACAAGGCTAGAAATCATTTAATTAATGCAGATTAAAATATCTTCAAAAGTATTCTAACCGATGTTTATTTGCAATAATTTAACAGCAATAATTTAAAGACATACACTCTTCCCCTGGGACCAGCTGCCATCAAAACTGTCAAAGAGCACCAGTGTCTCATTTAGATCTATGGAAAATGGAAGATATTGGAAAACATACACATTAAGAGCCCCACAAAAGCTGCTCCTTGAGTTTTTCTTCTTGCCTTAACAAGAACTGTGTTATATAAATGTGTAAACATTGTGCTTACATTATTGATGTTTAGTGCCCACTGATGTTATAGGCTTGAACTTAGCATCAGTTTACTCATGCTGCTTTGCAAATCAGGTGAATTTCATGCCTCCTACATGAGGGACAATAACTTGCAGGTCTGTGGGTTTACTGCTATAGTTACATACTCTATTTTATGTAACTCTAGTAATCATTTACACAGGCTTCATCCTCTATCAAGCTCTTTTAATATTGGTTGAACGGGACATTGTTGTATTTTTATGCTAATTTTAGGACATTGTTGTAGTTTTATGCTAATTTTAGTAATATTGTTATTGTTGTTGTTTTTATACTGTGGAAAGCACTTTGGTCAACTGTGGTTGTTTTTATGTGCTATACAAATAAACTTGACTTGACTTGACTATGAACATAAGGGTGTAAAACTGCCACTGCAGAGAAATGAAAGAAACTATTAATATATTATTTTGCACAGTATAAAAGAAACCTATAAAATGAGAAAGTACATGACTTTAATTTTCACTATGTTTTAATCATTATAAATGCAACATAAAGTTTAAAAAATAGATCAAAAACTCAGATATATTTGCCTATACATGTAGGTTATATGCCGCTAAGAAACACTTTATCTAGATAATGAGTCCACTGGCTTTCTTTTTTGTTAAAGCAGTCACTCCAGGCGGTACATGAACACATGGCCAATTAGTGTAATGTATGAAGGAAGCACTGTATGTGGTGCACTGCACACAATTTCCAGGACAGTCTTTCTGTAAGACAGTCAGAGTACTCCAGCAATTTCAGTCTTCAGAACATAAAACATGTTCAGGAAATGAAACCCATCACAATCAGCAGAGGAGTTATCCACAAATCATTCACTTTACTGTGGTACAGGCCAGCTATGATTTGTGGATAATTTCTATGGCTGCCCAATGATCATGATCATGCAGGGATACCTAAAGCAGCAGAGATCTCAGACTACATCAATGAAATCCTCAGTATCAACAAAAATGTTTCACATAACTAAACCACACCTAAATCTATAAAGATGGCAAACACATGTTGATATTGTTCAAAGGGCTGTGTGTCTGTCTTACTTTTGACTCATATGTTATTTTCATTCTAATTTAAACAGATCTGCAACATTTTATTTGTTAGAAAGTTGTTTGGATTTCCCACAAATCCAACTTTCCAACCTACTACCTAATGAACAGTACAATTTCTCTTATACCACGTCTTGTCGTGTGCCTAAAAGTAACCCAACCATGATAGTTCCATGACTGTAACTGGGTGTTAATTGTTTATGATTGTTTCTATGATGATAAAGGTCTAGTGGGTCAGTTGTCATTAAGAAGTCATTTCAAGAGACACTCCTAGGGGTCATGTGACAGAGTTGGGAAAACAACCAATATGGCTATTTTGGTTGGAGGATTTGTTGTTGCATAGCACAGTGGTAGTTATCTATATAAATAAAGATTATTATTATTATTTCTATGGGAATTCTTTTGTGTTAATGGAGGTTGTGCACATTTGTGAAGCCCCAGTGCAAAGTTCTTTTTTCCTCACACACTCAGTCATGTTATTTATGGACTGATTAGCTTTTCTAAGAGTATTGCAATTCACCAGAGAAAACATGTGGCTTAACATCAATTACATATTAAAAGCTACTTAAGCCCTTGATTCTATAGATTCTGAATACAAATCACACATGAGATGTTTTAATGACACGAGCTTCAGTGTGACCAGAGTTATGAACCATTAAAAATAGTGGGAATTATGTTGTCATGGAAATAAGCATTGTGCAGTCAGTGTATACCGTAAATACCTATTTCCATGACAACATCATGATTTCTGCTGCAGCATGTCATGTTTTCTTTTTCACTACTTTCCAATACAAAGTGTTTGTCGAATTGTAACTATTGTGTTTCACAGGTAGGGATGGTTTCCATTTATGGAAACTGCCATATACCATCTGGAGGATCACACGCTTTTGTATTATTTTCAAGAACAGAGAGAATCTCAAATGTATTCAGTCAATGTCACACTTCATATGAAACTGCCATTCTTACCATGCCCTCAGCCAGGACAGAAAATGTTTTCATTTTTCAGAAATGTATGAAACAAATATTAGTGTGTTTGAACCTCTACTGTGTAGTCATTTAGTGACTGAACAAATAACACTGCACAATAAGGGCACAACATAGGGACATAGAGATGATATGAGTGCAAGGTGACAAGAAGGTAAAGAAAAGGTTTGAGGTCTGATGCTAAACCAGTTGAGAGATGTGGGGGGTTATGGGAAGGAGGGGAGCTGTTGTAAGATGACATGTGAAGTGGATATATAGTCATGATTGCTTTGCCTTCACAAAGTTAATATTAACAACTTTTGAATGAAGGAAACTATGGAGAGAAACAAGCTGCAACAGTTTGAAACACAGGAGGAAAGGTCAGTAAAAAATCAGTCACAAAGCATCATACTTAATGTGAGAATTTCATTGTGCAACATTATGAACAGAACCCAGCTGCGCCAGTAGTAACCTGTCTACAATTTGCTTTTAGAATTTATCTAATCTAAATTTCACCCCCTTTTGTCCTTGAAAGCATGGGGGAGCTTCCACATTTACCGTCTCCTTTTAATCTCATTGTTCATCCTTGTTTTCTACATCCTTTTTTAATTCTTTTAATCTCTTCTACTTACAAACATTCCTCCCGCACTGCAGCCTCTCTTCTCCTTCGCATCCACAAGTTTGCCTTAACTACATCTCCTCCAGGATCTTCGAGGGGAGGAGTGTGCTTTGCAAATAAGAAGGATAGTGCTCGCTGGTGCAAAGTGGCCTACGTTCTTCTTTCATATATCATATAAGCCTGCAGGGTGTCTTCCCCAGTCAGATCGGGCTTTTCATCATCTGTCGTAATATCTATAGCGCCTCTCTCTTATTCCACTCCTCTTGACCACATGGGACCTTTTAAAAATAGCATAGTGGTAGTGCTAAAGGGGGGGTTCTACATTAGAAATGGCGTGCATGTTTCATTAATGACTATTTAAAAAAAAATGTTATGTTAGGGTTATCTTGCTTTATTTGCATGTTTATTAAACAATACTATAAAAGGGACCCTTGTGTCTGTGGTTAATCTGTTGTAGGACAATATATGCAGGACTCAAACATTGTTATTTCCGTGGAACACGAACATGGTTGTTTGCATTGTCTCATAAACTGGAGTCTGTACATCCAGAGGGTTACAGGTGTTTCAGAGGGCACCATCCCTGAGTGGCTGTCTTATCTTTTAGACAGCCGTTTTGCCTCATTGCCTCTGTTTCCTCCCTTCTGGACTTTCAGCAGTGAAGGTGACCCAGGAACATTCCTGAAGTACATTTATTTTTTCAAGCTTTCTTAATATATTGTTACTGATCCACAAAAGCGAGGTAGCAAATAAATGCATGAAATGCTATAAAAGTACTAATGTGCTGATCTCTGGAGCAGTTCTGGGCTGTGAAGTAATTTTGGTGTATAGTGGGGTATTACAGCTTCTGTGGACCAAAAAGCATTTTCCACACAAAACCACTGGAAAAAATCTGGCTTTAAAATAATTTGATTTCTCCTGCAATTATTGATCTAATCTAATATCTTTGTTCCCCTAACCTTGGAGCCTTGGTAAAAGTCTTTATTTAGTTTGCTTGACACATCATTATTTTTACACTAGAAAATAAAGAAATATGACAGGTTGCTTTGCCACATTCCTCTGGTGATGTAGAGAGTTTTACAATTTCTTACTAAGGCAGTTTTACATGCAGACTAGTAATCTACTTTGTCAAAAAATCTTTTTAAAATTATTAGCTGAATTTACATTGAACAGTCTTTTAAATTGTTGGTCGGCTGGCACCCAGGGCAGTAGTCAAGTTGAGCATAAGCATATAGGCAACTTGAACTCTATGGGGGTAAAATATTGCACCATGTTAAACCCTTTTGTGTGTGTCTGTCTTTTCTTGAAGGGCACAAACTCTGTCTCTCTCTGTTCAAATGTTGAAAGTTCAACACAGTGGTTTGCATTTCTTCTTGCCTCCGTCATTTCTTTTGGGACATTTTCCATGTCAATATCCCCAACCAATCCTTTCAGTTCTCTTCTTGTGTTTCTTCGCCACTGCTTTCACAGAATTAATTTCTTCTCTCTCAGTTTTCTCTCTGAGCCTTCCTCACTGTCAGTTTTGGTTATGTTTGTCTTTGGGTGCAAGGGTCAAGTCTTCTCACCCACAGGTTCAGTATATCATATTCTGCTTACAGCAAGTCAGGATTGATATTGTGAATTGGATGGATTTATTGTGCAGTACCATGGTCTGTGTCTGATTTTGCATGGTTTTGATTCTGATTTATCTGATTTTATATGCTTTCAATGAATTCGAAAGAGCAGATATGCTTATTTTATTTGCTCCCTGTGTTCCACAGAATTGCCACTGGTTGCTCTGGTTTCCTCTCACAGTCTTTCATCTAAATGTCTTTGTTTTGTTCTTGCCCCTGCGCTGGACCTTTTGCAGTCTCTTTTGGATTATGGGTACATTCTAGCCTCCGTTGTGGTTGTGAATAGAAATAACCACTCATGACAATTGATTAATTGGCAGTGATGCTAGTAGTGCTAACATGGCATGAAGCTTCTTTACCCAACTGCCAACAGCTTCCAGATCTTTGGCTACTTTTGTGCCACTGCTCCAAAACCAAAGATAAGGTTTTCAAACTGCTTCTTGCGTGCATGTGGAAATAATCAGACATTTTGGTCACCTGACTTTTATCTGGATAGCTAGTGCTACAGTAACAGAAGTGCCCTGCAGCAAAGAAGAGTGCTGGCTAGATAGTGTCACTTTCCATTAACACCATGCCTGCCTTCCGAAAATTAGAGAAATGTAAACATTGCAGGAGACCTTGCAATGACTGCCTTCAAATCTGAGATTGCATGTCGATAGCTGGAAGAGGACATGATAAGTCAAGTTGATAAGGCAATGCTGTTTGGTTGGTTGGTTGCTTCTTATTTATCTATCTGACTTCACACGATCACATTTGGGTTAGATCACATACACTAATGAGGTTAGCTGAACTGCAGAGGGTTCATATCTGTATCTGCTTGGGCTTGATGCTGTTAGCTCCTATCTTTACTGATTAAGGCACTATCAATGGAAAAGGGCAACTAGCTTGAATTAAAGAGCTGTCTAGACCTCATTAACTTCTTTTGTTGAAAGTCCAAGTGTGACATTTATACCTTTATACCCATTAATACCTTATGACAGAGGTGTTGAAACAGCCTGACAGTGTACGACTGACTGGCCAACCAATATTGTATTAGCTATGCCTGCGAGTAATGGAAAGTGCAATAAAGCGCATGGCCACAGAGAGAAAGAGAGTCAGAGAGCGAGCGGGGTTATAACTGTTAACTGTGCAGCAACTATTTCTGGCCTGTCCTCTTTCTACTCTGCATTTTACACGAGCAGTAATCACTGTTTGGCACCAGTTATTTGTGGAGTCACATCCTGCGAGCCTGCACAGGGAGATTCCAAGGTTAACACATCGTTCACACAGGGTTACACCACAGCTGCTCATGCACACACCATAACAGGATCACTCAGGTTGTAAACTGATTAGCTGATTGCCCCCCTGAAGTGAGGGCTGTCATAGCCTCTCAGCCATCCATAACAGCACAGAGTGGGGTTGCTGGGGAAAACAATTGACATTGCAGGTGAGAGTGAATGTTTGTGGTGGGGAAGACACACTAGTATATGTATATGATTTACACCTGTGACGACAAAAGTCCCCACCAGAGGTTATAAACAATGTCATGGTATTGCTTTGTTTTTTGTTCAATTTTCCTCCTGATTGTGAAAAACTGCCTGTGTTCTCCTTTTCTATGTACTTTATATTTATATGTTTCACCTTTTCTTCAGAATTAGTATGTTAGTTTTATCTGAATTAAGATGTCAACAGATATAGATTAAAATCCCTTGTTTTATGTCTGAAAAAATAAGTCTAAGTGAGTTATTTTTATGTCCAAGGTTTGTACTTGATGTGTTATTTGTTTCCACTCTGCCTCCCATGTCACACACGAGCAGAGACTTGCTTGGTTTGCCAGCAGTTATCTTTCACCTTGGAAGTCGTCCACTGAAAAACATCAAAAACATTCAACAGTCCACTGGGATTTCAACAGTAGTACTCATTGAGAGATTTTTATTTTTCACCTCTTTTAGGGGTTTCTATGCAAATATAGAAAACATAGACTTACTTACTTACTGTACTCTAAAAACTGTTCATTTTCATTTTGACATGTCAGTGTTGAAATGTTAAATGTAGAATTTCTAGCCTTACAAATTTCATCTTTCCAGATCATACTTGCTTCCTTGTAAAAAAAACAATTGGTATCAACTTAACTTTTGTTGCAATAATATTTGTTAAAATTGACAATGCTTTTTTGTTGTAATGTAAAATGTATCACACTTTAACAACAAATGACACTTTTGAGACCGGAACATTTTGTTTGGACAAAATTAGTATTAACAGGAAATTACTGTGCATTTGGAGTTTGACTTTACATAACAAAAACAACTGTACAACATGCTGTAGTGTCCACAGATGTTCTAAATCATTAACTATGCAGGAAATTGTCTGGAAGTTGAGTCATGGCAACAGGAAATTATAGTCCAATAGGCTACATAAGACTGCAGAACAACCAATACAAGACATAGATGGAAGAGAGAAATAAATGTGAAGAGACACAGAATTTATTTTTATTTTTTATTATAATAAAGATTAAGTTTTGTTGGAGGAATAGACATGTGTAGTGAAAAGGTGACAGCTTATTTGTTCTAACTGAAATCTGCTGAATGTGGTCTCATTGATTTAAACATCTTCAGCGTGAGCAGATTTATTTAATCTGTTAAGTTACCGGGTGAGGTGCTTTGTTTACTAGTTTGGCCACCTCATTTATGTTAATAGAGTTGCCAAAACATTAGAAACACCTATTACTATAATGCACTCCAATATGAATCCACCAGCCACTATGACCTCATTAATAAACTCACACAATTATCACCTTTCTGACAGTTTCAACAAAAACTGAGAAATTATAACCTTGTAAAATAAGAACTCATGGCAGAGCAGATGTTGGACTGCATTAGATTGTACAGGTGTACATAATAAAGTGGTCAGTGAGTGTATAATGAGTACATTGCAATGTATGAAACAGTGTTTTTTTTACTGTGACATTATTTATTCGTGTGGTTGAGTGTGTAAACATGAGCTATTATGCTCTTTTGCACATTATAAGACATACTGTTCTGGGCTAATTGACTCTTTAAATATTTTTCTGTCTTCTGATCGCTGAGCATTGTCCCTAGCAAACAAAGAACTAAAGTGTATATTTGTGTTTGTCTTCATTACAATAAACACATTTTTGCAGAATTGTGCATCTCTGTGAGTCTAAGCTCCTCTGTGTGTTCAAATTTGTGTGTTTAAGGAAGTTTATAAAGCAGAGGGAAGAGGTCTTAGGACCAGTGAGAGGGTTCATGGAAGCGGAGAGGCCTTAGGCTCTGTCACAGCAACACACGCATCATCATCACAGATCAGAGGAGCTATATTTAGCATGAGTTTGATTTTGATTTTCCCCACACAGGTCTCTTTGCAGCCACTTTACAGTGTCATTTTAAAATCCACACCAAAGAAAAACATCTTCTAAAAAATTTCCTCCTTTTTTTATAGTGTCTGTCTTTCCATGTTCATGTCAGTTTTTCTCATGGTCCATCCAAGCTGTCACAAGTTCATTATATTCTCATTTCTGATTTTGTCTAGATGTGCAGTGGTGCTGTGCTTTTGTAATGGCTGACACAGGCAATTACAAGTGTTGCTGACGGGAAACAGTGACAACAAATGAAACAGCTGTTTTTAGATGAGCTCCTAGACACAGAAACAGTAATGACCGCGGGGGAAATAACTTTATGATGCACTGATTGACAAGATCAAATCAAGGACAGGTTACAAACATGCAAAAATTCCAGAAGGTCAGGCAACAAACAAAGACCAAAAAACAGGCCAAGATTTTAGAATTGACAGGTGAAAACAGATGGGCTAGGTGTTGCTGGCAGAATAGCTGGGAAGTCATGACTGAAATGGGTCTGGTAGACAATCTGGCAAAGATTACATGGAAAAGAGCTGGTACATATACTGAATAAATAATGAGGAAATGGCTAGCAGATGTGCGGGTGGGCAGGTGATCTTGAACAGAGGAAAAGTCAGTTTGATGGAAAACGACAGTGCATCAAAATGTCCAGGATATAACAGAGCATGAGGAAGTGATGATGCGAATGAAGGCAAAGCCAGGCTGTATGAGTCAGCTAGCAGGACCGGGGCAGGAATTGTGACCTATTCTCTGAAAGATTTTTTGTTGAATTCAATTGTATAGAAGATGTTAAGTATTACACATTCCAGATATAAAAATATATAATATATATTATATATATAAAAAAAACTCATGCTTCATGTTGGCCATGAATTTTTCGTGTGAACATCGCTCTAGTCGCTTTACATATTCAGGTGGCAATTTGGCCTCTGGCATGTGTTTGCCTCTCTTCACTGCGATGCACAGGTGTCACTTGGAAGCTAAAATGTTTTAATTGTCTCATACAGCCTTTTCTTTGCAAGTTTAGGTGGTTTAAATTTCCAGGGTGAAATCTGTTTTACACGTTTTTGCTGTTATTATAGCTATTTGTGTTTAACATGTGTCACATTGCCTGGCACTTTGCTGATGAACATGTAGTCACATTCAAAATATAACGAAAAATTATCCAAATATGATAACATGAATCATTATTTCTTTTAGTATCACCGTGGAAGAGAGGAGACAGAACGCACACACTGTGGCACTTTGAACCACATTTAATTTTCATACCAAACCATTCAGTGGTTCTTGAGATATGAAAAAGCCTAAAGTCTAAACTGCTAGTGGTGTTAAGAAAAGTTAGCAGATAATCAAGTCTGTGAGGTTTTATCTCCTTGGACGAATGAACATATGTGCAAAATTGCATCTCAATCTGTCCAGTGGTTGTTGAGAATTTACAGTCTGGACTGAAGTGGTGGACTGGCATGCAGGCAGTCAGACTGACAAGGAGACTGACATTGCCATCACTTGAGCCAGGCTGTTATCATGGCAAAACACATCCAGTGAAACTATTTAATTTCACTGCACTGTTCTTACGTATATGCAGATGCTGTTGTGTTTTATTTGTTTTATTTTTGCAAGATAAGCTGTTTATCGTTCACACCGACAGAAAGACAGAGTGAGAGTTTACGTTTGTGCAGCTCAGTATTCATGCATGCCTTCTCTGCGTGTGCCCTCTTGTGCATGCTGGTGAACAGCCTAAACTGCAGAGGCAGCTTAAACCACAGACAGTCTAAAAACAAACAAATCCATCAGAGATGCCTCACTGGCTACACAGTCTCCTCTTCTTCCTTATGTAACATAGGTCCTGTCACAGAGAGTCAGCTTCAGGAGCTGAGGCTCCCACAGAAGCACTATGGCTCTTGTTACTGACCCAATTTACAGGGCAGGCAACAGGGATGATGACTGGATGACGGGATTATGTTTGCCTGGCCTGCTGGCTGCCAATCTACTACTATACGGCTGAATGTCTGGGTAAAAGAAATCTGGCATCACAGGTTGGCTGGTGAAAAAAAAGGTATTTCAATGGCTCTAATAATTCCATAATATTTTTTAGTTAAACAGGATGTTACAACCTGTAGGGTAGTATAACATAACCACTATGCAAATTTGTGTATTTACATCTTAAACCTTCATCCAGGTATTCTTTCTACACGATATCACTGACCTTCTGAGCCAATTAAGACAATAGGTGAAAACGTATAAATGCGCATATGCCCATATTCCACATAGTCAGGGATGAGAAGCAATTGCCAGAGCACAGTTAATGTTAAGTCATTCTTAATTGTTCTGTTCAATTTTGTATTAGCCAAACATTTTAATTACAGCAAAACGAATGCCTTTCAAATAAAACGTTGCTGAGACAGTACCTAGATGACATTTATTATTGTTTGACAGTACTAAAGAGGAACCGATTTGTCATCATTTGTCAGCTTTTTAAATAGCAGCAAATGTTTCCTCAATTTTTCTGTTGAAAAAGACATGAAATGTTCATTTGTCAGATCTGACAATCATAATTATCGTCTAAAAGCAACAACCCAAAACATGATATACCCACAGGCCATTTTTGAGACTTTCTGTCAAAATTTAATGAAATGAGTAAACAGTTTATTAACAGACATTGTGCTTCAGAGGTTGTCGTTTGCTGCCTTTTAACGTGCCAAAACAAATAAATAACTTCAAAACTTAATAAGGCTTTCTCTGGGAAAAGACAATAAAATGGCATGTTTTGTCAGTGACTTCAATCTTCACTCTAATTTCAAGAACATCAAGAGACTTGACTCTTTGAAAATGTAACTTTAGATGTAAACTATATAAAATACTGTATATCCACTGATTGGTTTCTATTGGCCAAATTATATATTGCATCTGTGCAGAAAAGACTTACATTGGATGCGCCCTTAGAGCCCTTAAAGTCTGAATTTTTGAAGACAAAACAGCCATCAGCACTGGAAATCTGGACTATGCAACTGCCAAGCTCTATATAGACAAATCTAAGTGTGGACCATGCATCAGATCACTGCCTTGTTGTCCACACTTTATATGCTCTGATAAAAGTATATGACTGAAATTAATTAGCAGTGATATTGCAACAAAAAGTTCCATAGACACCAGTATTTCGATGGTGTTAATTCTTTTTTCATTTCTTTCTCTTTTTTTATTTTTGAGGTTAAGCATGCATTTCAAGTGCACCCTGGCCTCTTCTTTGGTGAAATGTATCATTTGACTGTGAATTTAATGATTTCCTGCCTGCATTGTAATGGCACGTTGTATTGGCTTATGAAGAAAAATTGCTCTTCCACTTCGGGACTGAATGGCTCGTTGCCCAGCTTTAATAGACATTGTTGGCAAGTTTTGTGTTGCATACAGTATTTCCTGTGTGATTTGTGCATGAGATTACTTGTTTACTGGCTAATTGACTGAACGACTTCCTGTCTACAATTCTTGTAGTTGACTTGGCTGAGCGGATAAAACTAAATCAACTGCGTCTTTGGATGGCTCACTGTCCGGCTGACTGATCAGCAGGCTGTTGCTACAAACAAATGTCGCTCCTCATCAGTGGCGGTGTGAACATATGTAAGATTTATGACTGTGTTCACATGGTAATTATGAGGAGTCACTTGTTTAGTGAAACAAGGTGATATGATATGACAGCTGCCATAACACTAGCTGGTGGAGATGAAGAGGAAGCACAGGATGGACTGAGAGATTAACGGAGTAGAAAGGACTTAAAGGGATAAGCATGAGTGGGGAAAGGCTGGAGAAATGAGGAGTGAAGAGAGTGACAGAGTGAGATGGAGCTTGGGAATAAGTGTGTGAGAGAGAGATAAAGAGAGAAACAGATTGATGATGAAGCGCTGAGGACATTTGCTCTCTCACTTTCTCTCAGCAGATGCATCAACATATTGTCTTACTGCATCAAAATAACGTTATTATACTGCCCTTGACATAACAATCTTCTCAACATGTCTACACACACACACACATAGAGAAATAATAGAAATTGAACATTTGCATGTATTTTATATTTATATGTTCAATTACTCCTTTTCAGTGGTTCACTTTAAAAGTGCAAATGGTGGGATCAAATCTCTACACTGACCTTTTACCCATCTGGATTTTCTCCATTTAGCGCTCTGTGTAGCTAAAACAAGGAATCGATGCGATGGGGAAGGATGACACATGGGTATGTCATGTATGTGTAGCTGTGCTGTCATCACTCACGGCCCTTTTTTTAAATATATATATAACTTTAATTATTTATTTTTTAATTAGGATTTTTTATTTTAACTTATTACAGTCACAACAGACAAGACGGGGGACGGAAAAGAAAAAGAAAGAAAAAAAGAGAAGTTGGGGAGAAAGTCAACAGAAGGAGAAGGAGAGAAAAAAAAGGAGAAGAAGGAGGATAGAGAGAGAAAGGGAGAAAGAAAACACAATCTGCTTCAATACCTGCTGAAAAAAAAGAAAACAAAAAAGAAACAACAGCAGAGAAACCACAGCAACAACCAACATCTGTATGAATTACAGTAACTAATAAATATTAATTGTTATTGAACAGCACATGGTACTAACATTACAAGATATGTTTAGAAGCAGCAGCCGGTCAAGACAGTGTGTGTCTGTGAGTACCTGTGTGTACACCTGTGTGCACACCTGTGTGTGTGAGCACGCTTGTGTTCATAAGGTTTCTTCATGAGGGGAAGGATGAACTTCACAGACTTTGTTTTTTATCATCCTCTTTTTTTGTTTATGTCTAAATTTGAGTTGAGGAAAAACTATTTACCAATGCTCAGCTGCTCAATTGCCTGAAGCAGGTGGCAGTGCAATGACAGAAATGAAATGACAGTAACATTATTGCCAAAGAAAAGAAAAGAAAAGAAAAAATAGCAGCAAGATTGTAAGTAACTCTCAGGGACAGTAGCAGAAATGTTGTCCAGTAGTTTATCTACTAGGTGACTCAAACTAGAGAAAATTACCCTCTAACCTCAAACAAACAAATCTAAACATATGTATTAACTAACATGACCATGTGTATTTTGCATTTCTTGTTATAATGTAAATCTGGATCATGCTGTGCTCAGCTGTAGACACAGACACACACACACTGTTGTGAAGCATGATTGTGCAGCACTTGGTCTGTCCCATGGAAATATCTGATTTGCTTTGGAGAGTGATGGTGCAGTGTGTTGTAAATAGTTCTCCCTAAAAGCTAAAAAACTCTATCTGCCATTGATTAGCTGTCAACACATGTTAAAGCTCATTGTCACTGGTCACACAGTCTGCCCTGGTAGACTAAGCCACATACAGACACACACACAGATTGAGAGAAACAGACAGAGACAGACAGACAGAGAGACAGAGAGAATCATGCTAAATGCATACACAACCTCTGTCCTCCTCCACATTTTCCCTGATGATTGGTTTCCATTTCTGTGGTTACATGACCTTAGAAAACACAACATCACTAATTATTTGTGAATCCCATAGCACAAAAACGTTAAGTGTCTGGTTAATTTAGCTTTTTCCGAGTTATTCGTTGTGTGGCAGTGGTCTGAGTAATATAGTGACAACTGGAAACTAGACAGTTGCTTATGAAATAAAGTTTCTGCTCATTCGTGCTCAGCTCTGTACTGTCAAATGCTGCACAGTGTCTGTAGATGATGGTGATTATACTAGACAGCTTCCAGGTGTTCACGTGTGTGACTGTGTGGGCATGGACAATGGTGTTGCTCACTGTTATAGTGGTAGTTGGGAGAATGGGAGTGTTACCTAAGCAGTGGAATAAACTGTAGATGCTTATATGATCAAAATAACGATTAAACTGATTATCAACTTCATGTGTTGATGTTGTAGCTAACGTCATGCATTCGGATTTACTTGGGAATTTTCTGGTTAAATTTTAAAAACAAAAGTTAAAATTGAAAACGAAAATGTATTCATGTTGATTGTTCCACGATATGAACTCTCTACAGGGACAAAAGCACTTGTGTATACATCAGAAGAAAGCATGGAACGAGTTGAGATTAATTACTTTTTCTGTGTGGTTAACCACAGCAGATTAAAAAGTACAAAGCTCATCAAGACTCATAGTACTCACTGGCAACAAAGTGCAATAAAGCATTAGGGAACCCACAAATACAAATAAGCAACACACATAGCATATATCAAAGCATAACATTATGTTAATAATAAAATTAGAGCAAGAATTTGATGCCATTAAAAGCCCATAAGAATTAAATATCTAAAAGGTTGTAGAGAACCTTGCCAATAGTCAGTACAACAAAAAAAGGTTGTTGTGTTTGAAATGTGTGTGGCATTTGTGTCTGTTGTGCATTTTCACATGATCATGTGATCATTCTGATGAAAAGCCTAAAACTGAGAAAGACTGGATAGCATCACAGTTTTTTTCCATTTCCATGTCAGCGTTTATAATCTGAGGAGGTTAGCGTAGCTCTCTGCTAAACGAGCGTATGATCTTCTCGCCATGAGACAAGCAGCTTCAAATGCAGCAACAAACAGGGGGGACATGCAACCGCAAAGGCTTGATAAAAGCAAAAAACTGCAGCAGGCGCAAGAATCATCATAATAGAATGACTGTACAACTTCTCAGAGAAGTTAGAGAGTTTGCAGATATGTTTTGAAAAGTGAATAAAAAATGTGGTGAATCTAGTTTGTTATACACTGATTTGATGGAATTGAAAAAGGATTGGAAAAGGCATGGATTGGAAAAAGGAGTATCTCATGATCGATGTATAAAATGTGACTGCAGGGTCCATTTTTACTTTATTTTAAACACTCATTCCTGGACATCTGGTGCCCCTCTAGTTTACACACAGGACACAGGTGGCTGAAGAGCTGGGTGGTTAGAGAATGATCTGTCAGGAGAGTCAGGAGCAAATACACTTGCATTTTAGGGATCAAGCACACTCTCACAAGCATTTGACATCACACCTGGGGCAACAAGTATTTGGAAATATGTTTCTTTTTTTCCCCCCAGTCCACTTACAGACACCAGATGGTTGGTATTTGTCACATGGGTCAACGATTGGTAGGGTCAAAAGTTAAATGCTAAATGCTTCATCATCATGTGGTTTGTTAGTATTTATTTGCATATTTCTTTTCTAAAAACAAAGTGTCACAAAATACTTCACAAGTCAATAAAAACAAAAGCGGTAACACAGATACATTTACACAGCAGATAAGAACCAATAAAAGGTGCATCTGTAAAATTAGGTTTTCAGATGTGGTTTGGAACTTTGTTGACTGATCAACCTGATGGAATTTTCTTCAAATGCATAGAAAAACAACCTCTCGACTGTAAACATTTCATAATCATAAAGGTCACTGCAGTGGTAAAAGTCTATAAGGTATTGCAAAACAAATCATTCAAATATTAAAATATACATTATGTTAGGATGGAAGCGAGAGCTGCTTTTGCCTAAACAGCATTTTAGGCAAGCAACTTCAAAATGTGTTCAGTTATTTTATATGCAAATTAAGTCGACATATACAAATATATGAGGGTATGGTTTTGTTTTTCCTGCATTTAAGCATGACTAATGTGTTTTTGTCTTTTATTTTTATTCATATTTGCAAGAGGCAGGGTTATCTTAAAGCTTCACAGAGACAACTGAGCCAGTGCAGTATTCACCTGCACCTGTAACACAGCAAATGGAAGTTCAAATTAGCATTACAAAACAACAAGTAGTAGAAGACGTAGAAGTTAGGTAGAAGAAACACACAATTTAGCTATCTGGGCTGAAGAAATAATGACATGTTTAGTTGTTTGTTTAGTTGCAGATTCATTAGGTGACTGAAAGAGACACTTTGATCGGGGCCCTTTCACCTACGCCACCACTTACAGTGTACCATGAAATAACAATGAAATAACAGACCAACTCTCACACTTTTTCTGTTCTGGTAAAGAGTAATATAAATGGTATTACTTGTGATATTATTTATAGCATCCTTAAATCTTCAAAACATGAAGGCACTAGTCAACCCTGAATCAGCTAATTATCTATATTTGGAAAATAACATAATGCCACCTGGATTATATTTTTACCGTCATAATGAGGAAATGTTTATAGTGAATGTATCCGGAAAGTTGCATATTGTTCATACCAGACTGAAGTACAAAATACTCACTGTTAATTAATATTAGCTTGCAGCAAATGTAGCATGATACTGTGTTTTGCCTGGATATATGTTTAGCGAGTCAAAGCACATGCTTAAATGCTCAAAAAGGGCATGCAGCATGAGATAACACTCCACAGTTTGTGCAACTTGTCTGGCCATAATGCATGAAAATATAATATAAATATATATATATATTAATCCTTATCCTACACAGATTTAAGCAAACTGTGAAAGACAGTAGAGCACATGCCTACATTCCTACATGCCTACAGCCACACTGCAAGCATGGCTAAAAACAAACCAATAAAAAACTCTTTTCATCCATCCATGCATCCATTATCCTAACTGCTTTTGCTGTGAAGGGTTGCAGGGGTGCTGGAGCCAATACCACCTGTCACTGAGCAAGAGACGGAATAGACGCTGGACAGGCCGCCAGTATATCACAGGGCTATTGTTTTCATTATAGAATAATATTTTCATATGGAGTGTGGCTGGGAGATAACTAGATATTATAAATGATCATCTCTCCATGTAATCATAGGGTTAATATGTTGATGCAACACAGAAATCTAGTACACTGCAGTGGCTGATATATTTCTTATTTGTAAGTGAGTAAAAATTACACTGCGTCATACTCCACATCTGCTTTGAGATATAGTGTCTCAAAATGTGTATTTTGGCACATACACTGTATAAAGTAATTACTGTTGCACACATGCCCACATCTTGGTGATTGCTTCTGTCGCGTTAAGTTTGTTCTCACAACAACACGCACAGGATGTATGTGTGCATTCTTGTGAAAGCGTGGGTTGTGTCTTTTTTTGCATGTATGAGTGTCTTTGTACAGTGTGGACATCTGTGCTCACTAGTGGCTTTAAATAGAAGCTTAGACTCAAGGGAAGTATACAGTTAATCATACACCATCTGTTTATCTGCTATTCTAGCATCCTAAAATAACAACATTTCACAGCTTTAAGTCACAGATTAATGCAAACATAGTCAAACACACAGCCCAAAAAGACAGTCTAAATCCTCCCATGCACTGCAGAGTATACAGTATGTTATTTTGTACATAGAAAGCAAGGGACTGCTACATAAAAGAGAAAAAGGGGGAGACAGAAATATTTTTTAATGACAGACTGTATCACAGTCAAAGGCTTCTTCATCTGTGACAGATGATGTCATAATGCTGTCATGCATGTTGAGGGTTTGTAACATCTCAGTGATCTGCCCTCCAGGCCGACCCAGGACAGCAGCCATCGAAAGAACAGCCATGTGTTTCTGCTCAGACCATCTTATCCCGCCATTACATCATCAGGTACATAGTCAGTACGTGAAATTTTGGTGTGTGTTGACATTAAACCAATGAATCAGTTAATTAATGAGTGTGTGCATCATTCACAGTAGTGGACAGAGGTTTGGTAGTGTGTTCCCATTTGTGGTGAGCCAAGCAAACCAGAATGTGACCATGTAAATGCCTCTAGACAATAATAAACAACAAGCTACGTTTGAAGTTGGTTCATTATGTTATACAAAGCGTTGCAAGCATTCTGCTTTTTTTAATGCTGTGTTGTATTAAAGTATTAAATTGAGATCAGATCAAACACGAATGTCTGATGCAGTTAATTCCCATGACTCTTTAATCCATGTAACTCCAAAATGCTATTTAATAATCATACTGAAGTTATTTTGCATTTGGTCTGACTCTTTACTGTTTCGACACACAGCTGTTTTCTTGTTCCAAACTCAATGAAGCATCTTGTAGACTGATAAATAAGCTACATGACTTACTTATCTCAGTCACACATAATAAAATAAATTATGGTTCCTCAATGCAACAGGTTAGATAACAGTTATCATAAGATCTTTTGTATTTCTAGAAGTGATCATAAGTGAAACACCTTGAAGCACATATAGTCCCTGTGGTTGCACCGGTACAGTCGCTGTGACATATCAAACGCACCTTCATCATAACGGCGGTCTATTTAAATGGCCAATGAACCGCCCACAGTTTTCTGCTCCTCATGTGATGATCCGCTTCTGTGCTGCGAGCTCGCTTTTAACAGTCTGATCATGTTGCTTTAGGACAGATTTGTAAAGGAAATAACCGCATTTGCAGCACGCTTAGCAAACACATAATGGGATTTTGGCTTCAGACACCACATCAAGACAGAAGAGGAGTTTTCTGTCTAACTTTTGGCAGCTTTCACCAAACGGATTACTTCCACTGAGACGCCAGAGATGACCGCTTTGCTTCACCAAACTACTGTAAGTATCTACTGCCGCTAAATCACATTTTGCATTTTGCTTTTTGTCTAAATACCGTTCATATGACTGGTTGATGTCTTTGGTTCTGTGATTGAGCTGTTTTGCAGCTGATTGTGATAAGCAAATGTTTGGCGTCTGCTACAGCTGGGTGCGAGTTTCTGCTCAGGTCATTTGTAGTTTTTTTCTCTTTTTTTGATTTGTGTTTGTTTAGTTTGTGCTTTCATGTTTGATGACTGACTGGTGAATTTATATTGTTGTTGCATTGTATTTTGCATTGACATTTGTATCAGTAAGTAGTCATTTTTGTCTTTTAGTGGGAACATTGTGTTGATGTAAACTGACTGACTGGTAGTTTTGCAAATATTAATAATTCAACCTTTGTATCATTCTGTGTGGGGCATCAGGTCACCTGCTGGAAGTTTTATTTTTATGTTTTTAATTTAATTACATAGTGCCAGACAATCCAGAATGCAAGACATGTCATCTGTAAATTAGGGAAACAGTAATTTTTAAGCCAAATGCTCATATTTTACTAAACCTAACCCTGTTTATTTAGTGCCTAAAGCTAATCCAGATGTTTTTGCCTAATCCCAATCAAGTCCCTTTATTTGCTCAATTGTTAAATGTTTTTCAACCACTTAGGGTGAAAGTAAGCGTTACACTAGCCGCCATTTTGGTGCCATTGTATGAGGCAGCTCATGGGGTGCAGTTTCAAACACCTGCCTTTATATGCTGAGGTGCACTTACAACAGTCATTTTGATCATATATGAGAGTTTGGACAAACAACTTATATAGGTGGTGAAGTTGGAGAACTTGTTGGAACCTTCTACCTTTTTGAGCATTGGTTGTCATCTTTCATTGAACGCACCTCGTTAATGAACATCCTCTTGAGTTGTCTAAGTGATGCTCCCGCCGTACTGTTTTCATCTTCATGTACGTGTGCTTCATTACACCCACACTTCCCTTGTCATACCACCTGCCGGCTTCTACTCTTTCTTGCTCACTTAGTTTCTGACAGGCAACCCACCTTTCCCCTGTTCAAAAGGCAATCCCAGCAGGTCTGACAAGATGGGCATTGATACCACTGAGAACAGAACAAAAGAGAAAGAGTTTCAGATTCTGAATTAGAGGATGAATTTTATCATACAAACTATGATGTTACAAATGTGGTGCTGAGATTTTATAATTTGAACATGATAAAACAACATCTACTGTACATGTACATGTGTTGGAACATGTGTAGGAGTCTTGGACTGGATGTGTGCGCTCACATACCTTTCCTCACAATCATGTTTGTTGGCTGGACATTTGCAATAAAATGACACTAGTCCACAGGCGCTACAAGCCATGAGCTCACTGACGATCCATGTGCGACGTTGCTGTGTGCCAATGTTTGCTGTCCGTGCGAATCTGCCATGAACATGTAACATGGAGGAAAATGTCAAATATGAACAGTGCCAGCAGGGACAGTGTGACACATTTATGCTGTGGTCACAGTGAAATCCATGAATGTTGCTCAATGCAAAGTCCCACCTCGCACACTTAGGTGCTACATCTGAACTTAGCATTTATCTTTGCCTCATGTCCACTTTTCTTTAAAATGCTATTTCTGCTTCCGTTTGTAATTTCCTACATTACTACAAATGCCTTTGTGATTTTATTTGGAGAGAAGCAATACTCGCAAGCAGTTTACAAAGTTAGCCCTCATTCCCTTCTCAATTAGAAGTTAATACTTGCTGTGCACTGCGTGTTGAAATTGGCTCAAAATCAGGGTAGGGGCTGCAGAGATGAAATAACTCAGCTGATGTCAGTGAAATGTAAATGTGTATATCAGCCAACAAGGTTTAGGAGAAAGCAGCGGCTGAACTGATAGTGGCTGGTTTAGTCATTACAGAAAACGATGACACTGAATTGTATGAACCCTCCAGGGATGGATCAGAAACCTGCATTTGGTTTGTAAACATTTGTAGAAGTGTATTCTGTAGGTCGGAGGCACCTTACACTCATTTTCAAAGAGATATTTATGCTTGTAGCTTTGATATTCAGTTGAAACGGATTGTGGGGCAAGCAGTTTTCTGGCTTAAAATCCTCTTGAAGTTGTCTTTGTCCACATGCATGATTATTTTTCCTTCCCATTGTCAAGAAAGTAATGTGTACAGTATGTTTTGGCAAAACTGTTATTATCTCCAATAAGCAAATCCCTATAATACATAAGCACATAAGCATTTTTTTCCAGTTGCCAAGGCTGACGTTTAACATCATCTTGCATACTTGCAATCTAAATTCAGTTTGATATTTTAAGCTGCTTGCTGGCAGTCGACAAGTTGTGTGTTGTTGGCAGTGCTGTTGAATTTGGACCAAAAACACGTTGGAGCGTGTCACGATTCGGAAAAACAAATCCGCTACACGAGACAGTGCACCTTTGTGTTGTGGTTTGGGCTTTGCTATCTCTGGAAATATTGGGGTATTTACTAGATAGTCAAGTAATCTACTGTAGGTTTGGACATTTGGCTGTACAACATGAACTGTACAGCTGGATCCTCTGGTGATGCTTTGCAGACTTTATGATAAATGATAATGACATACTTTCATTATCCCCTTGGGGGAAAACTGTTGTTTGGACAGCTGCAGTAGATGGCAGCACTACTGTGGGGTTTCAGTGTCTTGTCCATAGACACCTCTCCATGTGGCCAGAAGGGAACCGGGAGTTGAACCACGACCTAACCGCGATTGTTTGATTGAAAGATGTCAAACAAAATTATAAAGGACTCATCACTTGTCTAATCCTTGTTCTGGGAATGACAGAGGTTTAAAAAGAATGCACCTAGACAGGGGCTGCACGATTTGGTGAAAAAGTCATATTGTTATTATTGACAATATTGCAATTTGTCATATACTAAACAAATGGATTCATGGGTTTCCTTGTTTGGTCATCATGACTTAATCACAAATAATCAACTCAGATGTACAAACAGCTGGTACCTCTTGTCCAGGATGTGGATCATTTTCTGAAATCCCTCTTTATATCTCTGAGACTTGCTGTATGTTGTGACACTCGCAAATACATCTATAATTGTGTTTTGCTTTGTTTGGCTTCCAGCTGTCTGCTGTCTGAGTTCATCATATGTTTCTCTGTGCTGTGTAAGGTGCTCATACAAATTTGTTGTTTCTGTGTAGTGACTCTCATTTTACACAGTACCTCTGTCTGCTCAGCTTTGCTAAGCTTGAATCAAAATATTGCCACATATAAGAGGTCACGTTTCTTTATTCTTTTCTTTATTATTATTTATTTATCTTTTTTCTTTATTATCACCAGTTCAGTGTCGGCCTGCTTGCCGGAATCCATCTCCACCTGGGCATCGCTTGAAAGTCATGTGACCACACATTTTTATATTTTATAGTTGCCAGCGAACGTAGAACAGCAATTTAGCTTGATATGCCCAGCCCTACTTAGTATTTTAATCTAACATGGTCTAAAAATGTCCAGTTTTTGTTGATGTCCACATGTTGGTGTCCTTTGGGGCGAGCTTTGTGAGCAGCAATTTAATGTCTGGCATTGAGTGAGTAATTGATCATTGTCAATTCTATACTATAATAATCCTTTATGTTTAATAATATTTCTATATTCAATAGTACTAATACAGTGTTGTCTTTGTATGAGTAATACATGTTACTACTCTGTGCTTCCCATATTTTGGAGCAGCAAAACATCAGCACAGATCAGTGTTGTGGAGACATTCTAGAGGTTGCAATGCAGGACAAATGGCCGATAAATATTGGGCAGTTTTCTTTACCTTCTGTTGTGAGCATGCTTTCCCTCGGTTTATGATTAGGCATTGGATAACCAACCAGCATAACCAAAAGCTGCAGCCTGCTGTACCAAATTAATGCCACTGGTTGCATGTCATGCAGCTAGTTCAAAAGTAGCAGTTCATTCAACTGAGGAGAACTTGGTTAGGTTTTATACTGAAACACATGGACAAAATAGCTGAGCTTTTAAAGACATTGAAAATTAACAGTATTAACTTCAGTCATTTGTATTTGACTCTAGCAAACACTTGCTCATCCAAGATGTGTCTACTTTCATCCTCATTACCCTTAAGAAAGTGTTTGGATGTTCTAACAGCAGCTGACAACACTAACTCAGCTAAAGTTTTGGTCTGCTGTTTAAGGTAGATCCAGTATTTATCATACAACAAAATGATAATGTAAAATTAATATTAAAAAAAAGGAAATGGGCCACTTTTTTTATCTGGCTGGCTATTTATTTCTACAAAATCTGTATTGAAAATTTGCCATATACTAAACATCTGTTGATACTGTTGTTTTTTTCTTAACATCTTCATACTCTTATTGTTGTTCTTTCATCAGCCCCCATCATTGCCAGTGATCCTGCCAACCTTTCATTACAGCCACACACTTCACAAATTAGAATCTGCTGTGCTGGAAACAATGTAAATTAAGGTTTGTTGCATGCTGCACAGCAGTGGGATATTGCCTAGTTGAGAGTACTGAAGCAGGAATGTTGTTGAAACTATTTGACATGCATACAGGACAGTTCACATGTGCACACATGAATCTTTTATGTCACAGTCATGTGGAAATGGCAACAATCAGACACTGGCTTTAGCCTAAATGAGACATGACCACGTCACTGCATGTGCCATAAAAAGCATATGTATGCTTACATACAATGCACATGAAGTCATTACAAAATATTTTGTTATGATGTCATCACAAATTGTTCAAAATACATAAAAAAAATAAATAAATACAGAATGTATTTATTTGACCAGAAATTGTCAACATCTGGCCACATTATGCAAGGGATATGTTTAAGCATGCGTTGGCGACTTTTGCATAATATCTCCCTACATCAATGGCAGGTTGCACCGCCCCCATGGAGTAAAGCTGAATTCAGCATTGTTAGCCCCCTTAGTGCTCTTTAAAAATGTCAAACCATAGTGAATTTGTCATAAGCTGCTAACAGCTCCCTATCATTAACTAAACCTATCACAAAAACGTTGCCAGTCTCTGTCTATTAGTCATAGACTTGACAGATTGTCTTCTTTCATGCTAACGAAGCCC
>JAUMHL010000006.1:17377995-17408091 GCA_032362345.1 Sandelia bainsii | reverse complement strand
TATTCATGCAATATATGAAGTGCTCGTTGTCTGTGAGGATTCAGCAGCCACACATATTGACTCATAACCATTACAAAAACCAGAGTATCATATTACTACAGTGATAAAAGTCTTTTACTGTTTTAGTTTATTGTTAATCAGTAGCAGCACAGTCTTATAAGCATCAAATGTTTTACTTGTTTTAAGGCGACAAATGGGGCCCCAAATGCTGCAGCCTAGGGCCTCAAGATTTCTTTACCCAGCCCTGCCTGCAGTGTCCCATTAATTAATTAATACTTTATTGATCCCCTTGGGGAAATATTAGCAATGATTTTTATAACTGAATTAATTATAATGTTCTAAAACTTAATCATTTGACGACATTTCATTTTTTTGTGTTGTGTGATGTGTGTGATGTTAAGCAGGAATGTATACAGCCCCTTAATTTATCTCCATTTATTAAAAATAGTTCTGAATTTCTGAAAGTTCTGAGTTTATTTATTTTTTGCGCTCCAGTTATACTCATATTTCATTAGTTTTGTCCTTCAGTAATCTTGTCATTTCCTCCATGGAGTGGCTTTAGTCACTGTGGGAGAGGAGAAAGCAAAAGAAGATGACTGAGAATAAAGATGAGATTGTTCATGTGATGATCTTTTTCTTTGCCAGTGCAATAAGGCAATTCAACATTCAGTATACTCAGTTTATGAAAACTTTTCTTAGTCGCTCTAAGCAAGTAACATCTTTTATCTTTCTTTTTAAGAGCACTTGGAAATAAAAACGCAGACATAAACACAACAAAAGCTTGGTATTTTAGTCAAAGAGCGCCACCTACAGTAACTCAAACTTCACAGACAGAATAAGGAAGGAAACGCATTTCACTGTACACTGATAGCACTGCTGGCTGCCAAATATCTTGAAAGTGCAGTAAGCTGCTCTACTGCCCGCTTGAGAGACACAACCTTCTGTAGACCGTGAGACACAACTCAAGGCTGATAGTGATTCACATCATACATACTGTTCCATTCATCTTTGTTGTCCCATTTATCTCATAAAACTCAGACATGTTTCCTTCAACCATTCTGCATCCTCTTTCACACCTCCTGCCTTGCCACTTTCTATTAGCATTTCCTGGTCAGGGGGCCGTATGAAAGTGAGGCACACACCTGCCACCGTCTAAGTCCTGGACTGTCACCTCTTAACAACTCAGTTCAGTTGGGCACTGGCAGGCTAGATAAGCTAGCTTTCTATTTGGATTGATGGATTACTGCCTGGCTGGTTAGTTGACTGCCCATCTTGGCAGCTGGTTATGCAAATGCTTTGCTGGCTGGCTGAATAAATGGCCTCAGGGTGAATGTCTCCCCTCAGCCTCACGCTTTTTCATCCTTTTGTCCTTTTCCTGTCTCTCCTTCCCTCCCTCTTGCCCTCCCCAGATGAAACTAAACAGCAGCTGCACCAGAGGTAGGAGTGTCAGAAAACGCCACAACTGTGTTCCTCTCTGTTTTTAGGCAAGTTCCTAGAATAGAACAGTGTTCAGTGTGTAGTGGAAGTTAAACCCCAGAGGCTAGCCGGTTCACTGACATCCTCTGTTCAGGAGCAGTGGTACTTAAGCTTACTGCCACACATACACACAGACGCACTGTGTATCCAAACAAAAAGAATAAATGTGTGCACACTTATGTCCATAACTGAGCACAGAGATCCAAGTATTCACCAACATAAATGTACATATCATACACACGTGTTTACAAAGAAAAACAATGTGGCAGATAAAATCTCTCTCCTTTTATTAAAGAATAAATAATCAAATTATTTAGAGCAGCTATTCAAAACAACCATAATACATACTGGCCATATGATACTTGATTTTTGTTAATGTTGTTGTTGTAGGAGAAATAAACTGAGACTTGTCACAATCATTTTTGCCTCCCATGCACTCTTCTGAGTTCATTGAACATTCATCCATCTAACATCCATCTGTATTGCACCCTGTGGCAGTCAGGCTTCAAAATCTTGTAGAAAGTCTTTACAGAAGAGGGGAGTGGGGTCAAAATTAATCCACACTGTGTGATGTGAAGCAGCCATGTAGTATATGGTGTTAAGACTTTGCTTATGTGTTTGTTCATTCTGCCATGCTTATTGAGGTTTATGAGGGGATGGGGGCTACAGTCTGCAGAAATATTTAATTTACTTCAGCCAGAGGTGATGTTGGCCATGCAACATGTTGGCACACATTGGCACACAACAGTGTTGTTGAATATAACCTCAGAGACCAAAGATTATACCACAGGAAACAAGTGGGGGAAGAGTATTTTAAAGATGACAAATGGCTAAGTCTGTAACAATAACTGTAAGAATGGCCTATATCTCCAGAAACCCCTAGGTGGTCTTCAGATGTTAACAGCTCTTGTCATGTTACATTGCCCTTTGAAAGGTCACACACAGCAAATTGCCCTTGCAATGGTACGAAAAGGGCCAAACAGGCTTTGTTAGACTGACAAAGCAGGCGGCCACCACCCTCAGGTCATTTTCTCTTTAATATGACGCAGCAGTGGAGAGTTCTGCTGACTCTTAGGGATGCACGATGCGTAGGATGCTGACTGACAGCCAGACCCTCTTGCTGCATTTGCTCCTCAGAGGCTCCAGTGTGGGAGGTCTTCCCTCCTTCCTGTGAGTCATGTACATCCATCCATGCAAGGGCATCCGACCCTGCGAGTTGAAATGTGGCTAATGAAATCCCCTAGGTTATTGTACACGCACAGCTGGAAGTAAGATCCCACAGACACAAACTGAAGCGCGTGTTCGGACTCTGTAGTCTGTGCCTTGCTTTTTTTTTTCCTTCTCACCAACCCCATTTTTAGCAGCAGCAGCAGCAGGAAGCTTTTTTTCAGCAAAAAAGATGTAATAAACTACTTGTACACTAACGGTATGGCGTCAAACTGGAGACAGATAAAGTTAGCAAACAGCTTGTTAAAAAAGTAGAACATCTAACATTAGTAGCTGAAGGCCTAGATATTCTGAACTTTATTTCACCATATGGACAAAAACATCCTCCTCCTCTTCCTCTTCCTCCTCTTCCTCCTCCTCCTCCTCCTCCTCCTCCGGGCACTGATATTGTTCTGTTTCTTCTGGATGTCTAGTTAGGCACTTTAAAAAAAATTTTTTTTAAAAAAACATGTCGGCCATAACAACTTATAGAGTGTTAATTTAACAAGTTCAGTATTTTTCAGGTTTTCGTTATTTTGCCCTGAAGTTAGTCGATAATACTGCAAATATAAAATGTTTTTATTAAATGTGACACTGTCTCCCGGATGGTGATTGAATACATTTACATATTTTTTCTTTGACAGAGGCATTATTACTGAGAAGATGCCAGTCATCACCTTATACAACCTAAATATCTCATCACATTCCCTCCTTTTCCTCTTAGTTACCTCTTGTTTATCAGTTTCTGTCTTTAGTGTTACAGGTATTGTCACATTACTTGGTTATCTTTAGATAAGAAGTCAAGTAAAGACAATTTCTTTGTTTGTCTTTAGGTTCAGATGAGATACTGTATATCAGGGAGAATGTTGTTGTTGTTGTTGTTGTTGTTGTTGTTGTTATAATAATTATTTTTTAAGCATCACTCTGCTAGAGCCACTCTTACAATATTAAACATGTAATTCAAATGCTGTGTGCCAAAAGATTTGTGCTCGTTTTCTCATTAGAACAGCTCCACTGGGAATCTGCAACAAAACATGTGAAATTGTATGCAAGCGTGTGCTTTTATGTATGTGTGAGGGGGAAAGTCAATGAATGCGTAATGCATGTTGTCCTGCGTGTGTGAAGGCGTGTGTGTGTGTGTGTGTATGCACAAAGATAACTGGCTTTATTTCTGTCGATGTGTTTGCCCTGCGTGTTTGTGTACAGCCACTAAACTATATACCACAAGCGGTTTAATCTTTTATGAATCTGACTTTTCAGTTTAAATCCCCACCATGTTTGAGGGTGAAAAAATAATGTTGCTTTGCACACTGGTCTCCTTCTTATTCACAATCACACAGAAACACAGATGCACAAAATACAGAGCCAGAAATAAATTACACTTCACATATAGAGGTAAACAGTGCGGTTTATATAAGCTATATTCAAAGCCAGTGTGAGGAGATAAACACTCACTCATACGTCTATTGCACACAATCCTTTAATCCCTTTTTACTCAGTGTGCGTATCTCCTCCTAATTAGCAAAAGAGGGAGAGAAACAGAAGCCAATCATATGAAATCATATTCACATATGTACCCATCTATATTTCTGTAAATTTTATAAATGGCATTTCTCCCAAAGCTACTGTATGTTCTCAACAGTTTGAAAATCACGTGGCTCCTACAGTCAAAACTGCTGTGATGGAATGTGAGTGTAATTGAAAATAGAAATAGAAAATTGAAAATAGCATGCTATTTCATAATTAGAATCAAGGCTATTAGTGGGCAAACTCAGTCTGTGGAAACTCATCTCTGTCGTGAAGTAGGGAATGTTGAATGGTTGGAGGATGTCAAAGTAACAAAGGTGGAATCACTGTTTCTTTTCTCCGTGTCTTTCACAGTCATCATGGATATAAAACACATTTCCCTGAGCCACTCTCAAACTTTATGGAAACAGGTGCTGGGAGTGTATATACAGAACTGTATGTAAGAGACTGTACACAATATATATGCCACATGTGTGTTCTTTTCCCTGCGCAGTATTATTTGCATTATTTTAAACCCTTGATTCACAATTCACCAAAACATCTGAGGTTAGACACACTCTTAAATTCCTAACAGATTTGAACAGCTGAAGGAGAATCCCCTTAAAGTCCATTGATGAGTAAAATTTCATTCAGTCTCTTTTTACTCTATTTTAAGAGCAGCAGACAAAGTAAGCTTTTAAATGGTCTCTGACTGCCTGGTCGCTCTCATTGATGCATAATGGGGCTACTCCAACTAAACTTTGTTGCTACAGTGACACCTACTGGATAAAATGTGTGACTTCATCCTCACCGTCTTTGAAAGGAGTCTAATCTCTGCATTTATCATTTAACTTGTTTCTCTTTTTGTTTGTAACTCATGCTGTTGTTGTGAATTTAATGCACTACAGTATGAACACTGCTTATTTTACTTTTTAAATTTATTCATTTATTTTTATCTTGATGGTGCAGCAGAGGATATTGTGAAGGTTGCATCCTTCTCATTAAACAATTGAATTGATTTATGCTAATAATGCTAATACCCATTGTCTCGTAATCTCAGGTAGCTGATTTGCAACAAGCTCAGGTGGCCTAATGGACTGACAGACTGTTACCCTGCAACGACCATCGTAATGACCTCTTTCTAATCCACATCTCAGGTGTCTTTAAACAACTAAAGCTGATCTTCTTTGACTCGGGTCATATTGATTTATTTAAGAAAATCAGCAAAGGAAATTGACTTTAAGCTACGTTTACCTCATTAGTGCAGATTAGGTAGATTCAGTCAACCATTACAAAATGTCACCCACTTTCATCCTCACTGTTTCTGTCCATGACTCCTCACTCGTTTGTTTGTTTGTCAGCATTTTCATTTTAAATGTGTTCTATTTTTGACTGATTCTACTTATGTACCACTTCGAATAAATGGCTTAATCACTTCACCACACCCATTCACCATCTTATGTGAAGACCTTCATTCAAAATCAAAATTATAAATCAGTCTTAGTTTCCCGCACAAGTGTTATGTCAAGTAGGGCACCGATTAGCTGAAAGACAACGATGACGTCAAAGGCACAATGCATGTAACTGAAGCTTCTTTTGAGGTTGGTTTTTACAGAAGCGGAGAGATGCATTTAAGCATGAATTTCTCTTTAGTAAAGTATAGGTCCTTTCTGTCTATAGGCCTCATTAGTGTGTCTGTCTCTGTATAAACATTGTTGATTAAGTAATATCGCAACTTTTTTGAAGTGAGTGCTCAAAAGTGAGTGTACAAAATGAGAGATGCCCCTTTTTAAACTAACATCAGGCCTGCAAATTATCAACAGTGTTATATCCATAGTGTACATTTGTGCTACAATCGAGGCTTGATTCTGCTTCTGTCTCATTATTTCTTGTTATGCAGTTAGTTGGACTGCTAAGGCAGGAGCTCCCACAGAGACAAATTGTCTTTTAATGTAAAGACTGTTTTCAAACATTCAGTACAGGGAAGTGTCAAGAATCTAATTAAATGGCATTAAACCCAATTGTGTGGCTGTGCTGTGAAGTTTGCAAAAATGGAAAATTGACACAGCATTGACTCTTGTGTCAGAAGTGTCTATGGTCTATTGTATTTTCAGTTCATGTAAGTAAAGTTTATTTATATAGCACCTTAATAAATCAGACATAGCAAAGTGCTTCAGATAAATAAAAAACAAAAATAAGACATAAGCATTTAGCTTTAACAGGATTAGCACATACATCTGTGTTAAAGCTTTCATGACATTACTATTTCTGAGAGACTGTAGTTTTATTTTAAAGACTATCGAGTTAACTAACGTTGGTGAGAAGGGGAGTTTCTAAAGATCTTTCCTGGAAATCAGACAAACGACAATCCTTTTTCTGTGTCCAGCTTAATCTTCAGAAGCGTTGGCCATCCTGCTTTTCCACTGGCCTGCTCCAGGCAGTTTCCCTATATCTGCAACTGTGTGGCTCTCGAGGGATATCCACACACACACACACACACACACAAACAGCATTATTGTACATCATGTCCTTGTCTGTACATAGGATCTCACAGGGGGATTCTCTTTTTTTCTGGGAGGCCGTACCCGAGGCTTCATTAGTATCTGTAAACAAGTTTAAAGACAACAAATGAGCAGCAGAAAAGGCTAATTACTTTTCTGTATTCTGAAAGAAGTAACTACATCAGGCTATTGAGAATATACTGTGAAATGCAAATTTGCTGTTCTCAAACAGTCACTACTGTTTAGGCAGCTTTGATTGGTCCTAATGTTTCCGCTAATGCTTTCATTGTGGCACAGCAAAACAGTGTGTTGTCTTATTTCTTTTGTTCTAACATGTTCATCTGGTGAGTTGATGAGCTGAACTCAGTGTTTCTGTAGCTGAGGGTAAAGAGGCATGTTCATCTATTAACAAAAGATTAGGAGAACCGGACTTGAATTATTCATCCTGAAAGATGCCTCCTAACTCTGGTGGTCTTATGGAGTAACTTAAGCCATAAGTTATAACTAAAGCCATGTTCATATGATCAAGAAGCAGCATCTTCTTGATTCTAACTCGCAGCACCATCTCAGGAATCCTTCCCCAGCTCCTCTAAAGCATGGACTGATAAGAAAAATGGCCCTTGGGCACAGACATATAATAGGCCCCCCAGACAGCAAAAGACACATAATGACTCCAAATGAGACAGTTATGTTTGTAGGAATTGTGTGGTTGCTTGTAATCTGTGTCTATTTGTTGTCATGATTGTCTCTCTGTGTTCATTTTGTGTCTGAGCTGTGGCACTAAAACAAGAAATATTAACATGCATGTCATATAGACTTGATAGGCCCATTTGGCAATCCAACCATACCCTGAAGCAATGACACTTACTTGATTTCACTAAATTAGTGAATTTATTATGTTCATTGTACATTTGACATAATTCATGGAGGAAAAACACAAAGACTTAATTTTATTGCTTGTAGATTGTTACGTGTCTCATAAGGAATCAACACAGAAATGGATAAAATCAACTTACCATGGTCAACAGAAGCACACAGAAAATGGAGACCTTAGGTGTAGAGAAAATAAAAGGTTTTAATATGCTCAGGCTTTGACAGACTCCTCCTAAGAGGGGTGAAACATTCCCAGCTTTTTTAGAGGCTTGTGCTGATGGGTCTGTTAAAAGAAGGACGTGACATTCAACTTGTATCATAGCTAAACAGCCCCTCAAAATAGGGGCACACTACAGTAATGACACATTAAGCTCAAACATTTGGAGATCGCCTCCTAATGAATTCAATGATTGCCTGTTACATGACCAGACATGTAGAAATACATGACACGTATATCCTTTATGCACAACCTCAAATATCGTTAAATAAAATGCATACGGATTCCAACAAAACTGAGCACATCCCTTGTCAAAATCACAAAAATGTTAAGTATTGTGCTTACAAATCATGTCTTTTTAATACAGCTCCAGTGCCCAAGAAAAATGAATGAAAAGGTTTGACTAGTAATAATTCGGGCCAAAATTTAAGAACCTTTTTTTTTTTTAAATCTGTCAACCTTTATTTTTGATGACAGATTGAATCCTCCAGGGCATGGGTGATACCAGTCTTGCACATATCTATGTAGAGATGTTCTGCTATTCATTCTCACAGATTATTCTTTTCAGCTGCTCTTTGCCTGGAGGTGTTTTGTTGCTCTACTTTCAGCTCTGAAAGACTCCCAAGGTGTTCTGTTGGTGTCAGCAGACATACTCGGCCAGGTTCACTTTTCTTTCATCTTTTTAAAGTCTCGTGATTACTGAAGTTAATTTGGATTTGGGATGGTTGTCATGTTGGAATAATCATTGGGAAGCCTTTTTTTATTATTATTCAGTATTTGCAAATACAAACTAGCAATCATTGTTCCATTTACAAATGTCATCAAGTGTCGCTGTGGTAGTCCTCCCCAGGTCTGTAGCAAACACACTGGATGACATCTGCTCCATCCATCATCTGAATTAGTCATATTTCAGTCTTGCAGGTGGGATACATACACGTGACTCTGCACTGTGGTAAAGAAGGAATTCATCCGGAGCATACTATTTTTACTAATGCACTACACAATGTGTTTGTTCATCTTTACTTACTTTTTTTTTTCTTGTAATGTGCATTATGTTGACCAACCATTTAAGAGGTGATTGGAAAAAGACAGTTTGTGTGCTTTGGTTCCTGGTGTTTGCTCTGAGGCTGATGACACAAACCAACTGAGAAGCATTTTCTTATGATGCTATATTACAAACAGCCACTAGAGGATGTAAGAGGTGCACGCATGACTTGCAGATAAATAAGTGCTCAGTCATTGTCCCATAAAAGACGCATACAAAGGCACAAAAATGCCTAATCACTGAACATCAACAATGACAATGAGAAACACAGATCTCCAGTGTTCATGACAAACCTGCAAAGAGAAGGCCTGAGAATTTATTGAATTCACCACAGAAATTCAACACCCCTCTAGAAACGTGCACAAACGTGATGTTTCACAACATACTCCAAACTTCTCCTGCCAATATGTACTTCATTAGGCTGATTGCTTGCCTTTTAAGCTGCCCCTTTTGCTTGCCCGTTGGCCCCCTCACTGCCTTGTTCTGATTAAAGGGGAACCTCATAAATATGCTGCTGCAGCTCGTAAACGACTTCCTCGTTACATCAAAGTCACACAAGTTGCTCTTGTAACCACAGCAAGCACCTTTTAGCAGCCCCACACGCCACCAACCTCAAACTGGGGCTCTGTAAAAACAAGAGGGGTCTGATTTGGCAAACTCAAATCTTGGTCAATATTAAGTTTAATTAGGCGGGAAGAACATAATGCTGAAGGATTAAAGCAGAAACAAATAAGCGAGTTCCCCTTAAACAAGATAAGTTAAATGATTAACATGATATATGTATGAAAATAATGCATATTAACAAATAAAATGAAAGATTATTATAGATAATTTCTTAGTTAGATAATCAGTTAATGTTGCTGCTAGTTGCTGGGGACATTTAATAAAGATTAAAATAGACGTTTTTCGTTCATCCAAAATTGCCAACCCACCCAACTAATTTAGAGATAAATGCTGTTGTTAGTTCTCACGCTACTGTCGTAACAGCCAGTGATACTTGAATAACTCACTGTTGGTCATAAATACAGAGATAATCATTGCCATGATGTCAACAGACCGTATTTCTGCATAAACAAAGCACCTTTATAAAAGCGTATCTCGGCTTTGAAAAGGGAGGAAAAAAAGAAAAGAAGTTTGCCCAGTGTGGTAAATGACAGCTCAGTAATAACGGGAACTATCTGTGAAGTTGGATAATTTATGGTTCGTCAAACATTGCCTTGAACTGGCCACTGTCTGAGAAACGCAGACACGGGATTAAACCACGCGAACACACATATTCACGTTGGCCCACACATGCACAAAGAGCACCTCTATCTGCTGAACGCTGAACAAGAGGGACAAATGGGTAACAGCTGGTTGCCTTCACTGATAAACTACTTCAAATATGACATTACATGAAAGATGTTAAGTGAATGTAGCTGCATGTTTACACATTACCACTTTATTTTTTTTACATGTAAAATTAAATGATGTTCATTAAAAGAAATAAGTCTATAAGGCTTCAATTGGTTTGTTCATTTGATAAAGCATTAGTGGAAAAACTGCATAGCACAATGTAGGCCCTTTCAAAGGGATGCAGGAAGTACAATATCAATACAAAATTGGTGAGAAGTTTTGTACCATATTCTCGTAACCTACCATAAATACACAACATAAGTCATTCATACATTTCCAGCAATGTCTCTTGATGAAACAAACCTTTCCTACAAGAGATAAAACATGAACAAAGCTTTCACTGTGGATAACAATTAGAGGGCTAAACTTTACTGTCTTTAAGACACCACAAACCTGAATCTGAAAGTATTTCAAGAATGGAAATGAAAAGAATGCTTCAGTGATATGTTTTTATTTAGCCTGAGTTGCTGAAACACTCGGTCATCCATACAGTGTTACTGAGTGTCTTGATATTAAGGCCCTTTTCAACATGAGGCACTGTATGTGATTAGTGGAAAGGCTTCATTGAAAAGTTTGTAGTCTTTATTATTGAGCCCAGTGCGAGTCGTCACCCAGCTCTATTATTGCAGAAGTGAGCAGGTAAAGCAGCTGGACAGCAACACCCCTCCTCTTACAGATGAGTCATGTAAACAGGCAGTCCAAAAGGGGCAAGAGGACAGTTGTTTTTGTTTTTTTTTATCCTCACTGTGGGGGGCAAATGAAATTTTTGACTTGAAGTGCTCTTAAAGTTGATTCCAGCACTACTTGTGCAGTAGATATATGATAAACATTGACTCTTAAAATGTCAGTCCATTTTTGGGAATCCTGTGATCACTAAAGTCTGATATTTCCATTTTTATAAGTGGTACATCTTGTAGCCCAGGGGAGTAGCGTACAGTCCTAAAGGTGAAATGGGCAGTATGGGTCTGTTGTGGTGGTGGTGATAGGCAGAGTACGACTGTCCATACAGTGACATGGTGCCCAGTGACAGTGGTAACGTAAAGCCAGGGTGCAAAGCTCCAGCAGCAACTGCTGCCACTGCTGCCGTCTTGGCATCAGCAGCCATCTTGAGTTTCTCCAGCTCTGCCTCCTGCAGCCTCTTGGCTTTTGCCCGGCGATTCTGGAACCAGATCTTCACCTGGGTCTCTGTCAGGGTCAGGGAGGAGGAGAACTCGGCCCGCTCCGCTATTGACAGGTACTGCTTCTGCCTGAACTTCCTCTCCAGGGCCAGGAGCTGAGATGTGGTGAAGGGAGTGCGAGGCTTTCTGTTGGTCTTATGTTTCCTTAACTGACATGCGGGACTGATATGGCCTAGGAGAAGGTAAAAAAGATTTTAGAATCAGGATCCCATTTGTAAATGTATCCATCATTTACATCTGACTGTTCTTGTATACTGTAGGTTATATTGTGTTTTACATATTTTGATGTGTTAGAAATAGTTCCTCACACAATAATCCTAATAAAATGAATAGAGCAGACTAACTGGTCCACAGCTTTCTGTCTAGCTACTTAAAAACTTTCTTTAACCTTGTCAAACAGGAGGCATTAGACCTACTGTAGCACAACTTGTGGAGAATCAGTCCAATTAAATACAAAGCTTTGTGAGAAAATCTAATTAACGTGACATTTTCATCCATAACCAGCATTTTCATGTTACATTATTATGTTAAAAACTTACGAGGCTGTGTGGAAAACGCAGTGTTAGTGACCCACGGCGCGCAATCGTCTGACTCGGATGCCTCGGATTTTACCGGTGAAGAAGTCGTAGTCGTTGAGCTCTTTCGGTTTCCCCCGGGGGGACTGCATGTGTCACGACACAGATACAGAGAGTTTAAACTTGTGGGGGACACCTCCTCCGAACCTCTCTCCGGTTTACAGCAGGTGGACTCTCCGCCGCGGTAGTCCGTCTTCCTCCCGGACATGAGCGCCTCAACGCTGAACGGGTGATGCCGATGCACCACCGGAGATGCCTTTTTCTCCGCCGTCCGCTCTGCCAAGTCGGCACGGTTACAGTCCTCCTCGGACGAACTGCACTCCATGTCGTTAAAAGTCTCCCGAGAGGCCATGTCTCCTGCAGGTCTCATCCGAAAACCAGGTGAACTCCAAGCGAAAGGAGCAAAGTTGCGGCCAGGTGAGACTCGCTCCGGCGAGCGCACAGTGTTATGCAGCTGTCATGTAGTATGTGGAAGTATGTAGACGCACGTTGACACGACTCAACTTTAGCCAATCACTGCCGCCCAAACTGTTTACCACTGGGCAGATGTTGCCTTCAACGACAGTCGGGAAAAATTGTGCTAGTTTTGTTTTTGAGAAGTGCAAATCATCAGACCCAGCAACGTGATTTGTGATCACATTATAGTAGTATCAAATAATTATTCGTAGTAAATGGTGACCAAACCACTTCAGTGTGCTTCAGGCCATTTTTAATGAGTTTTTGAATGGTCTGATTTAGGTTATGTGTGGGGTACTTGAAAGCAGCAAAGGTTCAAAGGGGTTACAGAAGTGGTTCATACAGGTTACAGAAAATAAGTTTAAAAGTTTTGAATTTCGCTTTAATAGATTTTGACCAAAAGCAGTATGTTAGAATTATTATTTCACTTATACTCCAGTTTTTTTTTTTTATTTAAATTTTTTTTAAACCAGGTAGAAATCCCACTGAGTTTAACAATCCAATCTTCTTTTTTTTAAATTAATTAATTAATTTTTTTTTTTTTAGCATGGCATCATTTCAAGTTTCTGGAAAGATAGCGATGAGACAATTACGCTAATAAAACCACTAACAATGTATAAAAGCTTGAATACGGCAAAAGAAAACGCATTGCCCACAGTTTGACGTTTAAAGCTGCACCTTCTGTTCTCTGAACATTATAATTATTTATGAGAATTTGACAACACAGGTTGTCGTCATGCTGACTGTTTCGTTAAGTGAATTTAAGGAAACGGCCTTCAGAAATAATAGCTGTACCTCAACATTATCACATGTTATGCTCGGTAATAGATTAGCTCTAACCTCATGAGACTGCATGTATAAACATGGGCCCCATGTGGATAATTATGGAGAATTACAAGAAGGATGAAACACTGATCCCTTTTCTTCTTTATCTTTCTTTCTAGTTTGTCTTCTCGTCGCTTTATTGGGACTTTCCAGTTGTAACTTAAAATGATTTTGTGTGATGGTAGGACAGTCCAGCATTGGAAAAAAATAGGGGTGTCACATTTTGATTAGAGTACAGGCTAGTACTTCACTAAATGACAGATGTAGGGTTTAAAATCCTGAGCTCAGTCCAGATGAGATATGACGGGACAAACTAGATGAGACAGTCACACGCTTTTACCCTGTGATCCAATCCCATTCTCTATGCACATTAGACATAAACTAACTCCTTGTGATCCTCATGAAGTATCTGATTTCATCAGACTTCTGATAGAGAACTCAACAACTGATCTGAAGAAACAGTTTTCTGATGATGGAAAGATGTTGTATGTATCTTAATGTTTTTCCTATCATCATGTTTGTTCAAGTAGTTTGTCTGTCATCGAATTGCTCATCTTTAACACCGAGACCATTGCTAATGAGAACCATTCTGTCTCTGAATGATAATTTCATATCCGAGTCCTATCTGCAGTCTCTCATTGTGTTTACCACTTAGATACTGACAGACGGTATCTAAGTGGTAGACACAATGAGAGTGTGTGTGTGTGTGTGTGTTTGTATGTTCATACACAGCTTACAGCAGTGCAGGACTACAATATTACAGCCTCCACTCCCACAAGTATGAGCTGCTTTTTCGCTTGTTTTCCTTAAAACTCACTGAAGGCAAAGAAATAATCTCACTTGAGAACTTTAGAGAATAATACAGACATCATTTCAATGTAGCCAGTCTTTTTTTACAAATATCCCAGCGGGTAGATTTAAAAACACTAACTGCTCTGTTTTTTGCTTTTTAATTTTTACATGTAGCTAGCAATTCTGAGCAGCTATGTCAGACTGCAGCAGGACTCAGTTCCCAGGAGGCTGCTGCCTTATTAAAGTGGAGTTATTTCACAGACAAGCAGAGGTTTGTGAAGGCGCCAGTGAGCGGCCAGATGAAAGGACTGACTCCTCAAGGGAGAAACTGCTGCCTTTTTCTGTTTTTTTTTTTGGCAGCTCTGTTCAGGATCCCCACCATGCCTCCATGCCCCACAGGCACCTTGTCAGTCATTTTTCACAGAACTTGTTCTTAGCTGAGTGTCAGTGGCATGTTTCCTCCTCTCGCTCCTTCTTCTTTCTTACTGTCTGTTATGTTTGCTAATTTCACTTAGCCATGGATTGATGGCAATTAATTTTTTTATTCCTTCCTTCTGTACTTTTTTTCTGTCCTTTTTCTCTTCCATCATAAAACTTTCACTCCTGTCATTCCCTCATGCTTATCTTTTTCCTGACTCTCTGTCCGTCCTTTCATCCTTTTTTTTTTTCATTCTGTCTTTATGCCGTTCCTCCATCACTCCATCCACTCATTTTCACACTATTTGATATTTGAAAGTCTAAAATCCAGCTATAGCTCCACTGCACTCTCATCACCAAAAAACGAGATGTGAAACGGGCATGATCGGTTCTAACAAGGAAGGACAATCAGAAACAGCAGGTAATTGTGTTATTGCCTTCTTTGGAACATGCAGTTAATTTGGCACTAATACAAGCAACAGTCTGTATGGATACATCTACACAAAGACACGTGCTATTCAAGTAATACCAAATATAAGGTGATGTTCACTTCGATTCAGTTTGAATGTGTGGTCTCATTGGAACCGGTACAAACAAAATATAGTATCTACTACATGCATGCTAAATACATGTAATTAATGCAACCACAACTTTGTGTCACCAAGGATCTGAAGAGGATTTTTTGAGCAAAGGAGGAGGAATAAAGGAAGGAAGGAAGGAAGGAAGGAGGAGGGGTAGAATGAGAGGGGTGCTCTCCTGGGTGTAGCAAAATTACCCACACATCCCACTTCCTTTTTTCCATAATATCATTTAAGCCTGATAATGGCGAGAGCAATTTGTCTGAACATGTTTGTGTGTGTGTGAGAGAGAGAAACATGAAAGTTTGTGCAGTTCAGTGTGTGTGTGTGTGTGTGTGTGTGTGTGTGACAGAGTAGCTTGAGAAGCCTCTGGTTGTGTGGGTCGGGCACACCTCAGAGCATTGTAATTACAGCAGAAGCTTTGAAGTGGTGGAATGTTTGGTTGGGATAATCAGCAGGCTGGGCTGCACTCACACACTATTTACATTCCCATTAAAACACTCATTCATGCCATCACACCAGCAAATTTTACTATCTTTACTAATATTTGGTACAAAGTTCAAAAAATGTAAAATGTGATGAGTTACATCACTGAGACTAGTATTTTATAGTAATCTTTAACAGCTCCTCTTGAAGTTTGCTGCTTTTTTTCCTTCTTTTAATTCTAAACTCCTCAGGCAACATTCACATTACAGGCCCTTAATGTTCAATTATATCCTTGGTCATCTTAGCCCATCTTTTTGTGTTGACTGCTCACATTTATGTTTGTGACATTTGTCCAGCTCGGTTGTGAAGACTGCTGAAGTTTTAAACTCCCACACGTGACTAACTGAAGTACAAAAATGGCGTCAGTTGTACAATCGTGAAATGTCATGGGTATTGCCTGTGATGACTACAACTGGTACACAATCGCAGAGGTAAGAAAAAAACCATGCGTGACCATTCTGACAGCAGTTTCATATCCAGTCTCTGCATCAGGTTTGGTACACTATGTGTTACCCACTGGGCCAGAGACCAAAAAATTACTTTGCTTCTTTAGTATGTAATGTGTAAGTTTATTTTAAGACCTTCTTTACTGTAGATTAGGAAAAACTCACCCATTTTTCATAAATCAAACAATGCAAAAAGATCTTCATTATGTTTTTAAGTAATTTAGGGAAATGTATTTAATGGCGCACAGATTTGTGACAAGAAATAACAAGAGGGAAGCGTCTGGAACAGGGATGTTGTGTGCATGGCTTATCTGAAACAACAATATAAGAACAGGGTATATTGAACTGTATGTTGTAAATATTCTCTTCAATTATTTTCAAATTAGTCCAAAATGTATTGTGTTCCATCATTATGCAGTCAAAAGCTCCACGTATGTTAAACAGAAATGTTAACCAATTTTTAAGTTACATTGTTTGAAAACGTCTGGAAGTTGAGTCATGGCAACTGAACTTCTTTCTTGTAGATGCCATGACTCAACTTCCAGACATTGTTTGAAAACATTAACTACACACCTAAACAAAACACAATGCAACAATCCCCATGACTTGATTTCACTGATGTACAACAAAAAGTAAAATAAAGTTATATCTCATATCTCTCTGCTACACACATCCAGTCACTCGTGCGTATGCGTAAACATGTGGTACTAAAACACCTGTTGTACAGTACTGTACACAGTTACTGTAAGTCACATTCTTCCCAGTAAGACTAGTAACTTGTCAAACCAGTGAGACGTCCTGTCAACAGCTAACACACTCAGTGTAATCTCATTGTTTTGACTCTGATCCAAATTATCCTATTACTGTCACCCATCCCTCTCTCTTTCTCTGTGTGTCCTCCTGTCTCACTGTCTTTCTCTTTCTCTCTGAGCTTACTAAGCCCTCAGAACCTCCGCCTGTAATGCACCTAAATAACTACCTTGAATGCTACAATGGCGCCAGGGCCAATTAGCTGGTAACACTGGAGACAGATCTATTCAGAAGCCAGAGAATGAGGCCTCCTGTAACGTGAAAGATTGATGCCTACTTTGCTAATGACAAGAGAAGGAGGTAATCTGTTGCTTGACTCAGCCCTGGGCTGTGTTACAGGATAGTCAGCTGATTACTGTGAACCTGCAGAAGAGGGCTCCTGAGAAAATTGGCAGAGTATAAGTCACCACAGGGATTGAATAGAGGGGATATAAACACAAGCTTTTAGTGTACCTATACACATCCATAGATGTGTACGTTTGTATGTAGTGTTGGACAATATAATAGATGACAGAAATATCAACCATAAGAAATAACTATCAGTTTATCATCTTTGTGTTTATAAGGACATTATTTACAATGTTGGGAAACGATGAGCAAGACTGACTTACAGTATACAGTGAATACAGTATACTTGAGTTGCAACATTATTGCATCAATATGACAATACCTTGATTAATTTCACTGTGTTAGACAAAAATATATCACTAACTGGTCATTGTTATCTATAAATAGATTCCTAAAGCTACATTATAGTACTACTTCAGAATACTTTCTTTTGTAGAGGTTTGCACCATAGCTTATCTGTGCCCTGTGGCACGGACTCACAGAACTGCACTGGCAGGACTGCAGAGATATTCCCTTCTGAAGGTTTTCGTATGAGGCACCCTTTTCAGCACATATTCCTGAGACTCCAAGTGTTGTCCATATTGTAGCTTTAATTAATTTATAAGAAATTAAAGAAAGTGAATCACAACACAACCAGCAGCATATAGTATGCACTTATTGAATTGCCCATGCGGCATATTTATTTCTAGTCTCATTCAGTGTTTTTTAATGATCACGCAACTAAGCTGGCATTTATTACTGGAACAGTATAGAATACTACAGTCAACAACAACTCATCCCATTTCTTACAACACCAGGTACACAATGGTATCACCTGGTGCAAGTTGCTGCGAAGGCTCATGCTGCCACATGCATGTGGACATGCAAAGCAGCGTGATGCACAAAGTTCTTTAGCAATGTGGTGATGCACAGCACGCGAGCACTCACTTAAATGTGTAGCAAAATCAGCCTCGTGCCAAAAGGAATGTATCAAGTTCTGTCTCCTTTCCAGAGTATGCAACAACCAGTGCTTTAGAAGGTGATAATTGCGTGGGTTATTGCCAGCTGCAATTATATTTTTGGAACTGTTCTCTGCTCTTTGATAAAGTTTTGAATGCTACATGCCGATGTACTTCACTAACGTACGCTCGTAGCTTTGCCTCACCATAACCCATTATTATCAGGTCTTCCTTTCAATTTACACCTTAAGGTGTTTCGGAAAGGTGGGGGCATTCAAACTCCGCCACCTTTTAACCTTACTTACACACCATAAAATTGTAAGTTGGTGTGCATTCTTTCCACATCCAGGTTCCCTCTATTATCATTAACTATATGGTATGGAGCCTCGCAGAACATCATATTGCGCAAGTAGGAAGAGTAAGCTTGGTAAATTAACAGTCACCTTGATTATTAATCAAGCTACATCTCAGCAATTTCTGCATCTTGAAGGTTCAAAGTCATTTATTTGCACATTTTCAAAAAATACAGTATTGTATATTTAGACTCAGGAGTTTCATGTGACATTTTTCACTTATTAAAATAAACTGCATGTCAAGTATACAAAACACTAGCTGTTTTAATTGTATACATTTTTTGTGAAACCTCAGTCCCTTGCTGATAAGTGAAATCATATAACTTTTGAGTTTTCAGCTAACTTTACATTTAGGCTTTTGGAAATTAAACATAGAGTTCCATCAGGATGAGAGACTAGCATCATCACCAGAATGTGACTCAGTCACAGACACAGGCCTCATGACTTTAATTTCCGTGTCAAACTCTCAACCCCTGCAGAGAGTGAGGGAGACTCGCTAGAGGCCATCTGTTCCTCTCACAACCATGTACATTCTTTGACACACTATAACATAATCAGTTCTGGCAGGTAGGATTTACGACAAGACCATCATGTAAATCAAAATCGAGGCTTGTTATTATGGAGAGGTACTGAAATGGTATAATTGTTTTTAAGTGGCGCTGGAAGGGCAAGTTTGTATTAATTTGTGTGTGTGTGTGTTGCATGGGATCGTGTGAACATGCACAGTATTCTGGGAAGTTTTCCAGAGATTGGGGGAAATCCACCTTCCACACAACAAACAACTTAAACCACAAAAACAAATCTCCTTAAAAGCAATTTTTGTCTCATTACAGCAAATAACATTTCATGGTAGAAAAAGCCACAACTTTCCCAGCTGTTATGACTAAGTTACACGCTCTTTGGGTTATATGAGAGTGAAATGTGCTTACACTCGGGAACAGTGAGACAAATATAGTTTCAGTGCAACAACAATAAGGAGAGTCTTCTTAGTAACTGTGACTACACTACCTAAATATGCATCCTCGAACATATCTTGTTGGTTGGAGTGAGGGTTATCTACATCAACCCTGAAGCCTGCTGAGAATATCTAACCTCATATGTGAAGTTTTCATGTTTGCAACCTCATTACCTTCCAGTTTAAATGATAGTAAACCTTTAGTCTTTATAGCACAATATTAAAATAAAAGTGTAATTTCAATTTGATCCTTGAAACTTAACTTCAAATAACTCCTGAACTGTTAAAATGGCACTATAATAATGCAATAGTTTCTTATAGTTTGTCTTTCATAGTTTTATTGAATATATGGTGCCAGCCTTTCATAATTAAAAGTCTACCTGTGTTCAAGTTTTAGTCTGTTTGCATTTAACTACCTCGAGGTAAAATCAGCGTGCAGCTTTGCCATCAGTGAGAGCTTCTTTTATAGAGTCATAAAGAACAAAGCACTTAACTGAATAAACAAATCGGGCTCTCTACCGAAACAGTGAAAAGGGAAGATCAAAGCTGGGTTTCAGTGATTTAAGGGTCATCCATTGGGATACGACTGTCTGCCTTACTGACTCATTGGTTAGTTGGCTAGTGGGTTTGCTGTGTACGATTGCTCGTGGGATGGCTAGGTAAGTGACAGGATAACCTTTGTGCTGACTGAATAACTGAGAACAGATTTCTGGGAAGCTCTGTGACTTGACTGACTGACTTGTCTTGCTGGTTGGGTGACTGTGAGACTTGAACTGAAGTGCAAACAAAAACTATGAACTGACACTAAAGTGGATCAGGATTCCCTCCTGTCTAGTGGTGCGTGTGCATGTACAGCAGCAGACTCACAGTAGGACCAAGGACATAGTTTAGATTTGGTGAGTCCAGAGCAAACAAACTCACTATATAGCAAGAACTTCCACTGGGGTCCTTTGCAGTAATCCCATCTTTGCCTGCAGGGTCAAAGGTTACAAATGTGTCTAACTCGAGATAATTTGGGCAATCATGTTAAAGCCACTATAATCAATATTTTATATTAACGATTAATTAAACTCAGAGAATTATCACCAGACTCTGCAGTTACGCTCAGCTCTGTTGGCTGATGCACTGTCTTTTAACTTATTCTCTGTTCGTGCCAGTGACATCTTTATTTTGATTCACTCCTGTCCCTCATCAGTGTGGATTCCAGATGCAGCTGTTTTCAGTGATGGAGCTCTAAAAATCCACTGTACACAACAAGTCCATCACAAAGAGACGACAAAGAAAAGTTGGCAACTAGCTAGAGGACATAATGGAGTATTTAGTGGTTAGACAGCTGGACATTTCCCCCCAGGGTTGATGGAACTTACAAAAATAGAGCTAAAAGAAAAGTACTTAATGAACTTATATTCGCCAGGTGGACATCTGTGAGTAAATATGAACATTGATGTTTCTCAACATATGTTGAATGCTAATATCAGCATTACAGTGGTATATAAAAAAAAATCATAGTTATTGAAGATATTAAAACATTTAACCCAAATATAATATGACAATCTCTCATGCTTTCTCTATCTGCACCCATATCCCCATTCAACCCTTTTAGCCATTACGTGAGGTCTGAGTCTGAGACACTTGGTTTCAGTGTTTCCTGCAACAACACTGAGACTCATTGGCTTCAACTCATTTTCTGTAAAGAACATGGTGAAAAACACTTTGAGCGTATGCCGTAAACTCCCCCCTAAACAGACTTAAAGTGCATTCTAACTAAAACAAAAAGCAAGGAGAATGCAAAAAAACAGACGTGTGTTCTGTGTGGGTATTTTGAAGAAGGAAGAGGGTCACAAATATACTGACCATGCAGTTTATAGAGTACATGTGTCATTTAGTCCATTCTCCTACTCATGATGCTCCTACAGACCCATGGCAAAATTAAAATCTGTTTTGGTTACAGTAAGATTAACTTAATGTGATGTTAATTGCTCTTTAATTCAAAGGTGTTTGTGTTGCACTTCAGTTTATTCCTCAGCTAACTGAATGGCAATTACTCACAATTCAACAGTACTTCAGAAGCACTTAAACCTTGTTTGCTTCTAATTTCCCCTGTGGCTATGTTTAAGTACAATGACAACGTCTGCCAGCTTGACCCAGAGTTTGGAGAAGTGAGCGACATTGTTTGCCTTTGGAGTAATGGCTGTCATTATGGTGAATTACTACTCTACCCAAACACGAGTGATTCTCTAAAACCACCCCACAGAGCTCTGTCTGAGTCTTGCTCTGGTACTGGTGCCTTGTTACAATCAATTAAGCTGATTACAAGCACTATCTTCACCACTTCAAAGGAGGGCCATTACAGCGGGTCAGACTGTCTCTTTACTGCACTGCCCTGTTGTTTGTCTCCAAATAAGAGACCTTAGATATGTTACACTATAACATTTGAGGTGCTGAAAGCTGTTGGTATAGTAAAATATCTAATGGTGTTAGAAACAAAACCAATGTTTTCATGCTGATTAAAGGATAAATTAGGAGCAATGAGCTGAAGACAACTGGTGTCATCTGTTCTCTTTCAAGTTAAAGGTTGACTCCTTGTCAGGTCAGACAACAGGTCAAACAATAATAGGAGGGACACACAGAGAGAGAACGAGACACAGAGTCTAGACGGCATATTTAGGGACCCTCCCTGATTGCTTTGTTCTGTGCCATGTCTACAGGTAATTACCTCAACAAACTACTGGGAGCCCTGTCAAATCTAAGCCAAGTGAGGGGTGAAATAGATGAAAAAGTAAGTGAAGTAAAGAGAGAATAAATGACTGTCCATTCACATACGTGTGTTTGTGTGTGCAAGTCATGCATGGATGTGGATCAGGGTGTGAGCCTATGAGAGAGACCCTCTTCTAAAAATATCTGCAGCAGTGTGTTGCATGAAAACAAGCCCATATTACCAATGATGAATGTTGCTCTCATTACAGTCTTTACATGGATAGCAGTGTTCACAGTCATAGGCTGGATAGATAGATAAAATATTTTAGATATTTTACTCCCAGTGGAGGCTGCATTGTAAGCAGCTATGTCACTGAATTATGCACAAAATAAGACCTACCATATTTGAATGGTGTTCAGTCTTCAGTCTGACATTGTCTGTGAACTGTTTTATGTTCAGGAAAGGTTGGGTTATTTTGCCCTCTTATATCACTTGTAACAAATGTCAAACATGTCTCTTAATCTGTAATTAATTGCTTTTGAAGAGGTATTATTTTAATTCACTAGTTACTTAGCAGCTACAGTAATGTTTAACTCCTTACACTTTGTTTGTTGCTCTGCTCACCTCTGTTAAAGAAGCTTTTAAGCAAGTCCAAAACTTGCGCACCCACATCTCACATATTCTTTGTTGTGGAAATAGAAACTGAGACATGTGGTGTAATAACCAGCTCTACTGTTTTGTGGGACTTACTTACCATCTACAGTAGCATCTAACGTAGCCTCTGTGACTGCAGCTTTCCAACCTCACATTCGTGTTCATCTACCCTCTTACTCTAAACAAAGCTATGCACTTCCTTAATGTATGTGCTTATCTACAGCTACATTAACAAGGCAACTTAGTGGGCACAATTTCTAAATAAGATAATTTAGAAATTACCTGAAGCTCCTCCACCGAGACTAATTTACTTACTTTCTCAACATTGTTAGTGCTGTAAGGGAAAGAAATTAGGTATGACTCAAGAACCTTAACCAAAGTGTCAAAATTGTCTAGATTTAGCAGCACACGGTACTCTGGAGTCATACTCAGGCCTGTGGTGGGACAGTCATGCACTTTGTATGTCAGACACCTCTTTACAACTTGCTTTCAGTTAATTAATGTAGCACTTTGCTCATTCAGAATTTAAGTTACATTTGAATATACTCGTCCGCTGATTACATTCCCTACAAAGACATAATGTTTTTGCAGTGTAGTTGCATAAGAATGTAATTTACATGGTTGTACTTGTGACAACACACAGTGAATGCTGCAAATTAATCCGAATGTCTCACCTCTGCTGCATGTGTAAATGAACGTGTTAGCAGTCTCGTGTTTACAGCTCATTGCACTGACCCAAAGTATAGAAAAAAATGTGTTGCCATTTTGTGTCCATTTATGTTTGTCACCATTATTAATCCTGCCTACAAATTGTTTTTCCAACCGGCAAAATGGGCAGCTAAGAGGACATCACTACACATGCTTCAAAGATTATTGTTGAAGTGGTGCATTTTAGTTTCCTAGGTAACAAATTAAGATTTTCACTGCACCCAAATAAGGCTATTATTTGAACACTCCACATCTCTTACCACAGTTATACTTTCTTTGACAATCATAACAGCATTAACATAATTACAGTGGTGCTTACAAGTGCTCCACCTTAACCATCACTACTGACTTAAGTGCTAAATGACTGAAAAATTGGTCTATTATTACATATTACTGCAACGAGTTAGTGCAGCTGTGTTACCACTGACGTGCCCTCTGCTGGTCTGTATAAATCCATATCTGTAGGTCACAACTCTTATTAAAACCCTACTTGAATGGATTTTGTTACACAAATTGATATTTTAACTGGAGTTTTTTTTTTTTTACTTTATTTGCTACAAATGACAGGAATAGGACATTTTCTTTTTTATCCTTTGGATTCACTGAGTCACCCATTTGGAAGTCCTGTTAGCTTATGCATCACGGCATCTGTCTTTAATAAAACATTAGGTGCCACATGAAGCTTTGTCTTAACTGTATGAAAAACAGTCATTTCTCAAGACAAACAGCCATGATTATGAGTTTAAATTGTGTGGTTAAAATTGTACTTGTGTAGTTTAAAAGGTCTTTAGTAGTACTGTAGACAGTATGTTTGTTCATACTTCCTTCACATTTAAATATCTCTCATGGGTATGTTCATGTATATTTTTAATAAACAGGTTTATTCCTGTTTACTAAGTAACTGAATTAATTTAATTACTTTAACTTCAATTGCAGTCTATACATATGAAAACTTCTCATCACACATTAATTTGATGGTATTTACTGCATTTAGATGTGATGAATTATGACCAATGTCACTTCTCAAAACAGTTCATTTCTGTTTGTTTAAGCCTTTTGGTGTTATATATATATTTTTTTACTATTTCCTTCTCACAAATGTGCTGTACATGATATGTCTGAAAATACAAATCAGACATACCAACTTGTATAATAATAGACAGCAAAAACTACCTATTATCGGTTTTTGCTGTTCTGATCATAGAGAACTTTCCCTATGGCAGCTATGAGGTGCACTCTTGTGCTTTAAATATATATTGCTGACATGTATGTAGTTTTGAGATTGAGATCCCTTCACAATGCGTTTGATATGCCCTTTCTCACACATCCATACTCACTCATGAAAGACAAAGAATTTATTGCAGAAGGTGCCAAATGTCACAATCCTGTCATTTGCCTGCAGGCATCTGATTGATCACATCAATCAGATATGATTCTTTAAATATTGAGCCCATAAATCAACAGACTTCACTGAAACCACTGCAGTGACTGACGGAAAGAACATCGCTGATTGTTTTTGTATCTACATACATTATCAGTTGAATTTATATCATTAGTTAGCTATTGGTCTGATTTAGCGTCAATAATTTGTTGACGCTTTCAGGAGTGCAGGTTCAAGAAGCTTAGATTAATCCTTAAGTTTAAAGCAAAAGAGAAAGTAAAGAAAAATATGTTGACACATAAGCACCACCCTCTACCTTTAACAACAGCTAAAGTTTCCTTTGAACGAGGCGTGTAATACTGTACATGTGTGAGACTGTGGCCTGAACCACTGCTTAAACAGCAAAAAATGTTTTAAAGCATGTGTTTTGACTGAAGGAAAACAAAATTTTAAATCTTCTTCTCGTCTGAAGTGGAGTGACTCCTTCATTTTTGTGCTTCTCCCTCTCATTTGTTTGCCACCCTAAACCCCTCTCCCACAAGCCCCATCCCCACCCCTCTGTGCCCTTTCACACACACACACACACACACACACACACGTACACACTCACTCAGGAATATTGCTTTGTCAGCCGGCGTTTAGAAGATTAACCTCGAAATTGCCAAAGGGCATCCTAACTCTCCTCCACCCTCAGCCGTTTCCCCCGCCTTTCCCAGTGTTTCCCTCCCTGCAGCTCCGTCTCTGTGAATACTTGCGCAACAAGTGGCGCCGCTGTAGAGCCCCTTGGGTATTAGAGGGTTGAGTGGCGTCCCAAAGAGCCATAATTACACCACCACTCAGGTGATTTAAGGGTCCGGGAACATGCTGACCCATGCATGGAACCAAAGGTCCCACATTACACTGACACCTACCCAGGTTTTGTCTCTCACGTGTAATGATTTCACCCGTTTAGCACTTTTTATTTTCCACAAACTTGAACAAATAATTTTCCACTTTTTAACAGAAGTATCACATTTTTGGTGACCTTTGAACATAATAATCTGCCATACAGGTGGTTAAAATCTTGTATTGGCTCAATCAACTGCACATTCCCTCTTGTCTTGTGTGGTTCCCTTCAAGAGAGAACTCAGCTTTGTGGTCATTTTTACAGCTTTATATTCATCACCAGTTCTGTTTAGTGGACATTATTAGAACAGAAATAATAATCATATACAAGTGTGAAGATTTGACGGGCTGTAATTCAGGAGAAAGGGTTGGTCATTTGGTTTTGTTGACTCCTCCCCCTGCAGACATCATGGTGACAACAGGGAATGTTTCTCTTTTAACCAGGTCAGGGCTAACACTGGTTAATGAGAAGAGGATGTTCCTCTGTCCCTTTACTGCCAGGTTCTTGTCTCTCTGCAGTTCTCTTTCTTATTATATGTGGACCTTGCTTTAACAAGGTGTTGTGACTGGGAGATCATAGCTGTTTATTGGGATTTTACAGAGTCGTCTGCACAGGACGGAAAGCTTCCCTAGTTTCCCCATAAGAATTGTTAAAGTTGCATCAAATCCTTTTCTCTCTGGCCCAGACGTTACTGCAAAGCTATCTGTATGTAGTATTTCAGTGCACACCAACATTACCACCCAGTGCAAATGCAGGCTTGCATGCACAAGTAGTTGTACAAGAAGTTGTGCTGCCTTCTGACTCACTCTACAGGGGGCCACAAGCCAGAACCAACAGATACACTCTTTTCTGCCCTCGGCTATACGTATGGTGAACTCGGACAGAATACAGTGATGAAAACATGCCCACCCCCTTTAACTTTATGTTGATTGTGTCTTGTTTTCTGTTTCATGTGCTACTGTGCTGCTTCACAAATAATTGCCCACCAGGGACAATTAAGTTGTTCTTGATTGATTAATTGACCTCACAGTGAATCTATATTGTCTTGGGCCATAAAAGAACATGTATCAAGGGAAACATGCATGTGCTAATGTTGGTGAAAATATGAACATTTTTGTTTAAATCCCTGTTCCATGGCCTGGGTGGTATTACAGCTCTAGGGACCTACAATTCAGTCTAATAATTTACACCTGTATATGTGAGTATTAATTCATACATTACAATTACATACAATACAAGTAGAAAGGAAATCAACTGACAGAGGGAATGTGGGAGGGAAAAGCTTGAAAGACGAGCATTAGTACAAAGAGAGATTAGAAATTGTTTCCTTTCACTCAAGATTTTCTCAACATTAGCAAATGAGGTATTAAAGTTTCCTTCCTTCTTAAGATTTTGTTTCTGACAGCACTGGTTAAAGAACTTGTGCCTTCTCAGTTGTAATCCCTACAATTAAGGCTGTAGGTGCGGCTCCATTACCTCAGCAAGATTAGTAATGACCCAGGAGAGAATATAATTGCTTCTTAATTTGAAGTTGTGAAGTGCATGAAATACCTGAGGCTCAGCCTGCCGTCGCAGCAGTGGTTGGCTCGCGGATTAGCTGTTTTCTCTCTCTCTCTCTCTTTTTGTCAAACTGAGACATTTATAACCCGTTTCATTTATAATACTGTTTGCATTGTGCTACCCTCAAGTGCTCCAAAAAGATAATAATGTTTAGAAACAGAACAGAATGATAATTATATGTTTAGATGGTTGAAAGATATTTAAGGATTTTTTTTCTTTTTCCTGCATTTAGTTTATTCTTTCCTTGAAGTTAATTCAATTCAATTCAGCTCAACTCAATTCAATTTATATAGCACCAAATCACAACAGAATCATCTCAAGGCACTTCACATAATACTTCACAAAGGTCAAAACCTTAGAGTTATAGAGAGACACCCAACAATCCCCCTTGAGCAAGCACAGGGCGACAATGGAGGGGAAAAACTTTCTTTAACAAAAAAAACTTCCAGCAGAACCAGGCTCACGGTGGGAGGCCATCTGCTTTGACTGGTTTGGGTGAGTGGATGGGAGAGAGAAAAGGAGAGCAGACAATAACAAGCAACAAACAGAACATGACTGGCAGCAGAATGCCAGCAGCTTCCTGGTACAACCAGCCAATAGGACTGGGGGCCACACAGCCACCTCCCATGATGCGGACCTGGAAGAAGGATAGAATGCTCAAAAGAGAGGGAGGGGAACACAGCTCCTGTGCTTTGGAGAGAAAGAACAAAGGCTTAGATGAATGCAGTGATTTTCAAAATAAATACCATGATCTTGTCTGCAGGACTACTATGAGCCATATCACACAATATATATTAATAGAATCAAGGTCTCTGCATCTGCCCTGAACAGAAAAGTCCAAATTTTAGCTCTGTTATGTAGTGATATTTTTAATGTGCTGTTCAAAAGAGATGCAAGGATCAAATACGACTCCAAGAATTTTGGCTGTCAAGCTCTGAGAAATCACACAGTTGTCAAAAGTTAAGGTTAACTGATCAAACTTGTGATGGTTTTGGGGTGGGCCAATGACCAACATCTGTTTCATCATCTGATTGTAGGAGGAGAAAATTATGGCATCCACTTTTTCAAAGCAGACAAGCAGGACTCTAATTTAGTAATCTCAGAAGGGTTATCTTCACAGGGACATAAAGCTGTTTATCATCTGCTCAACAGTGGAAATTAATTCCATGAGTGCATATAATTTTGTCTGTGGGTGAAATATAAAGGGAAAGGAGGAGAAGGCCAAGAACCGAGCTCTGGGGTACTCCGTACTTCACTTTAGCAAATGTTGACTTATTATTGTAAGAAAAAAAAGTTATTTCCAATAAGTAGGATTTTAGCCAAGCAAGAGCCAATCCGGAGACACCAAAGTCTTTTCAAGTCGATCTAGGGGTATACAATGATCTATAGTGTCAAAAGCTGCACTGAGGTCCAGTAAGAGAAGCAGAGATGTGGAATTGGAATCCATATTTGGCAAGAGATCATTTCCCACTTTGGTAAGTGCAGTGTCAGTGGAATGAAAGGACTTGAAAACAGACTGGAAAGGTAAAAAAAGATTGCTGTTAAACAGCACTATCTAGCGTATACGTCTGTATTCTATCTATTGTACATAAAGTGCTATACATGCAGTAGATTTTTATCCATCATGATATCAGATCATGATATTAATATGTATATCTTGTGATATGATGCAATTTTTGAACAATTACAAAAAAATATTTATAGATAATAAATCTAGATTACAATGGCATTTTTGGCCAATCCAGCAAATACTACTTATAGATGCAATATCTAGATTTATATTGGCAAACAATGCTTTATTTTGTAGATAGATTATATTATGTATTGTACTCTAGTGGAGGAAATATAACAGTGTGATGTATAAAGACAAGAATGACAAGTAACCATATCATATTATCTTAGGCACTCATCAGTAATTGATGTTTTATCTAATATGAAATCAGTAAAGAGAATTAAGAGAACTGATACCACTAAATGTGATGACACCTCAGGCACATCACTATTATGTAAGAAAAACCATGTGAGAAACATGGACATTACTTTCTTTGCGTAGAAGTGACATTGGTAGAGACAGCAGGTAAGACAGTAACACCCTTCATTATTCTGGCCTGACATCTGTCCAAGCTGACTAATGGAATATAATTACAATGCCTTTGACCTTCTATAATGGTCTCTTTAGGTCCTGTCTTTTGTCATCAGTGAGCCTATTCCCAAGTGTCTATTAGTGACAATACAACAATTGCAACTGACACCTCACTGGTGAACAACTCTGTGTGATTGTCACAAATTGGATTAAGTCGGGGAAAGAAAAGAACATGAAAGAATTAGAAATCACATTTTATCCCAAGTGTTAAATAAATAAAACTTTATTGCCAGAGTTAATCCAGTGATTTATTGTAGAAACATGTTAGATCCTGGAAGTACTGTACCAGTTACAGTAGCCTAAAACACCGTCAGGCCTACAAGATGATCTTTATTCACTACATTTATATTTCAGGTTCCTTCAAGTCACCTTGTCAGCTAAATTTCTTACCATAAAATTTGTGTAACAAATGTAATCATATGCATATTGATGTGCCTGTGTGTTTATATTTGAACTAGTGCTGGGCAGCGATTAAAATTTTTAAATGATTAGTTGCACTGTTACGGGCAAAATTTAATAATGAATTCAAAAGTAGCTTATTGTGCATTTTAATTTAAAAGTACTGCTATATGAACAGAATTGCAAAAATATTTAGTCTGCAAACACTTTAAATAAATAAGATGGTTTTTATCAGCAGTATTCCCTTTACACAGTAGCAGTTAAATATTTCTTGTAAATCTCAACTTAAAC
>JAUMHL010000006.1:17310887-17363782 GCA_032362345.1 Sandelia bainsii | reverse complement strand
GTTATAGTGCATTTTAGGTTCATCCTGAAATTTCACCCGAAAGCCGAATATCCCTAACTTTTTGTGAGTAGTGTATGGCAGTGATGCATTTGTGTGCATGTGTGTGTCTGTGATTATGATATACTCACTTTGAAAAATGTTTCCTAACTGTCAACCACAACCTGGAGAAGTCGGTGTGTGTTAACGTACTAAACTTACTTTCACTTGTAAAACTGAATAGAACAGAAAACTGTGTGATAAATTTTAATGCACATTCATCTTCAGGCACAGGAAACTGTTGATGGCAGAGTCTTTGTGCATTCAAATGTGAAAGAAGCTCCACAGGCTGATGTGGAGGACAGTTTGATATGATGTAGTATACAGAAAGTCAATGTACTGTGAAAAATCCTTTGGACAATGCTGCAGGGAGGAATACTTTTTATGGATCATTCTAAGGTTCTTCCAGTGGCAATAAAACTGACGTCAGTCTGCATCTCAGTGAAGTTCAGCTTCTCTGGCTGAGGTCTGCACTCTTATGAATTTTTCTGTATGTGAGATTAGTATTAAAGTGCAATGTTTTCATTGTGAGTGAACTGCAAATATTTAGTATCACATCAGTGAGAGCATTTAAGACTCTCACAAAGATTCAGACTGGCACAAATGAGGGCTTGTGGTTTCATAGTCAGTGATGTGACCTGATTTTTTTTTTTTTTTATGAAACGTGTACTCACAGGAAACCAGCAGGTTTATTTTATTCAAAGAAAACCGTGATAAATACTGTATAGCAAGAAATCCTGTGTCCTATTTTCCTTTTTTTTTTCTGGAGCGGAGAGAGCAGGATGGATAAAGAAAACTCTTTGTCGCCAAAAGTGATGTGAGAATCCATTCACACTACTAATTTGTCCCTATCAGGGTCATTTTACCTCACTCACATTGTCAACTCAATCAGTGTGACACAATGAAAATGTCATAAGTGAATGTGGAAAAAGTACAAACACACACACACACACACACACACACACAAAAGGTAAAAAGTTAAAGACCATTACACAGGCAGAGCTAATATCTAGTATATTAGCTGTGCCTGCGTACATGGTTTTTATGTTTGTTTTGCAGTGAGCAGAAGATGCAGCTTGCCTCATTTTCAATTCCCCTCACATCTTTCTTTAATTAAGGAGATCAATGTTGTTTTCCTGAGCTCCAGTGAGTGTGCAAGAGACTTTAATTTTGGACTTCTCTGCTTTCTTCCACTTCATGTCAATGTCAATCTGCTTCTCACTAATGGACTAGATTCAGTAATCACCTCCAGTCAGTCAGTCAGTCTGTCCACTGTATTTGTCTTTCTGTCTTTCTAATCTACCTATACTACCTAGATAATATCTGACTTAAGGAAATGAGAACCCAAATCTATTCTAATCCATTGCATATATCTCCTCTGACCTTCAGAGCTGCTTCAACTCTAACAGAAATGGACCATATGTATATTCAGGTCAGTCTGTTTTAATTTCTGCAATTGACTCAAAGTTCTTATTATTGATTTGTCACACTTTTTGTGTCATTCCAATAAATGCTAATTAATGACACAGGTGGCCACACTGTAGGCAGGGCGTGAGTAAATGGATCTTGCTATCTGGACAACTCAGCTCATGTTTGATTATTTCTTACCACTTTTAAAGCTCATAACATTGATCATTTTCTATGCATCCGTAACAGATTTATACTTTAAGGGATCTGAATATATTTTTTAATTTTCTTCATTCAGTATGACCATGACAACTCCCTTCCATGAATATATATTGAAAACTATTTTTTCTTTTTCTGTGCTGAGGAATCTGAGAGCACATGTTATTATCTCTGAGTCTATGGGTCAGACTGAATCTGCCCCGTTGTGATAGGCAGGCGAGAGGTATCAAACACAGCAAAACAGCGATACATAAAAGCCTGTTAAGTGTGGTGTGTGTGTCTGTTGTTGGACATATTTCTGCTTTTTTTTAGTGGACAGTGTGTGTTTGTGTGAGCCAGGATTGTGATGGCATGGATGACATATATGAAATAGAGGTCACTTCTTCATTTCAAACACAGAAGGGATGTATACACCTGCAATGCACAACTCCTCTCAAAGTTAAAGTATTTAAATAAATCGCATGTGAAGGCGGGTATTCGTATCTGATTTAAATTTAAAAGTCGGTGATTGGCAAAGAGTCTGACATTAGTGAATGTCTTCTGGTAGAGCTGTAATTATTTTAAATGTGTCTTTAAACTCCAGAAAACAGACTTTAAATCAATTGGAATAAACTGGTGTCAGTGACAATACCTCCCTTAAGTTTTGTTTAGTATGAACACTTTGGAATAACCTGTTTTTCTGCATTAAGTGGTCATAAAATGTGGCATAATCTTCATTATTTAATATTTTTGATTTAAATTTATTTAATGATACACAATGATTAGCATCTTTCAGTTCTTTATTTAACACATCCATTCCACATCTAATAATCACAGTCTTGCTGAAAAAAGTAAGTGAACCCTTCGATTAGCAACTGGTTGAACCTCCTTTGGCAGCAAAAAACACAGTAGCAACAGATCAGACCTGTATAAGATTAAAAAGGAATTTTTCTTCTTCAGCCATATTCACAGGACGTCAGCTGTGAACAGCTCTGGGCTCTAATGTTGTCACTCCAAAAGGTAGATTTAATTTTTATTTTCTCTCCTCAATGTCGGAAAGCTGTCCAGGTTCAGAGGCAGTAAAGCCCCAAATCATGATGATCTCTCTGTCATATAATGCTCTTGTGCTGGTATTCAGTATCCTTTTTATACCATATGTAGTTCTGCATCTTCTTACCAATGTCACCAATCCCCAAAACATTTTAAACATTTTCCCAGCAGTGTTGTGGAGGTTCTCTTTGGCAAACCTCAGATGCATTATTTTATTTTAATTTATTTGTGGAGAGCAGGAGCTTTGTTTTATATTCATACCATGACTTGTGAATGGTAGACTCATACTCATGGATACCCACAGATCTAAATCATCTCCAATTATATTGAATTTGTCTAATTTTGAAAGGAAAAATACCTAAACTATTTGAAATTACTTTTCCAGTTACATGCAAAATAATGGGTTTTTGATCAAAGTGTTCTGAGACCTTTTTTAAAGGTATGTCAAAGTAGACATAAACTAAACCTTCATTCTTGTTCCACTGGTTGGACTCCAGCTTACCTAATATCTGCCATCAGCAGAGGGGTTGACACACAGTACTTTTTCCAAATTATGCTAAATGTTTGCACAAAATCAATAAAATGATTCCTATGTGAGTTCAAATAGACTGTTTATTCATAATTATTATTATTGTTGTTTATTCATTATTATTATTGTTGTTGTTTATTCATTATTATTATGATTGTTATTTAGATGGAGTATTATTGCCATTACTATTACTATTTCTTTTATATTACTATTTTTGCCACTGTATTTTAGAAGCTATATCAGACTGGCAGTAATGTGACAGGTTTCAGCACACCTAAATCTAAAAATGCTTCACATTCAACCAGACTGTGAAGAGTTATGGTTGCCGATCTCATCCTCAGGTTGGCAGAATCACAGGGCTCAGTGTGGGCACCCTGTAGGCACTGGCAGAGGGGCAGCTGATTTATTTATCTTGGATAAAGCTTCCCACCCTATCCTCAATGAACTGATGCAGCCAAATGTACAAAGGAGTGATTCAAGAGTTCATTTTTACAAACTGGAATCTGGCTACACAAAGCTGTCTGCCACAGTCAGTGTCTCTATCTACTCCTCTACATTGGATTTCTCTGTTCTGTGTGTATGTGTGTGTGTGTGTGTGTGTGTGTGTGTGTATATATATATATATATATATATAGTGAATGTTACATATGCAATCTAGGTTCTGCTGTATATAATTATAAATGTGAACACAATTCAATTTATCCACGTCTATACAGTACATACTGAATATTACCTTCATATATACATCTGTCAAGCTCTGTCATTAGCACATCTGCACAATTTAACATTTTGTATATTTAATTACTCCAGTTGGCTTTCGACAGATTTCATGAACCCAAGAGCTACATATTATAATCTACGATTTCTTCTAAGATTCTATAAGTTTCTAAGTGGCAATACCTGAATCACAGCTTAATTTTTCCCTTTATATTCCTCCGTCATGCCACATTATGACAATGTATGTCCCTAAACTAACACTTTTCTTCTTTGCAGCTGCAGTGACCTCATGCAAGTTTCATCCCTTAGTCTGTTCTAGTATTTTTGATTAGGGGAAAAATGCAGGGCAAATTCAGTCCACATCAAGTGATTTGCACCATATAAAGTTACAGACCATGGGAATGAAAAGACTGTCTTGTCTTTGTACATTTTCTGAAATCATTTGTGCTTGTAGTTTGGCTGCCTTCACTCCTACAGCATGAAGACGAAGATAATCTTTTCTTTTTTAAACATCTGGCTCCAGTAGAGTGGTAATTACTGAGTGAGAAGAGGCACAAACAGACTTGGAAGCGAGGAAGGAAGGGAAAAGGGAAGGAAAGCACAGGGAGTGAAAGAAACAAGGTGGGCGTCCTAGAAGGTGTTTATTATGTGACTTTAGGATGAACCAGCAGGAATGTAACAGGCAATTTTAAGCTGTTGTCCATGTCTAGTAGCAGATTTTGTTCAGCAGCTTGTAATTATCACACCCACATTTTTTTACAAACAAAATAGCAGCGCTGTGTGTCTATGAGGGGACTTTGAGTTTGAGGGAAACACTGCATATACCACTCTGTTTTTTTTAAACCATGTAAGCTATAAAAGAAAAACACTGACTATAATGATGTGTCAGAAAAGTATGTGCTTGCATTAGTTTTTTTGTTTTGCTTATGAAGTGCTACCTGAAAATCCCCCAGACTCTTTATTTTCTGTCTGTCATGAGAAAAATGATGGCAAGAGTTCAACTCTAATCTAAACTTCATTGTGGCCCATAGGTCACGTTCATATTTCTTGATTGTCTATGGTCGTGACGTTTATGACATTTGAGAGATAGAGTTGCTTTTAAAATGAAACACTGCAAAGGCACAGTTTCAAGAAAACACTGCTGTAGTTGTCTAGGAGAAGTGATCCAGAGCTGCTGCTGTTGCTGCAGACACAGATGTCAGAACAGGTATATGACTGTTGCTGCATGTATTATTGTGTGGTGTGTAAGTACAGTACACTCAGTTTCCAACTTATAAGATCAACCTAGCTAATATTCATACAGACTACTACAACAGTCCTGGTATGAATCCTGTTTCCATGGAGGGGAATGAATGCTTAATTGCTCTAAAATGAGGAAAAATAAGCTAAGAACAGTGACAATTTACCAGATGCGTATCTTTTTCCAGACTTTTCTAACATCTGAGATGTTTCTGGCTAAATAAATTGTGTGTTCAAATACAGTCTGACACTGACTTTATCATGGAGGACTGGTTAAAATGTGGTAATGATGGCTTTCTAAAAGTTTCAAAAGTGAAACACGACCAAAACTTCAGTCTCATTTCCTTCAAATAGGTTTCAACCTGTTGCTTAAAAGGAATTACTTACTGAAAACACACATCAAGATATTTATAAAAGGTACACATAGCATCTTCTATTGTCTGTATTTACTGCAGGCCTGCTTTAAGAGAGAGTGTCAGTTTTAGCTACACCTACAGCATATGCAACCAGGATGGAAACCTATGTACTATATGTTCAAAGGTTATGGTATGCTGTTATGACCATGAAGTTATTTTGTTAATTAGAGTTGAGAGTGAGTACTTACACCGCAGCTCTGAGTACAGTCAGTGCATGGAGGCACAGTTGCAGTGAAAGCTGGTACATAATTTGAGCAGGTAGAAGCTTATTCGGGGGCAGTGCATGACTCAGTTATTATACAGTTGGCTATAGCATAATGTGCAAATTACTTTCACTTTTAAGCTAACTAGCACACAAGCATAGTCAAAAACAAACATTGCATGAGCTGTTGCTATGTTGTATCTGTAAAAATGAAATCCAAGTTACTATTAATCATAGCTACATCGTGTTACGGTCTTTTTCTTGAATAACTCGGCTCCTTCTGTAAGTGGATGATCAAAATATTTAGCGTAAATAACAGAGGGGTCAATGTTTGATTTTGACCTTTGATCAACATATCAGTAGAAGTATTTGTGTCTGGAGCGTATGCATGTACACTGTTTATATATGTTTGCATGCCACTGTGGACACATTGGGAAGCTTAGAGTCCTCTACAGTTATTATTATTACCAGCAGTGCCACAAGGATGACTCACCCTGCAGGCATTAAGTCAGAGTGGTTTGTTCAAGAGGTTTAATAACACCCTGACTGGAATTCAGTTAATTTCTTTCACCTCTCTAACTGCATATTTTAAATACCTTTAAGTATTTTTCCCCAGTAAGCAACATAAATGACAGAAAATCACAATAATATGAAGTCATATTTGGACCATTCTTAAATACAGTATTATTGTTTATGATACAGGACGACTGTCAGCTTTAAAATTCTTCTTGTACTTCAGCTTTGTTATGTAACGAGACATTTGGATGATTTAGAGCTGTCATTTGAAAACATAGTGTGGAAACAGATGTTAGATCACCTTCTGAAATGCATGGCTTCACTGGCACGGTTTTCACAGAGAACAGATAACTTTGATAAAAGACTGACAAAGTACAAACCGCTAAGCACCATAGAGGATGTGATGGCCAATAATTATGATTTGCAGTTATCTGACTGTGCGTGCGTGCGTGTGTGAGTGTGAATCTTATTACCAGACTCCGACGAGAGGCCAGAAGGTTTTCATTACTTCATTCTAATTATGCCATTTACAACTGCAGCTTTAGGTACTTGTGCTGATTTCATCTATTGAAACAGAACCACTGATTTCTTTGTTTAATGACCTTGGATGTCTTCATGAGATTTGAGAAAACTAAATGTTTGATGGTTTGGCATTACCTAAAACCACAATGGAATAAACAGCTTAACTTTTGCATTAACTTAATAAGTTGACATTTACATGTTTATGTAATTATTTATCATAATTTGGTCAAACAACCAAAAAAGTTACTGTACTGTTTCACATTACAGATATAGAAATACTTGTTGTGTGATAAAAGGTTTCAGTACAAGAGAAAATAAATGTGAAAACAAACCACAGAAGCAAACGCTATATTACACGTTGCTGTACTTGATTATATCAGTCATACTTTGTTTTACAAAGTGCAGTTCACAGGATAACACAGATATCCTCAGTCTAACATTCAAGGCAGAGGCTTAACAATACCGTGATCAATGCATCACTAATGAAATGCTGTCAGGTTTCTCCGGTGGTGCTTATTGAATACACGATGATGCGATTTACCTCCCATCACCATAACTGTACATTGTAGTATTGTACATGCATGAAGGGAGACTCTTCATAGATGCTGGTCTGCATCAGCTCCATGTTCAGTTACCGGGCAAGCTTCCTGAGACAGATTTGAGTTAAATCAGCCAACTGTCTCTGTCTGTCGTGTTACTGTCTGTCCTTGTTATACACATGGAATTTGAATAAGACCAATTCAAACACGTCAAGAGTCTGTTGCCTTGTCTACGTGTCTTTCTGTTTATTTCCATTGCAGTCTGACAGTCTGAAATACATGATTTCAGCATGTAGGCTCAGCTACCCTGTGTTTGCTTGGTGTTGACTATATTTAGGCAGAACAAAAATGACTGAAATATTTACTGCTCTTTATACGCCATCATGTTGGCCACACACAGACAGATGTGAATCTGAAACCTGACAGGATTATATCTGTTTATATGAAGTGTTTCTTTAACACCTCCGCACATAGATTTTATAATACTCTGTTATGGCACAACTCCACCAGGGAACTGAAGCTCCAAACCAGAAGGCGGATTGGTATGAAAGTAACTCATCCAGTTAGTTACCGCAGGTTGTCAAAAGCTGAATATTGTTTGTACAGTAGAATCCCTTATTGTAGAACAAAGGGTAACAAATATGCTGATAATATGCAAGATTAATTCATATAAGAGTTGGTAAAAGGAAAAGAAGTCAGTGCTTCTGACTAATCACGACAGATAACGTGCAGGATGGTGAAGCGCCAGGAACGGTAGATGTCAAAATACCTGTATGTTAACATGGTTTTGGGCACAACTAACTCCTTGCTAAGTCCTGGCCCACTTAGTTAATATTTTTATGTCTATCAAAATCTGTTTTCTTATGTGGCTATGTGGCATGTGAAGTTTGCAAAGACAATGGTGCCAGAATGACCCCTCAGAATTCTTATACAGACAAAAAGTCAGTAAAAACATATAAATGTATGTATTGCAGTGTAGAGCTAGTTAGTCCTAGTATTATAAGTATAACTGTCTCTTTGTGTCTGTGCAGCTATGACACATTGCTAGTTGGTCTTGGTCTTTGTATCAAGACATACCTACTCTCGGGCCCTGGAATCAAATGTCTATACCACCTACGCCACAACCAGCTACACTTGCCAAGATGTGTTTTTACAGTAGTGTTTGGGGGAGGAGGGTAAGTGAACAACTACTTTTATATGACAACAAACACATCTGATGCACTGAAGCTCTGTACATAACTGTAATCTGCTGTAGGGCTGCTTTCTTAATTAGATTATTATTTAATCCCTGCATTAATGTTGGTCTCATGCATTTTTGCACCATTGTGTCAATGAAAAAGCTTCTTTGTGTTTCCTAATCTTATTTTTCATAACAATTGGCTCAGAGACATTGATCATACTATAACTCTCTTTTGTATTTATGCAAATTATCTCCTTTGAATCACTGGTAATATAGGAACAATTTCAATGAAATTACCCAGCCTATACATGTAAATCTACACTATTCTACTAAAACAAAAGATAAACATATGAAACATACAGTTAGGTGTATGTGCAACGTTACAAAACAGAACCTTTCCTCTTTTGTGTTATTGTCTTGTTTTGATGGGGGTTTTTTGTGTACATGTGGAAGTGACTCAGCTCTGTGCTCAGTTTGTCCATTACAGCACATTTCAGGGAGGTCATAGCAACAAATAAACAGGATCGCAGTCAGCTCTACCTCAAGCTACAAGCTGTTCTAGGTGGACAGCCTATCCAGATGAATGACAATAATTGGATTCTGAAATTGTTCAGTTGAAGGAGGGTGGGAGTACAAATACAATGTGTCTGTTAGCCAAAGGCAAAAATGTTTTATAACAAAACTGAATGTGTTATGGTCTCTGAATAAAATCATAGTTCTCATGTACAATTTTCTTTATGCTAAGGCATGAGTGATGCAGCAATGTGATCTCCTGTAGAGTCTAGTCTAAAGCATGCATCCTTATCGGTTCATGCTGGATATTCTGAGATTTCCTGGAACTGTTGTAGGTGAGTCAGACTTTACAAACACTAGAGAAGGTTCAGCAGACTAGTGGTGTTATTGAATGGCTTTTCACAACAGATTGTATTTCTCACGTCTTGAGCATTCTTGTTGCACTTCTAGTGGTTCCACTAATTGAACAGTTCTCAAAACACCTCTCTGTCAGCTCTTCCTCCTGAGAGTCTCTCTTTAGGAGTGTGATTATATGTGTGTGATTTTTCTGTTTGTGTATTAGTGTCTGTACATGGTTTTGAGTACAGTTACATAGAAAATCAGGTAAATATGTTGTTGTTGTTGTTGTAGTTGGATTAAATGCATTTTAGTGGATTGATCCCCCGGCAATGGAGGTTCTTGCAGTACCTTTAATAGCTCCCTTCTGCACATGTGACTTGGTAAATCATTAAAATAATGTATTTTCTTTATACTCAATGTTGATGTCAATTTCAGTTTTATTTATATAGCAGTTTTGGACACCATGGCAATTCAAAATGCTTCATATCTACATAAAAGTTAAAAAATGTATTTTTGTAACTACATTGCCAACATTGTCTAGGTGTAATATTTATTATAATGCAAGAGAAAAGGAACTATAAAACTGTGACTTACTCCTGACAATATTATCATTTGTACCATATTACAATTAAATGTGTCTCATAGCTAATAGACATTTTTAACAATCGATCATCATAAACCTAATTCCACAGAGCAGTGAACAGATTAAGGGGATTTTAAAAGGCTCTCCTCTGCTCCTCACTGCAAACACAGAGTTGACATAATAATCACGCTCTCATGTATTGTCTGGAAATGTGCAGGTTGTGTCGATCATTTTTGAGTTGATTAACTGTAAATTACTGGAGTGCAGTGCTGACGCTGTGGTATGGTACAATAGTAGTAAGATTTTAAAAGAATCCTGATCTTATCACCATACTTCAGTCAAATGTATCTAAAAGAGCAACATCATCTGCAAATAACAGAAACATCATAATATGACCAAATCTGAAGCACTTCAGCCTGCTAATGTTGAAATTCCTGTCAAGGGTGATATAAAGAAAATGAAAAATTCCAAAATGAATTAAAGAAAACTAGACTAAATTTTTGGAAAAATCACAATTATATTTCCCAATGTTTAAAATCTAATTCTGATGCATTATAATGTGTTTATTTTTGCAAGAAGAGGTGACCATGCTTTTGCCCTTCTTAGAGGCTAAAGCTCAGCTCAGGTGTACAGGGAATTTATATTGACCCCCTGAAACTTTCTCTGCTAGCCCCTCCTATAAAGTAGCCCAGGTCAACAAAGTTAATGTTCAAATGCTTCTGGTTCCTTTTCAGCAGTCCATGTGACACTTTCTCTGACACCCACTGCAGAAATGTATCAACCACGTCAGCTCCAAAGCCTCCAGCATTTAAGGGTAAATATGTACACTACTACTTTTATCTGAAAGTCACATTTTAGAAGTAGGTTCACCGTTTCTGTTCAAGCCTTATTGAAAGGTCAGGCAGTCTACTGATGCTCCTGTAGGCTGATTTGAACTTATAAGTCACTCATTGTTATGTGGCCTCCTTTCTTCTCACAGTTTCAGTAGAACTATTGAAGTTCAACTTATTTGTATTCCCTCATCATCACCAGCTGTGTTTTAAACTGTGGCACTTTAAGGCTTTGTCTAGACTTTCTTCTAAAGGCACAGTTGAGTGGAAGGTGTTAGCATAGTATCTGCATGAAAACACAGTTGGATTGAAAAGAAACAAGTCAAAGAGACAACGTGTTGCTACTCAACAGCTGACAGCTGTGCAGGGGTACATGTGAAGGATGGTAAATCTTTCTGCAAACACAGTCTGATAACCACAAGTTGTTTACTGTATAGTTTATGACTTTCCACTGATTCAATTACAGTAAGCATGATGACCTATAGAAAAAACAAATGCCAGCAATCACATGTCTCACTGTGTCTGAGATCTACTCCTGTGCATTTTTACAGTTGTTGTGTATTATAAAACTACTGTATACTATTGTATACTTCTCGCTATAAGGCTGATTGTTTAATTAATCAACACACAGGTAGTGTTTAGTAGAAATGACAAAGTGACTAAAATAACAGAAGATATCAACAGAACATACACCATGTACAAATAAATCAATGTATTTTCTTCAGTACCCTCCCTCAGACATGTCAGCAGAGGACTGTTTGGTGAGCAGTTTCTCCTTGGATGCATCCATCCAGTTCAGAATCTGCCAGTTATGTCAGCCTCAGGATGTCAGGCAGACACCAGAGTCCTCTGTGTGTGTGTTGAATCAGGACGTACCCCAAGCACTAGAGTTTTAGATGCATGTTGGCTGCCAGTGAACGGCACAAGGTTAGTGTGGATGCTGGCCAAACAATATGCAGTATAGAGGGTAGAAAGGTTATGTAAAGAGATGAGAAAGAAGTCCATACTTTAACGGAGACGTGTAAACATCTCAATCATGATATACTGCACTGTGTCTGGAGATATGGGTAAGCATGTCCTCTATTCTCTTGACATTTTCAGAGGAACAAGAAGAGATTTATTCTTGTGCTGGGAGAAGTGATATGAAGTATTAGTTTATTAAAACGTCTTGCCCTCTGTGAGGTTGTCTGTCCTCGACTCTGACTTTTAAAGTATGTGAAAAGAGTTACAGCGTGTGGATTTGTGAAGTAGCAAACATGGTGAACTTTTGCATCAAAGTCTCGTGTGTGTGTGTGTGTGTGTGTGTGTGTGTGTGACCGTCAGTTTAGAGGTTTTGTAGCGAGAGACAGCATGTCTGGACTCCTTTTATGGTGTGCAGCCCAGATGGATGAGTGAATCTTCTATGTTCTTCTATCTACTCTATGTTATCTGTCTTTTACATTACATTTAGTAAGAGCAGCATTTAAGGTAAATAATAATTCAGTGAACACTGTTTTTAATTGATTGCTTGAAAATTAAGACTGGAGGGATCATTTTTCACGCTTCATCTGTAGGATTGTGTTTTCCCTTGGATGCACCCATCTAGCCAGTCACGTAAGCCTCGGGACGGTGAGACAGACAACAGTACTTTGTATATGTGTGTCTGAAAGAGAGACAGAAGAAAGCAGAAAGTGAGCTCTCCGTGTGTGTGTCTTTTGTGCATATCAGAACACATCTGTATCCACTGCATGTTACTGTGGCTGTCAGGTTAAGATCTTGATTTGACGGATCAAACCCATCATGCAGCTAGTATGAAATCAGATGGATAGGACAAGAGAGAGACATGCCTCTCTCTCTCTCTCTCTCTCTCTGGATTTATATCCCATGTGCCATCTCTGATGTGACCTGCTGGTTGATTAACAGTTCTGACTGCATCATTTGTGAATACAAATAAATCTGATCTTTACTACCACATATGGGTTCTGATTCAATATAAGCTGTTATGCAGCCTGAACATAATGTAAAATTGAGTGCCAGTCCATATCAGAAATGAAAGCCACCATATGCGGGCCTAACACAACTGCAAAATAATTAACAGCGTTGAATTCAACACATATACACTGTGTGTGTTGCATATGACTATTCAGCTCAATACATTTAGACTTTCTAGAAATTAAGTAAATAGACTGAAACAGAAAAGAGTTCTGTAGTGTTCCTCAAGGCAGATGGGATTAAATGCCAGAAATTAACTTGATACATTTAATGGGACTAAATAGAGCTGTGAAAGAAATGTCAGCTCTGTTAACTCAAAAGTGCAGCAGTAAAATGTTATTTAATAATTTATCTCGAAACACTGTCTTCATCTGCAAAATTATCTGACCTTCAAGTCGAATACTTAATTTTCACAAGGATAACATCATTATAAGCATGATTTTCACAACATCTCTTGAAATAGTGCTAGTAGTGCTATAAATATATTGTATATTATTGTTAGGTAAATGTAAATGAGTTCTCGGTTTAGGTGCGAACACTTTGAAAGTCTGGGTACCTGAGATGTTCATATTTTTGTCACATTGAATCAAAACCTGCTGGGCGTTAGTGAAACAGCTTCTTTATTTTTGTTAATGAAAAGCGATTGATTTTTTTTCCCCCTAATTAATCTAAATGGAAAACTGTTTCAGGTTGTAATTATGTTTGATTAGTACGAGCTTTGAGTTACCTTAGTGACATGTCACATCAAGTATAAAACACAGACAACTCTCAATACATGTTCAACATACTGTAGCATCTACATCTACTAAAATGTTATTGCCACATGTATAGTTTGTCTAAATTCTCTGCACAGGCAGTGTCTTTATTATTTATTCTGAATGAGATGATGAGCGTTTTTTAAACAATGAGTAAGCATTACCAACAACGGATGCACACAGCCTTTTGGTATTTAAATATTACTATATCAAAACTATATCAAACAAACTAAATAAACTCAATAATTATACAAAGAAACATAAATGAGAAAGTAAAACCTTAAAGAAGTCAGAGCAATTGAATAAATAAAGGGGAAATATTGCTCATAATCAGAATCACAGCGCGAGTCACATTTGAGAGCCATTATTCTCATCTAGGTTTTTTAAGATTTTACTTGATTGCCATAGATGTCAGGTTCATGGATTAACCTGAAGGGAGCCCTCAAGTAACAGACACACAAAGGAGTACAATTTTCAGTCTTGACATAACTGTCAATTATTATGCAGGTACAACTCTAAAAGGTACAATTCTGAACCCATTCTGTAATTAATAGCAACACAACAAACTCTTATATAGCAACATATCATCAGGCTTTTAGTCCAAGTGTCTTTGTGCAAGCTATTTCAGATTGCCATTTATTGTCCTCTTCTCTTCTAGGATAACAACAGTAGTGCACATTTTTTTTGTCTCAGGATTTTATTGTGTAAAGAAATTACTATTTGGAATTAGGATAAAATGTGGCTATTGCCAGACAGTTTTCTAGAAATTATAAAAATAAAATCAGCAACGCTTAACAGGGAACTCTCTTTAAACTTTGCTAATTTTACACCTCAGAGTCTGCTTGCAGACCATGGGGAGTATTTCTAAATACAAATTTTAAAAAGCTGTGTAAAACCTTTCGTGGCTCCATCAGGAGCTGCACAAAGTGTGATAAATTGCCCCAAGCGTTGTCGTTTCAGTCAGGGTTGTGGCTAGACTAGTTTCAAAGAGTTAAAAAAAGCGTTAACGCCATTTTCTCGCATGCACTCCAGACTCAGGTCTGCAGCTACCCTTTTAGACATGTAGCACACAATAGATGATTGCTCTTGTCAGATGCATGCTCAATTCCTTGAAATACTTCTTTTGGGAGTGTTACTTGTAAGTGAAGGGTGGCGCCTGAGTGGAGCATGCAGGAGGCAGGGAAGACCCAAAAAATCGCAGAAATCGCAGCTCATCGCAGCAGCGTGATGGAAAAGTTGCCAACACACCCACCTGCTCAAGAGGAAAATCTCCAGAAAATGACCTCCTATTCCTACACATGGACTAAATCAAACATTACTCAGACTTTGCATCGTGGTGTAATGTGGGAATGTAGAAGCCATGTTTTGTAAAGGAAGATGAATGCATTGAATAAAAGAGGAAAATATCTCTGGTTCTGCTGCATCAGTTAAATTAAATTAAACTTAACATTGTGGGTATATGTTGTAGGACTTGCTCACATACCTGCACACATAATTATGCTTACACATCTATGCATTCCAGCATCTGTTGAGATTTTCAGGTTCAGACTTCTTCCTCTGCCTCTTTTTCTTTCTTCCTCTCGGGTGAAAAGAACACACACATCAGCTTTGTTTGCAGAAAAACCTCTCTTGATCAACAAGTGATCAGACTCTTTCTTTGCAGCTTCTCCTTTTCTTTGATTAAAATTAGAGCACCTTCTCACTCTGTAATTATCTTTCTTCCTCTGGGGTAGCTCTTTGTATTTGTATGACTCACCCTGTTCTCGCCTGTTTTTTTTTTATTTTGGCTTCACGTTTTATTCTCCAAATTCCCCCTGGCATGTAGTTTCCACTGAATTTACCACTGTTTTCTGTAATGCTAGGAGAAACGGTAAGTGGAAAATGTGGTCACCTCTGTTTCTAACGCAGGAGCCACAGTGTGTAGAGAGGTAGAGAGCTTCTTTTTAAACAGACTGGTAGAATACATTAGGATGTTATTGAATTTCTGCAGCAAACCAGTAGTCAAAGAGATAACACACCTGGCTAAGTTTCATTGCCAGGTGATGGTGTCATGAGATAAATATGCTGGTGAATGAATTACAATTACAGACTAATTAGACAGGGAAGTGAAGGGAAAAGAGAAGAATAGAGGACAGAAGATAGGTGGGGAAAATTGTAAATATTAACATAGAATGAACACCACTTTATCAGATTTTAAATGAGCATCAGGCCAAGAGCTGCAGCAAGAGTAATTATTAAGTCAGTGGACGCTGTCTCTCTCAAAATGTTTTCAGACCATTTCCGATATAGATGGAAATCCATCACAGATGGCTGTGACTCTGAGGTGGTGATGAGTGACCGTACTGGCACTATTCCCTTATTTTTGTCTTTTTTTTTTTTTTCCTTTTTGCATCTATTCCTGTGGACTAATACAGGTTCCTTAACATCCACACAGGCTGTACAACAACAGCTGTGTGCTATTCTAATAGTCACATAGATATACAGAAGATAAAAGCATCCTATCTCCTCATCCATACATCCCAACCCTCTAGAACCTCTGCAGCTCTGAACTATAATGCCTTTACCATAAGGCAACAGAACACCACATGTCCATCAGTGTTGTGCTAAATGTTACTTTGCACTATATTATGATACAGTTATTTACTCACTGTCTTTCACAAATATTGCAAAGAAGATTTTTTTTTATGTAATGTCCTAATTATGCAGGAAGTTGAACTAAGCACAACATGCTAGACTTAGAAGACTTAGACTTAGATGTTAGTTAACTGATGGAAAAACACAATTTTGATAACTGGTTGGTTATTTGTCATTTAGTTGTTGTTAATATGTTTTTAATTACTTCATTTACTGCTGAGTACTGAGTACGGATTAATAAGTCTCATCTCAACCTACAATATTATGGCAGAATGTGTTTATTATTAGTATTATTATTTTGTATTATCTGGGTCTGCAACATAACCATGGCCTTAGCTTGATTGTACTTTAGTACAGTAGTATTTGAGTAAACCTGCTCCAGTAGCTGTGCTGCAAATACTACCTCTGTGTGATTTTTTTGCAACCTCTGAGCTATATTTATTATACATCATTTCATCAGAGTGTTGTGGACCAGTCACAACCACTAATTAAACCGTGTCCAGCCCATGTTGGTAGGGCCAGTCTGCTCCAGAAAACGGAATCACAAGTCATAAAATTAATAAACGTGTAGGTTGCAAGTGCACATGAAAAGAATCCAGGTTGGTATTTAACGTCATCTCCTTGTAATCCCTGCTCTCAGAGTTTGCAGTCTGCAGCACACACTGTCTTGGCTCCTAAATATGACTGACATCTGACTGGGGATTATCCCATTGCCCCAGTTTCACTGAGACTGGTGAGCAGAGAGCGCTGTGTTGTAAATAAGCTGCACACACTTCACAAAGATCAGGATGTGGGTTTGTTTGTGTGTGTTGTGTGTGATCAAGGATGAACATCCTCACATATTCACTTTTGTCTGTGTGAGCATAAATGTATCTTTTTATGAAAATATCCAAGTAACAGTTTGGAAAAACAGACTGCACATAGTTTTTTGCACACCTAAGAACCTGATGAGTTTTCTTTCTTGAAATAATATAAATACTAAAACACGATGGATCCATGTTTTCTGTTTTGTGCAATAACGTACTGCAGAGAAGCACATTATTATGCTACCTCTGTTGCTGCTCTCTGACAGAGACAAGACTTACATCCGTTGACCCAGACATGTTTTTGTAAATAATTCAACTGTGCTCAGTATTTTGAATATTAAATGTACTGAATTCAAAAGGAGCACCCTGAAGCAGTAAGGGTTTGTGGATTTAACTGACATCCTCCTAAATGGTAGAAACTAGGCCAAAACGAAATATAAATATCTAAATATATTTACTACATACTGTATCATAGCCATTGCTGCTGTACTATGACAGTACTGTAGATTATTTGAATTCAGCTTTTGCTTTGACACATCACATCAGTCTTACTATAGTTGACATAATGCTTTTCCACAACTAAATGTCTAATGCCAACCGTTCTCTAACACTAACATAACCCTAATTCTAACCTCAACCCAAAAACCAAAAACTTTGAGGACCAGCCACAAATGTCTCCACAATGATGGCATCAAACTCCTAAATTTTGTCCACACAACCATAGAAATACATGTACACACATACACAAACTACACTATACACACACACACACACACACACGATCACCTGTAGAGAAACTATATTTGTAATGCAAATGCAACGAGGGCCAACTAATGACTTTTGCAATGTTTGCACATTGATGTATATATTCATACACCAGTTTGGTTTCTCAGGTGGCAGAGCTGCTCAGTTCTGCTGTGTATGTGTGAGTGAAAAAGTAAATGACGCATAAATAGTAAAGCACTTTGGATAAAAGCCTTTTATAAATGCTACAGTCATTAGTTCACATGGGAATTAGGCTGGGATGAAGGTTTGGGCATACAAACTGTCAGACTTTGAGAACTCTCATCCTGCCTTCTAACAACAATCAGGTATGACTTCTAATCATGACTGTGCCACACTTCAACATCAGAGATGAGAAAATGCTCATGAGTCAGTCACAGGGTCATTTTGGAAGGTCAAGACAAACACTATAGTATTTTAGTTGTTCAGGTATGAGGTTATGCCACAGAATGAATTTGCAAACTATTAAAGAAATCAGAGCCTGATCATGTTTGTTTTGAATTTACTGTGTAATCCGTAGGGCATACAGTCTGTTTATTCAGTGGCTTTTGTGTCCAAGTTGAAAGTAGCTTTTGATTCAGATACAAGATAATATAGTTTTAGATGATGTTTTTGAGGTGTTTTTGCAAATTACTGTTTGATATTGTTGAGTGTTTATTTCTCTTTTTGTTCTTAATTTGAAAGAAACTCTTTGAAAATTGTTACATCAAAGATAAAACCCAGGCAGACTAGATTAGTATGAAAGCAGACTATAGTAGAATAATATTCTCACTACTGAAGTCAATAGAAAATTCTGAATAAAGAGAGTGAAAGCATGCGGAAGGTTGTTTTTTCCCCCTCACTTTGTAGCTGTACAATGGCACTACTTTTATGTAAAAAGACATTCAACATCTCCAAAAAGTGGAACTGTCATAAAAAAGAGCATCTCCAAGGCCTCAGGAGTGAAAGATTGTGCATTTGGCCTTTCTGCTTTTTTAGCTTTTATCGTGTATGTACAGTCACAGGAAAAAGTGAACACAAAAAGTGACAAATCAAACTTAAAGACTGAATAAAAACCTGTCAGCATCTGCCAATGTGCATTTTCAACTAGTGCAGCTTTGATGAAACTCCTCATTGCTGCTTCCGTGCCATTTACCTGACACCTCTACCCCTCTTATAATTCCCCCTGGATCTGACTCCTTCCTCTGCTACTTGAATCCTTCCTTTTTTTCCTCCATACCTCTGAGGGCCAACTGCTGAGAAGCAGCCTTTCTGTGACAGCAGGAGAGCTAGCTGAAGGGAGAGCTGGAGGTACAGAGCACAAATTATGCAGATGGCCATATGCCTGTATGTCTGAGTGCATGTGAATTTTAAATTTTGAGGTGTGGGTGTGTAGGAAAGGAGGGGCTGAATGGAGGACAGGGAGTTAGATTAAAATTGTGTTGGATTTCTGTTATTGAATTCTGTTCAATTCAAATTATTCAGTTATGTATGTGTATGTTTTGGAGAAAAATGCAAAACACAATTCAATAATTGGCACAAATGAGTAAATAAGTGTATCTGAGCAAAATGAAGCAAACGTTATTAATATAACGTGTAGTCATATTAATAACTGAACCTGACTCCTAGAAATTACATTTATATGCACCTAAACTGCACCACAGGAAATGTATTTTCTGGCTGGATTCATTAAAAGGCAACATGAATGAATGAAGTTTCACATTTATTAACACCAGTGGAATTGCATGAACATAGTTACGGTAGATGGAGGGTGAACAGAGTGCATGGCTGTCATACCAGAGATAACTGGTTACACCCACAGTCCTGTCTGTGGGTGGTTTAAGCAAAATCGCAGTCGTCAGGTGAATAAACACCTTGTTTCTGAAGTCTGTACGAATGGATATTGTGCTGCAAGCATGTTTTCCTCTAACCTGTGCGGGTTTCAAGTAGTTCAATTTTCTCCTACTGTTCAAAGACATGCAGGTTAGGTTAATTGGTGACTCTATTGCCCATAGGTGTGTATGTTAATGGTTACTCATTGCCTGTCTCCATGTGTTGGTCCTGTACTAGACTGGAGATCTGTCCAGGCAGTACCCTGCCTCTCTGGATCAGATCCAGCATCCCTGCAACCCTTAACAACATTAGCAGCTGGTGCTAGTCCACGCATTGCTTAAAAAACAATTATACTGTGGCCATGGAGACTTCTCAGTGGTTTGGAAGGTGTGGATTAACATGCATGTGTGTTTGCTATTCTTTAAATGTATCAGTATTAAATTGTACAGTAGGTAAAGACATCAACAATGAAGCTTATTTAGCTAAAGAGCTTGGAACTGTGGTTACTCTATTTGCAAATAAAATAGTGCCTAAAATAGAATCACAAGAGTTTATTTTTTTCAAACTTATACTGTGTTCATTTTATAAAATTCAGGGTAGTTTTTGTGTTGTATCTGTCCCACCAACAATATTTCTAGTTGCAGTATGTGCTGCTGTGAATTGTAGTAGTTAATCATGTTGCTAGATTTCTTTGAATTGTTGGTGATGCTGACGAATGCTGCATAGAATGACATTCAGGAAGCTGTAGTTGTAAACAAGACTCATGACAGCCATATACTATCAGTTGACCTGATAAATATTCACATTTTCATGGAGTATTCAGAAGAAAAAGCTTGTCGTCATGTAAACAAAAAGAGAAGCATAAAAAAGTATCTAGCTAAACACATTCTTTGACTCCAAAAATTTTAATGAAAGCCAGCTTTTTCAAAACCTTCACAATAGCTTATAACAAGTGTAGCTGAGAGCTGAGGGGGAATGGGAGATGACAGCAATGGAGGACGTGTTGAAATAGAGTGTGTGAAATAAAGAAAGTGACGTATAGACACAGACCTCGAATAGGAATCAAAGATGACAACATGTGAGCAAAGAGGAAACCTGCAGTTGGAGAGAGATCCTCCGAGTACAAAGCACAAAAAAATACAGAGTCAACTGGTTGTCACTCTGTGGTGGATACAGTCCTCAGAGAGGTTTTAAGCCAACTGTTCTCTTCCTGTGTTTGGAGACAACAGGATGGACATATATGGCTGTTCATTTCCAGATGTCAGGCTTAATTTCCCTCTGTGCCAATCGACTCAGAGCCTTTCTTCTCTTTCTCTTACCTTTTCCTCTTGTTTTTCCAACATCCCTGTCTACTTCCAGTGACCTGTCTGCAACAATCAGTGCTCCTTCACATCAGCGTCTAATATCCTGCACAGGAAGGACTTTAGTATGAATTATGCTGGAAGCTATTTACCATTATAATTAGAGAACCAGAGAGAGGATTAAGCCACTGTTCATTCCGTATCTGATTGCCAATTGGCCTTGTAAGTAATCAGGGTCATTAGGTCTTTTAAATGAACGATCTATTAAGCATGGTGAGGATTGCACCTTTCTGCAGTGTGAAATGAGTGAGATCCAAAAATCGTACATGGATCCTATATTGCCTTAAATTTTTCTGTCTGTAGCTTTACATGTTCAGATTTCTTCTCAGTTTAGTCTTCTCAGGCTCATTCTGAATTGTCAGTAGTTACTTATGTTGCAGACAAGACAATTGTGTACCTTCTCTCGCCCATATGAAGCCAACTAAATGCTTCTTTTCACCTGATGCCCCAGTTCACAACATGTCAGCGTTGTGTTAGCGTTGCGTAAGCACTGCATAAGCAACCATCTGTCCACTCTGCAAAGACTCTGAGTCAGTTCTGTTGTGCAATCTACGTGGGAGTAAAGATAACGGCAAACATCCAGAAAATCATCTTTTATGATCATTTGTCAACATTTAAGTATCACAACTGTATGTGAACAACTGTGACATTATCGAGTCGAAACTCTGCTTTACATCTTACATTCCCAAACAGGTCAGCTGACAGAATTACACCTGCTAAGCATCATCGTGTTAGTATTGTCATTGTGAGTAGGTTTGCGTGCTGATTCAGGCACAGAGCTACTAGTGTAGACACAGTTTGGCTGCCATTCATATCATTTGTTTGGAGTGAATAATAGTGAAGCAACACTCACTAATGCACATCAAAAATATTTGTTTCAGTCACCTAAACCTACTTTGCAACTGTTCTTGAGTTTGCTGCTGTTTTTAATTTTTCTATAAGGAGACTGCACCACCACATGTGCTGTGAAAAGCCAGGTTGCTTTGTGTGTTTGCTGAAAGGCAAATACATCCTATTCTAATACTTTCCATTGTGTTACACCATTTTCACTTTCCCCTCATAGACCCAATGTTATACCTTTGAATGAGAGCAGTAAGTAGGTTTGGGTGAGAAGACAATATAACAATATGAATTTGTCTACAACAATAGATTATATTTCATAAGAATCAGCAGGTGGAGATACTTTGGTTTTGCGCCAAATGACAACAAACTCTTGAGTTTAAATTCAGAGGAACTGATTATTAATTATTACAGCAAAGATTACACTTCAGTTATAGTAAGACAGTACAAAAAAAATGTATTATTAGAAATTATATTTATATTATTATTATTATTGCTGTTATTACTGTCTTGGAGGTACAGTATCTGCATATTATACTTTACATTACAGACACTACTTATAATTCAACACTAGGGAAACTAATAGAAATACTTTACCAGAAGGTCGAAACATTATTGTTACTGTTGTACTGTCATGGCAACACAGTTTTTTTTTTTTGTTGGTTTGTTTTTTTTACCATGTTCTATTTTCTTCTCACTCCTTTTGAAATCTAAAAATTATTCAGCACCTGTTTCACTCCGCAGTAGGGAAAACGCATAGAGCTGACAGATTCATTATAATACAAGTCTCTAATTAGGGATGCCAACTATTCATGTCAGTCACTGGGGACACTGTTCTTAGTGCCTGCATATAAGAACAGAGGCCTTATCTGTCAATCACAGAGGACTCCATAGATGAATTATCCAGTAGCCATTACAGATACAGGTATTTTTCTGGTATTTTTTTGCTGTCAATCACTGGTGCTCATCATTTCAGCCCACAAATCTGCCCTTCACAGCTCTGTAAAGTTCCACACATTAACAGCAGAATACAAATATGATAAAATAGTAGAGTAGGAGTATGAACATCTGAATAACATAGCGTGCTGTATAAAAAGCCATTTTCACTGCTCTGGGGCAGCATTAGGCACTGTGCGACTGCTAAAGAGACACAGCGTTAAGTGGGACGGACAGACAAACTCAGCACAGGTCACAGCTTGTTTTATTTTGAATTCAAACCAAGAGAAGAGGGACGAAGATGCACACTGATAAATTACACCAGGTATCGCTACATATCAACTAACAACATCACAATATCTCATAAAAGCACTCTTGACAACAGATTCAACATTAAAATAACAAAAAAATAAATAACAGTACAGGAACAAAACTTGGCCGCAAGAAAACACAGCAGAAAATAAGTTTTGGCAAGAGACAGTGATATGTACGGTATCTCCTTTCCCTTCTGCAAAATTGCATTTAATGAAACTACAAGACTGGCAGCAGTAGCAATATGTAAGTAAATCGAATAAAGGAACTGGAGGTCTGTAAAAAAAAAAAAAAGGAAAAAAAGCTACTACAATGTGCATATACACACAAACTTGCCTGAACGCCCAGTATGTACAGCTTGGATCACTGGGGGGGATCTAAGGATTTAAAATGTAAATCACAGCACATTGACAATGTCACTGTATATGAGCTATCAAACAGCCATGATGGAAAAATTCATTCAATTGACTAAGGACATTTTAAACGATGGCATTAAACCTTCCTCACAGCTGAAATTTAGTATTTAAAAATGTGTTAGCAATACAAGACCATACAAGACCTATTTTGGATTGGAATATGAAGTTTTTGATAAACGTGCCTGAGGTTATACAGTCTGGACAAAAAGGCAAGGAAAAAAAAGGGGTAGTGAATGAATATACATATAACTACAGTATACACATTTGGGGGGGAAAGAAGTATGACTCCAAACTCCAGTGAATCTCACAAACAAAGTGTGATATTCAGCATTTTCTCATGCTTTTGTACAGATTATCACATAAAAAATATCCATACATTACAGTAAAAAATAAATATAAGGTGACAGTCAATAAATAATAAGTTAGAGGAAGGGAGTAAACATGTTAATGAGCGAGCAGACGTCTGCGTGTGTGTGTGTGTGTGTGTGTGTGTGTGTGTTTTGGATATGCGCGTATGAGCAGATGATGATAATCCCAAAAAGAGCAAAATATCAATGGGAAATGCCCCTTAAGACCAGCGGGAGCACATACATCGGCAGACAAGGTAAATCAGAAAATGGTCTAGCATGTGCTTGTGTGTTTTATGTCTGCATGCATGTTTTCTCTCTATATTGGCATTATATAAGTAGCTGCTGAGTTGATGCTTTGCATCTGTTTTGTCTAAATTACTAAATATCCTCATACATTTGTGTGTGTGTGTGTGTGTCCATCTACATCTGTCTGTGCTTGCATGTACTGTATGTCTGCATGTGTCTCTATGTGTTTAACATCCTCAGCATCCTTTAACCAACCAGCTAACTCAGTGGCCCTCGCCACTCGGGGGTTTTGAATCATGCTGTTGCCCCCCTACTCCTCCTGGCAGCCAGGGGGAGACAGAGTGCGAGGTGGTCTGCTTGGCCATGCTGTAGTGGCTGATCACTGTGTAGAAACGGCCTCTGGCATTGGCATCCTGGGCAGCGTAGTAGGCCTCCAGAGAGGCTGGGATACACCGCTTGTGCTAAGAAGGAGAGAGACATGGTTGTGTTCAGAACATTTTCCATTTAATTCATTGTTAACGGTGCTACATGTAGCATCTAAGTTATCGAGATAGAAGTACCACTTAACATTTCTGTACTGTATTAAATGATTTAAGAATAACATGTAAATGCATTTATTCTGAGCAATACTGTAATTACAATTTCAATTGTAATTATTTTCCAAGATTGAATTGTCTATTGTTTGTTTGTGTGGTCTACAGTCTACTGTCGTTGTTGTTAAAGATGCAGTGTGTAAGATTTAGTGGCATCTAGTGGTGAGGCTGCAGATTGCAACCATCTGAATCCCCTGTGCCATGTCATTGTCTATGAAGGCATTGAGCAGCAATATGACAAGTGATGAGGTTACAAAAAAGTTATGTATAGGTAGCACACCGGTAGCCTAAAGGCTAGTGTGCATGCCACACAACCGCAACTTTTAGAATCTGGCTAGGGATCATGGTTGCCTGCTACACCCTCTCTCTCTTCACATGTTTCTTGTTTGCCTCTCCACTGTCAAGCTATCAAATAAAGGCAAAAATGCCAAGAAAGCAAAAGCGTCACACACACACACACTTGTACTTCAGATGCTTATCTGTGATATAATTCTCCAGTTCCACGACATTTTAAAGGTACACTTAGGATCTAGGATCTGGTGTCTGTGGAGGCCATTTAGGTACACTGAACTCATCATGTTCAAGAAACCTGTTTGAAATGATTTTAGCTTTGAGACATGGCGCAATATCCAGCTGGGGAGTAGCTGTCAGAAGATGGGTACACTGTGGTCATAAAGGATGAACATGGTCAGCGACACTCAGGTAGGCTGTGGCATTTAGATGATCCTCAATTGGTACTAAGGGGCCCAAAGTGTGGCAAGAAAATATCCATTACACCATCAGCCTGAACCATTGATACAAGACAGGATGGATCCATGTTTTCATGTTGTTTACGCAAAACTCTGAGACTACCATCGGAATGTTGCATCAGAAATCAAGACTCATACGACCAGGCAACATTTTTCCAGTGTTGTATTGTTCAACTTTGGTGAGCCCATGTGAATTGTAGCCTCAGTTTCCTGTTCTTAGCAGACAAGAACGTTCAAAGTCACTTACATTACATTTTTCCCCATTCTGATGCCTATATGCACTGAGTTGCAGCCATGATTAGATATTTGCGTTAACAGGCAGTTGAACAGGTGTATTTAATGAAGTAGCCGGTGAGTGTATAGGTCATATCTTCCATTTAAGACATTAAATATTGTTGCTTTTCCCTTGTTTGTTGTGGTAAGGTTTGGTTTGTCCATTCTGGGCTACTGTAGGAACATGTTGGTGCAACACAGTGGCCTCCATGAATGTTGACCCACTCCATCTCCCAAAAGTGCTGTTCAGTGGCAAGTGCACTTGCTTTAAATCCATGACCTGGGTGACTTCACAGATGACCCACTCCCTATGTTGACATAAAAGGCTCATTCTAAGCTAAAGACAACACAACACTTCTTATTTTCAGGTGATTATTGAATGCTACGTTTAATTTCTGCTAAAAGATCAATTTAAATCTTACATACTGAACCTTTGAACCTCTTAGTCATAGAAAAAAAAAGTGGTCTATTTATTAATAGCCACATTGTTGCGATAAAAATGACAGATCTGTGCCCAATTATGTTCATTTAGCATTAATTTGAGGATTTTATTTACAGCTGTGAATAAGCTTCAAAAGAGGATTATCAAACACAAAATTACTTATTTTAACCCAAACCATGATCTTTCATGATGTTTTCCCTACGCCTGTTTCACCACAGATTTGACAAAAGTTTTAATTAACTCTTGACAGTGATTTTTAATTTACAATGATATAAACTGGCAAATATCAACAAACTAAAACAACAGTCTTTTGTAGCTAAATAAGGTTAACTACAGCTGAGGAGTCTGCCATTGACCACTATCACTTATTACAACCTGTATTATTAATTATGCAATTGCAAGTTACATAAGCAGGTCATTTTTAAAAACCTTTTTTGATTCGAAAAGTACACCCATTCAAGTTGCAATTTTGAAAATTATTGATTTTTATGCCCTGATATTTTGCTGAAAAGAAAAAATGTCAAAGTGTCCCCCAGATAGAGAAATGGAACTAAGGCTTCCTCACTCACTGAACTACTGTTAAGATACTACAGCTGAATGAGTCTACTCAAGTGTGTATAGTGTTGTAACCTTGTGTGTAGTTGTGGTGTATGTGTCATGTGTCTGTGACACTGCTAATAATACCTCTGTAAACTGCAGTCAGGGCCCCTGCAGAGGTCGTGGGCCTGAACCTAGATTTATTGCACCTAAAAGACCAGATTTGTCCAGAGACATTTTCAAGATGACTTCATAAAGTACTTATAAGTGCAGTACAGTGAAAATCTAGTATTGAAAAGTAGAGAACAGGCGACGGCATCTACAACTGCATGCTTCAGAACGTCAACATTCGCTAAATATCTGAACAGCAGTTTATTGGATAAGGATGGCTGTGTGAGACATTTTATTTTGCGATCTCAGCCATATGGATCTGGAGTTACAGATCATAATGTGGTAATTATAGTAAACTAGGCAGTTAGTCTAATTTGTCTAATTTTCATCTGATAGTCGACCTCAATGAAGTCTCTTTCTTCAGCTTCAGTGTAAAGAAACAAAAGCACAAAAAACACTGATGTCATTGATTGATGATTGTTTATCTGATAATCCTTGTTACCTTCTTCCTGTAACATGACCTCAGTAATTTGTAAAAGTAGGACAAGTTGTTGTTTTTTTTCTTTTCCCATAGGAGACTAAGTGGTGCACTGACCTTTGATTCCTTATTTAGATAGGAGAAAAGTAGAGAGAGAAACAGTGAAGGACGGAGAGAAATGTAGCACCTTGCACAAGGACACATGGGAGCTCTAGTGGCGAATTAAATAATTAGTTGATCAATTACTTAATTAGGGAAATGTTCAGCACCAACAATTGTTATTTGTTTAGCATTTAAGTCACATCTCAATCAAAAATGCGAAACTTCCATTGATTTAGGCTTCACAAATGTGGACAGGATATCCTACAACATGCCGCACTATCCACCTGCCCTCTTAAACACCTGGCTGTGGGCAGTTGTGTTGTAATGCTATCAAATGAAAGACAAGCTGACTTATGGGTCTTACCTTATAAATGAATCCATCTGGGCAGGCATGATCGTAGGTGAAGGCTTTATAAACCACCAGGAACACAATGCAGGCGAGGAAGGCCAGGGCCAGGATGATCAGAATCGTCACCTGGAGAGAGGACAAACGCCGGTCAGCATGTGTGCCAAAGTAATAAAGAGTGAGGATGTGGTTTATATATGTGAGAGAGGGTTAGGGTTAGGGAAGATGGCATACGTGCAATAGTGTGTGTCTTTGTGTGTGTGTTTGTGTGTCTGTGTAGTCATAATAAATGGTAAGATGCTTCTGACTGAGGTCAATGGTTCCTCAAGGTAAGGTGTTCTTGTTATGTGATGAACAGCTCAGGTCATGTCAGTGTTAAAAACCACCTTGTTTCCACGGACATTGTGCTGCTTGGCTTAGATAAATACGACAGGAATCAGTGATGTAAAACTAGCATATGGGGATCATTTATCTGCTGTTTAACTGTGCTGCTACATGATGCAGGATTTGTCCTTACATGGTTCATATACTGTACTGTGTAGTGTACAGAGACCTTTGACTAACAGGCTTTTTTTTAAAGCATTTTGACAAATATTTTAAGTAAGCAGTGGCAATACCAAACCCCTAAACTGAAGCAGCTAAGTGGAATTCAGCCATCATTATGTGCACATGGCCTTTTCTCATGTAAAATGGAGTCATAATTGCACAGCAAAACAGATAGTGAACACAAATTTTATTATTTTATAAATACATTTTAAAAATGGTGCTATGCGTTTGATTTAGCCGTACCAGTGACCACCCTCCAACATTACAAAATACAAATCCAACTGATAATTGTGAAGTTCATATATAGTTGGCACAATAGCATGAATGAAAATCCATACTGAATTTATTTGTGTTGCTTTCAGTTGTTAGATATCTTGTTTTTTAATCAGCCTCATGAATCAATTAGCATCCTTCCTGCCACCAAACCCGTGCTGGTTGTCAGAGCACTTGAGTCAGCAAGAGCAATCAATTAGACCTTCATCTACTTCCTGAATGCTTCCAACTGTTTACTGCCAGAGGCAGCAAGAAGAAAAATACGCTCACTGTTATACAGAAGTGACAGATTTATGAATTACATTTTGTTATCCTGCAAACAGCTCTCTGCAAATTAAGCCATTCAATAGCTGCTCTGAACAAAACATTATTAAAAAATCTGGAACAAACAAATGTTCTGGTCAGTTTTTACAACAAGCAGCTGTGAAATGTTATCATTATGTGTTTGGACAAGCAAGAATCAGAACACAAAAATTTTTGATAGCAGCTGAAAGCAGAGCTAATCTAAAATGTCGGAAATAACAAATATCTTTCTGCATACTAATGCCTCTGTTTAGTTTGAGGTTTAAAATATGTCTTTCCTTGTCAGGGTAGATGATGTTTTAGTAAAGCTGATTAACATATAAAAGGGGGTATTTCCTCCTACTTTCTACTTCACTCACTGATTGGCTGCTTAGGAGCGAGCGTTTAATTAGAATTATGCAAATCAAGAGCAAAGGATAGCTATGTTTAAAAATGTTTTTTGTCTGAGAACTCATAAATCCCACTGAAGGTATGTGTGGGTCATGCATATGCCTGTACGTGTGAATGGGCCTGTTTTTCCCACTCGCTCAAAGAAAAATAAGTGCTGCTAAAAAGTGAGATTTGAAAATAGAACTTTCCAGAATGGATGAATAGCTCTAATTTTCTGTTTCCATTTCTAGTCAGAGGCCGGCATTAAAGTCTGTCCTGATTTACTGCTCTCTACGCGATCTGTCACAGTGAGATGTCAGAGCAATTACACATGGGTGTGATCATTAGTCTCCATCAGTGTTATGGGGGTGGACAGGGACACGCAAGCTAAGTGACTGTTTACTTGGTTTCAACTGGGGGACATGACTCTCAGCTTTGGTAGCAGCTGATACTCTTAATAAATTACATTAAAAGCACATATTTATAGTCATAGCAACCTGCCTACCGTGGGGGCAACAGGCGCTGAATGACTTAAGACCCATCCTGACCCCCATTTGTATAGTGATGTACATGAAACAGCTTATTAAGAAGAGGGATTACTGTAAAGCTCCTCGCATAGAGCGCATAGAGACTCAACTTTTCTCAGACACTTTGAAACATGGAACAAACACTCAAGCTATTAATGAGTGAAGAGATTTGCACTTTTGCATAACAAACATGAAGGAAATTTAAACTGTCACCATATGTGCATTTGAATTATTTGTCGCACACTGAGATTGTCATTCAGCATTTATTATCTGCTTCCTACAGAATATTATTTTCTGATTTATCTTTAGTGATGCTTAAAATTGGGTCTTGACATTGCACATAACACAGATTAGTAGTATTAACCCAAGCATGGAGAGTAGAGCCTATGTTGACGTTCAATGACACTTTAATTGTAGATTCAACGCACCAGCAGCAGTCAGAGCAACAGTTCAAGCACATACACTGACTTCTGTAATCCAAATGATCGCTCTGAGATCCCTGTTGATGCAGCTGCAGCCATGTGGTGTATAAATCCATTAAAAATCAATCCTGACCTTTCTCCATTATTAATAATCTGGCTGAACTCTGCTTTAAACCTCAGGAGGTCGTCAAGGCAACTCGACAGCTCATGGATGCCCGATCCGTGCATGAAGTGGATTCATACTTTTATCTGTCAGTACCTACTAGCCTGATGCAATGTTATCAGCTGAATCTCTGCCAAAAATGTGTGGCCATTTTGAGTATAAGCAAAGAAAAGAACTAAACTGAATAGAATAGAACAGAATACAATAGAGCTTTTATGGTCAATACATGGTTGTGATTTCTCCCAGCATATAGCAGCTTCTCCCACTCGCGTCGCCATCATCCTTTTTTCTCTCGATGTGGTTGTTTCGTCATTAGCACTCCAGCATGTGCCACCACCACCACTATCGCCACCAACACAACCATCATCCTGTTTGCTGTGCGACACAGATAACAGACAGGTGTTTGTTTTGCCTGCATGCAGTTAGACGGGCAGCATGCTGCTATAATTTGGATAAAGAACAACGTGTCCTTAACAACGATTGGATCTATCAGTAAAGATTGGATTGGCTGCATGGCAGGTGACTGTGCCCGCTGGGCTTTAATCCACTGAATCCATCCAGGGTGGATAGAAAGCCAATGTCTTTATTCACATGGATAAAAAACATTCTGACTGCATTTAAGGCTGCACTGATGCTGAAAATGCATTTTATCGACACTGAATTCATTGTGTATTTGCACAAAGGCTTTACATTTATAAGCAAAATACAACTCATAAACTCTTAAAAAGGAAATAAACAGTTTCATATCTTGCCTATATACAGCATATCTATAATGCACTACTACCTACTGACTTAGGTTTAGTTTATTCAACATTCATTTAACATCCAGATGGAAAATTTAAAATGTCAAGAGAAAGATTGGAATTGAATAAAAATGTAATTATAAATTTATAACTAAAATTGTCAGTAAAAATCAGAATCAGATGTAAAGATCACATTCTTAAAATAATCAGCCTTAAAGACAATTTAAAGGAACAGTTCAACATTTTGCTACACTACTACACTTGCACACTTTCTTGTGAATAAGAGGATTGACACCACTCAGCTGCCAGGTAACGAGTGGAGACTCAGCCAAGAAATATTCTGGCACATAAACATTTTTAAATGGCGAATTGTTGTTTCTACACTTGCACACTGAAGTCATATGTGTGTTTCATATGTGTTAACTAGATTTGTCACCTTTTGTCCTTTGAATAGAGGCTAACCACCTGTTTTATCTGTCTATCTATCCTAAGATAAGTTGGCAAGTAGCATCATAGCATGTAGCGAGTGCTATCAGTCTTTTTAACTGCCTTACAGATGCATCAAAACGTCTGCATCACTATTTAAATTTAAATGTTTTAAGGCTCATTAGGAGAAATTGGAAGTATGAATTATTTTTTAAATGGGCCCCTTGTGACCACATTCTCATCTCCAAATTGAGTTGCAGACTACTGTTTTGATGCATCAGTAAAACCACACTCGGCTGCAGCTGCAGACAGCTGTTTATTGTGGATAAAGACAAACAAACCAGATTATAAAAGATGCAGCACGACTGTTTCTCAGCTCCCCAGCTTTCACATATCAATCAGAAAATTAAGCATCTACCTATTGTTTTATGTTTACCCACATTTTTCATCATTTCACCACCTGCTTATTTTCCACTGAAGACTGACTCTCTAGAGTGTAGGACATACTGTAATTGATTCATAACTAAGATATTTCCATGAAATACGTTTGCCTTTAATCTTATTTAAGGCTGCAGGGTGAATCATCTGCTCAAAGGCAGTTTCCTAAATGTATATGCTGACATATGATTTCTCCCCTTTTCTTTTTTCTTAACGCCATGCTATGTTAGAATGCAACACACCACCCACGCTCTCACTGCTGGAACTTGACAGGCCATATGGAGGAGCACACACGTCCTTGCATTCACTCGAGGTAAAGAGGAGAATATGCAAGTGTGTTCGAAAGAGAGAAAAAGGGGAGGTGAGTGTGTGACAGGAGAGCGATGCGAGGGGACAAAATGACGCTGATAAAAACGGGTAACAGAGTGACACGGGGAGCAAAGTGAGAAATAAAGGAGGTGATGACAGAGACGATAAAGCAGCAAGTAAAAGTCAGACAGAGCAAACGATAGAGATCGAGGAGCAGATGGAGCATCATCCCTCTCTCAGTAGCAGAGATGGACAGAGAAGCAGGCAGGCGGGCAGCAAACACAATAGGATATCAGTTAAGGGATCAATCAATACACCAGTAAAGGAAGCATAAACAAGTATTTTTCATTCATCTCCATACTCCTCTGACACCTAATAGCGGCACAAAAGAAACAAAATCCTCCAGTTTTTCAAGGTTTATTATTTGCTTTTGTGTGCTCCACAGTGAAGCCTTGTGCTGCAGAGGCAAAATATGCCAAGCTGCATGCCCAAAAAGAGGCATGCATGCTGATCCAATATCAAATGAGAAAAGTCTTTGCTGTGATCATCTCTAAGGCCTTTAGGGAAGTTTGTAGATTAATGAAATTAATTAACTTTGTGACAGGATGAGCTATACTTTCTACACATGAACAGATTATGAGAAAATTGGGCCCTGGGCGCCCCCAGGTTAAAAATAAAAAAAACATCTCTCCATCCTGCAAAATAACTACACATGAAGCCATCACCTTCACACTTTCTGTCTCTTTAGGATCATTTTGCATCAGTTCACATAGAGGCTCTGACTCAGGGTTAAGTTTAGGGGCCTCTCAGGCCACTGGACCCTGTCTGATCACCTATAAATGGATAGTGTCTGTCTATTAATGAGTTGTTTTAAGTGACGTAGCAATACATTTGTAAAATATATTATTATTATTATTATTTCAACAGATAAATACACAGGTAAAAGTGTAACAACAGGACACAAGTTGAAACTGACTGGATTTGACAGTTTGGGACTGTTTTAACTCCCGTTTCCGAAACGTCACCATGTTCCTACATTTTATAGTCTAAACAACAGACATTAAGCTGTTTATTTGAGAACAATAAAATTAAGTTAATATAAAGCTAAACTTAAAGTAATTTGTTCCCTCTGGATCTACAAGTAGCTTCAAAATTCCACACTGGAGACAGAAAAATGTCCTGAGAGGGTAAGCCCTCACAATTCACCACATGTACAATAATTTAAGTCGGGATAAGTGGGCTACATAAAAATGTAAATGAAATATTCTCTTATTCTGTTAGGGCATTTTTGTGATGTTGAAATTGTGGCTCACAGGATGGATCACAGGATGCCCATTGGCAAGGCAAGGTATTGGTAACTAGAGACTGAAAGGTCACTGGTTTAAGCCCTATGTGTCCTCAAGCAAACAAGCCTCTATCTACTTTGCCACATTACATGGAATAAAAATGTGCAGGTGTGGATAATGGCATTAGGCAAATACCACATACCACAAAATAAATGGAATACCATATTAATGCTTCAAGGCTGCTTGATGATGTTTGAATATTTAAGGACTGAAGCAGTTTGGGAGAAGACATCAGTGGTCATTTGAGCTCCAGAAGCTTGTAGTCACCGGAGAAAGAGGTTTTCAGTCCATTTATGTAAAGGTATCAGTACTGCAGTATAAGAATATGAGTAAAAATTCTGCATTCATAATTCTACTTATGTACTTAAGTACAAAAGCAAAGATGCTAATGTACTTTTAGACATTGAGTTATAGACAGTAAATATTTCATTATATGACTAATGACAGAACGTATTTTACTTTTGTAGTATGTTGAGATGAAGCTAGTCGAACTACTTTTTTATACAGTTCTGTAGTTCAATTCAGTTTAGTTCAGGTAGTTCAGCAATCCAACTTTGTATTCATATTTTGGCCATTTCTTTAATATTTGCTTGTGTTGTTAAACACTGGAAATGTGTTGTCTTTCACAACAACTTGTGGTACAATTATTTAAAATTACAAAAGTTATTTACAGTTTGGTACAAACTCTTTAGGGGACCTGCTAACAGCTCACAGATATCTGAATGGTGAAGAGGGCCTAATTGTAAAGGGACACATTATAAAGATTGGAAACTACTGCTGCAGTGTTTAACAGTTCACTGAATTGTATAAGATTGTAACTAGTAACTAGTATAGCTGTTAAATAAATTTCCATTTGAAATGCAGTGGATAAGCTATGAATTAGCATTAACTGTATAGTACTTGAGTAAATAGTCACTGTCTACATCTGTGGTTTTATGTTCAAATACTGGCTGGATGCCACAGTACAAGTACAATAAATGACTTTTCTCCTACACTGATACTACAGTGGAGCCATGTTGAATTTGAGTAGAAGATGGTGATTTTTGCAACAATCACCATTAATCATGTGCACTGTCTTTCCTCTCAAAGCATCTCAGTGAGTTCTTTGTTTATAATCAGCTGAACAAAGACAACTCTCGAAACAGATCATTTGGGAATGCCGCTAACTCAGAGCAGAGATCTCAAATGGGGCAGATGAATGTCAAGGAAACCATGTCCAGGGATTTGGACTCTCGAGAACTGGCTATCCGTTTGAGGCGAGAGCAGCTACAATAGTAAGGCAACAGAGTACAAGCACTCCGGTGTTGTGGAGATGCGCACAGACAGAAACACAAACAGTTCAAATGTGAACCTGAGAAAATGCTAAACTTTGCTGTGATCTCAGGTAAGCTGAGGTCTGCAAACAGGAGCATGTCTCCCTCAGAGCACTGCAGGAAGTTTTGTGTATTAAGGTCTAAAAACAATTCATTAATCACGAGCTTAGTGGATACACCTGCAGTGCCCAAGATGTTTTTCTGTGTATGTGAGTGTATTTTATTAGTTCCACCATTTCATATAAAGGTCACCCAGATACAATAAAATAGCAAATTATTCAGTAAAGTCATATTACGGTGTGTATCTTACAAGCCTTTGATCACTACATTCAAGGATTAAGATGTATTGTCTTTGCCACCTATGAACAGTTACAAATACAGAGAAATTCTGTCTGGTACAAACAAATAGAGTTGAACATCCTGCCCCCTCTCTCTGATGTGCACATCCAGAGGCAAACCATTCAAAGACATTTTATACTTGATTGTCCTTTGCACTCTCCTCAACAAAAGCACATTGAAAGTTGTAGAATTTTCAACCAGTTGACCATTGTACTGACTTGCAGGAACAAAGTGTGAGTGCTGCATCCTACAGACACTAAAGAGAACATAACAGCCAGAAACTACCCATGAAAAGTACAAGCATTGCATGTGTAAGCCCCGATTTATGCAGATTACAGTCATCTCATTTTCAATTTTTCTGATTTTAATCATCTTAAACCACAGGATCACAGTGATATTAGTCAAATTGAGTCACAAAAATCAAAAGTTTCTAGTGGTATCTTGAAAGATTTAAATCCTGCACACTGAAAGATAACATGTGTTGACTGTCCATGGTGACTTGACCTATTTTTCAAGAGATCAGCGCAGACATTTACATTCATGGAAAGGTTAGGATTATTCTGTATCATGTGTTCTGTTTCCAGCTTTAGTGAAGAATGGGCCTTTTTAAAGGAATGACACTTTTGTGACTAAAGGAGGCAAAATGTAAAGTGAGAGGGTTTAACTGCACTGAAATACTAAAGGTATTTCCTGTGTGTGTGTGTGTGTGTGTGTGTGTACATATATAGATGTCATTACAGAACCTCAAAAGTCTTTCTCTCACATGCATACAGAATCCACAAGCTTAGTGCTGAATGAGACAGAGCATGTGCAGCAGGAGATAGATGCTAATTATGCTAATGTATCCCAATTAAGCAGGGTCTCTATGGAGACAAAACTTCAAAGGTTTTGTTGGAGCACAGTTGTGTTGGTTAGCGACACCGCTCGGAGGAGAATGTGCTCCTAGGGCATAGACTCCAAATGAAATGGCAAGTGGGCTTAAAATGCCAGAAATGATTAAGTGACAAAGTGTGAAAAGACATAAAATGCACAAACAAGAAGACGGTGATTAAACATCACATGTCCTGTAGTCAGGTGGGAAAATCTCTATTCCTACAGGTATCATGATATTTGTTCCTGAAATATGATTCTCAACCTACTGTACCCTCATACCTATAAAACATGTGCACTGAGGAAATAACACCGATCAATAATGATGACAAATCCTAATGCATCCACAATAATATGAACGCAGGAGCACACACACACAAACCCACTCAAACAGACACTAATTATGCATCAGTAATAAGTCTCCGAGGAGACACTAAACATCTGGTTTAGATTTGCTAATCAGCTCATACTCTGCTATATGAAGATGTTTCAGGAGAGGAGATATTATTAATGATAGGAACCACCTCCAAAAAAACACACACACACTCTTAGTACACCTTGGAACAGTTGTTTACATCACAATATAAGCCTCATTACTCTAATGTCTCCCCAGTTCAAAGTCTCCTGGGTGTTCTTTATGTTACTGCATGTTCATCATGTAGTCAGCTCTGTGTGTTTGTGTGTACGGGTGCCAATAAAATTATTCATCCACCCAGAAGTTTTGAATTCTAACTTCATTTTTAGTTGTGTTCTTCAATCTTAAATATTGATCTCAGGTGTGACATTGTAAGATCTGTCCAGGGACAACAGGTGGAAAAATAACCTTTTGGCTAAGTCTGGCACATTTACAGAGAAGTGAAGTTTAACCTGTTCTCTACAAAGTGATCTAGTGATTAAAAACAAATATCTTTTATTATTTTTAGCTTGAGTCCGTATTTAGCAGATGAACATCTGGCAACCTTGAGTCAGTGAGGACAGGGTTTTTATCACCTTTACACATCTGAATGCTGTAATTTCCCCCAGTCTTCTTTTTTAAAACTCCTTGCACCCTGTCCGGTTACATGGACACTGTGAGTGAACACCTTTATTAAAGTCTAGGCACAAATAGTCTATTGGATTGAGATCAGGACTCTGATTATATCTTTATCCTCATGGTATAAGATGTGTCATGATGCTGACTCACCAGAAAGTGCGTAGTTCTACTATTATTAATTGAAAATCTCTTGGCTGTACACAGGGACTTTCCATTTAACCAATTATGTGGCTTATTTGGCTGCAGAAATAATGATGGATAGAGGATGAGAATACTGTACACATGTGAATTTAGCAAATTAGCATGTTATTTACACAAGGATCAATTCTGACCTTGAACTTATTGTGTTGATCAATGTCAAACAAAAACATCATTATATCTACTGAGATTCAGTGAGTGTTGCCTCCAAGAGGGATGAATACTTTTAAGGCACCTTAGTGTGTATACATTTATTTTAAAGTTTTTATTTTTCCAGCATTACATTTTGTGTCATCTGCAGTCACCTAAACGAGTAATCTTGTATTCTAATATGGTAGAAAGATTTGACCAAACTTAGCGAATACACTATAGTAGTTTTTATTTTTAGTCATATATTTTCAATTTCAACATATATGTTATTAACTGGTTGTTTTTAGCAGAGTATTAGAATTAGCATTGTTAAATAACATATTTTTTTTAATGTAATAACATTTTAGGTATTTATATGACGCTTTTTTCAGTAAAAAAAATAGCTGCAGGTACTAGATCTGCTAACTTGAAATGCAAATAACTGAAATGGCAAACTTGGAAGCACCGAGTACTGACAGTCTTACTGTTAAAACACATGAGAGAAAAAGTGTTCAGAGAAGAAATATGAGAAATAAAAGGCTTTTTGTACAGTTGCAGTAGATGGAGAGACTTTGGAAAAGGATATGATTCAGTGATTGTGGGGGATTTGTCGTGAAGAGAAGCCAGTTGAGAGCATGGAGCATCAAATATAACAGTCAACAGTAAAACTATTGTTCAGAATATGAGGTTTATGAGTATGTTTCCAACTTATCAGAGGTTTAAATTCTACATTAGGAGCCAAAGGAAGATGAATAATACAACAGAGACAATTAATGATACTGATAACAAACATAGACATTGATGCTGACACTGTCAGGACTGCTAACACAGTGTGAGTAATATACTGTGTATGGTAGAGAGAGGTGGACTGATTGAAAGGACAGATGTTAAAGTGAGAGAAGTGAGAAGTGGAGGGTCAGACTACTCATCTGCGGTCTGTCTCCTGCTGGCTCAGCTTGTCAGAACAACGGCAGCAGAGTGAAGGACTCTGGCTAAGGACAGGGACAACAATGACTGCTCACTTTCTTACTACATAAATCAGGGATTACACTCTCTGTTTTTATTTTCGTTTCAGTTTTCGTTTCTGCCTCGAGTTTACCGTATAGGGATTTAGTTAATATGCTACATTCTGTTCATACATATCATGTGAGAGACTAAAGATAATAAAATACCCCAGATTTAACAATGATTGGTATTCACCCTACAGAACAACTATAAGACATGTTTAATTTATATCTGGATCCAGATGTGTATTAATAGGATACATGTACCCAATTTTTTATTCCAGTAGATGCAGTAGTTCATGAGAAAATAGTTTATGATATATTAATAAATGCCCAATCTTGCAATGCTAAGAAATCTCTTAAAAACTGCTGGATCAGCACCACACAGTAATTACTTTTTCCTCAGGCGATGGCCTAATTTCCCACCAAATTTCATTGAAATATGCTAAAAACGTTCTGATAGTTATCCCAACTAAAGACATAATCATAATTACGTTCACAGACAGTTTTTAACCAACCAATTAAGACCTGAAAAAACTTGATTTAACAATATCTAAAATAGAATTGGATTAGATGGTGTTGTGATACAGAAAAATATATTTTTATACAGTAAAGATATGTGCAAAACACCATGTACTCTCCTGAGCTGTGGATTGAAAAACAAAATGATGAAAATGCAGCCGCCTCTGCGTCCTTGTCAGGATGGTCAGTCTTTAATGGAGTCGGGTTTCTTTTTCTGTAAATGCAAATTGGATTTTCTCTTTGCTTTGACCTTTGAGATTAAACAGTACATGCAGTTAGAATTGTAAGTGAGATGATTTATGTATATGTATTTAGTGCTGCTGATATTAATAGGCATGCAGCGATTTAAGTCTGGTGTTCTTTGAGATGCTGCTTGATATGGGATCTAAAACAAGACAGAGCAGAACAGAAGCTATCTGGACCTCAAATATCACTCAAAAAACACTGTTTGTCCTATCTGGTCCTGAACTGACTTGTCTGTCTGTCCAGCCTGTCTTAGTGTCTGTCTGAGCATCTCATATGGCAGCTGACACAGACGATCCTTATCTCAAACTTGAGTTGTCTTTGAGGCCTTCGAGGCAGACTGACCAAACCAGGACTGTGTTCAGTGGAGCATGTATGGCACCATTTAGCTATATGCTGATCAGCAACTCGGTTTGTGTGTACTTCAAGTCTGTGTTCACGCCAAAGCTCTAAGATCTAGGGATCACATCTGGATACTTCATTTTATCAAAAGCCAATTTGGATCAATGTCTGCGAATATCTGCCAATAGGAGTTGGCATGGTTATAACAGGATCTGTGAGTGTGTTTGTCTTAGAAGTGTTGTAAAATGCTTCCCACACTGAGTTTGATAAAGGAGTGTGAGCAAGCTGCCACTGATTGTTGGCGTGTGATGACACGGTGGGGAGGGAGAGAGAAGAGGAGGAAGGGTGAAAGGAGGCAAAATGGAAAACAAAAGTGTGAGCTGGACAGATGATGAGAGGGAGAGTGACTGGTAGGTGTGTGGAAAGATGAAGAGAAGGTGAACAAGTTGAGCAGCCAGTCTGAAGGCAAAATGTTGCCAGACTGAATCCCTGAACAGCAGAAGAAACTCTCCAATGTTACCAATTACTTTCAAGCTTTACCTTTGGGTGAAACCACAGCTGAGGTGCAGATAATTATGATGTAAAACTATTACTACAGTCACATCAGCTCAGGACCTGGTAAAAATGAGTTTCAATGTATGAAAAAAGAAAACTGAATGTACAAATAGAAAAACCTCAGGCGTATATGAATTGACTTGAGGTCTGTCCACAAGTCACCTAATGCATTTCTTACGGTATATTCCTGCAGGTTCTGCAAAAGGTGTGCAAGAAGTGGTGAATACTTTTTATAGTCTCTCATAAGGCAAAAGACAGAGTTGGATTCCCTGCCAGTCTTCTCATGAACATGTCCAATGTTACATGTGACGTACATTAGGTATAATTATAACAGCAAAGGTGTTTTAACTCTATAATGTGTATATATATTTTCTGTCCGATATACTGAAGTTAAACTGTATGGATGGATATACATATAATTTTATGACAAATGCTGAACTCCAAGTTCGGCAGGGGGGCTTAGATGTTGCTGCTTCCACATCAGCAAAAAAAAAGCATTTGCTCTCCTCTTTAACTCCCTCTGATGTTCTCCCTCCTTCATCAGCACACTAAGTGCAGAGTATAATACCAGGGCTGAAAGTAAATCAATTGTTCCCTTAAATTTCTGTGTGTCTGTGTGTGCATCAGTGTGGGTGTTTAACTGTGAGCAGTCGACGGCTATAAACGCTCCCTGCAATAGGCGTACTATTAGTCATCCATACAAAACAAGGAAGAACAATATGTGGAACAGGAGGCCGTGCAAGGTTTCGAACTACAGCAGTAATTACCTCCAACCTGACAAACAGTGAAGGCCTTCTGTGGAGGCGGCCGACTGCAGCAAAGCTTTTATCTGAAGGTGAAGTGGAGGTAATAATGGGATAATTGTTTTGGACGATGGCTACCTCTCCCACCGCTACCTGCACAGGCCTGCTAACATCTCCTGGCACCAAGCGGTATTCAGTTTGGCAGTCGCTGCGCCGTCATGCAGTCCATGTCTACGTGTGCAAGTGTGCGCGCATGATGAGGTTTGTGTTGGCATTCATTTGGGAGTGTGAGAGTGTCAGTCCTGTAGGAGTGGGTGTGTGCAAGTGGGTTTGAAGTGTGTGTGTGTTCAGGCGGGCGAGAGCCAGCCAAGTACACCATGTTTTCTGGATAATGACCGAGCCAGAAACGAAGCAGGACAACAAAAATTTAATCTCCCCTTCATCAATCTCTACACCTGCATTCTGAATCCTGGTCCTACTGAGCCAGACAGACTTGTTCCTCTGATCCAAGTCATTTTCAGAGATGCTCTTTATTGCATTTTCCTTTCATTAAAAAGTCTGCAGTCAAGCGTGAAGAAAAAAATGGAAGACAGAGAGAATAGAGCTTTTGGACCGGACATCATGAGTCAATAACTCAATGCAGAACTCTTTCTTTTTTTCAAATTACTTAACATAAACATTTTGATAAGATATTATCTATATTTTTTTTCAGCTGAAATATACAAAACTCCAACAATAATATCTGCTCAGTCGGTGTATCTAGCTATATGTCTTTCTGGCCTTTTTCTTGCCTTATACCACTCTTCACCTCTCTCTTCCTCCTCTTTGCCTCTCTAGGTTAAGCTTGCTCAACATACAGTGACATTCAGGAGCCTGAAGTCTGGCTTTATTTGAGCTTGTTAATGGGGGATGAAACATGCCCTCCCCAGTTCATTCATAAAACAAAACAACTACAGGGAGTATGCTGCAGCTCAGGTCTGCTGGGAGTAATCAGAAAGCGAGGAGGAGGGTTAAACACAGGCAGTGAGAGACAGAATGAGAGTAGAAAGGAGGACATAAGGAGGGGACATAAGAGGGACATGAGAATTGATGACACATGAATTTAGTCTAATGGGAGTAATATTTGGAAAATAGAGAGCGATGAAGGAGGGATGGAAAAGATGATATAGACTAGGAGATGTGAAGGAGCTCTCATGAGAAGCCATCAAATATATAAATATACCTATATTAGTATAGTAACTATATTAGTATAGTAAGTAGTAAGTTTATAGGACTTTTAGGTGAATAATATATCACCCAGTCTGCTTTATCCCACTTGGTCCTGTTTTATCAGCTTTCTTTGTCCACAAGAACACTGTCATGGCCATGTATGTAACTGTGGACAAACGCTGCAGCTAAATGCCTGAAATATAACGTGTCCTTTATAGATGAACATGCATTGCATTTCAAAATAAAGTTGTTTAAATGAAAAAGGAAAAAGCAATGCCATAAGCAGAAACGCGTAAGGCGAGGAAATAAAGAAGCGGCAGGGAAGGAGAGAGAAGTGAAGAAAAAGATGGAGATTGGTAAGGAGCAAGGCCGTGAGGGAGGGCAGATTAGAGAGCATTTTACACCCTGAGCTCTTCATCCATCAACACAATCTGCAAAGCTTTGAAGAGAGAAGAGATGTGCAAGCTTTTCATCCAGAAATGTTTGCTCTGCACTGCACTGCACGCTGTGCTCAGTACTGTGTGTGTGTGTGTGTGTGTGTGTACATGCCTGTGTGCCTGCAGAATCAGCTGTGTCAGTCAAGCAAAGCAAGCAGTTAAGTTGAGCACCCAAAATCAACCGACATCGCACAAAATCACATAGACTAAAGTGCATTTCTGCCTAACAAAAGCTGATGTGGTGTGGCAAGCCAGAAATGATTACAAAGTCTGCTGCATCATGTAGAGCAACTATGATGAGCAACACTGTAATTCTGTATTGCTGCTTCTCAACATGTACATTTTTACATCTTGTTTCCCTAAGTTTCACACATCCTAAACACCTGTCAAGTGTGTCCTTAAAGGCTGAACAGTAAGGGCCTGTGTATGGCCCCTCAGAGCTCATTCTGAAGATGTGGTGGCCGACCACATCTGTTAACATATTTGCAGTAGCAGTGCTAACATGCTGGTGTTTAGCAGGTGTAATGTTTACCAAGTTTGCCATTCATCATGTTAGCATTAGCTAACTAGAATAAACACAACACAAACAGAGCAAAATTGCTATACCTAAATTTACCATACTAAACAAATAAATTGCTACATATGAAAGATATCATATTGTGCCATTGTGAGTTCGTGTCAGTAAGAAGGCTTTTTTCGTTATGGTTTTCTGCATCTATGTGATGACTAAAAAAGATTAATAAAAATTAAAGATTAATAAAAAACAGACATTCCTATGTGGTTATTGTATGCATAAAAAGATCTGAAGCGACTGAAGCACTATTGCACACTGAATAAGGCACAATCATTTTCTCCATGTGATGTGTGACAATTTAAACTAAACACAGGACTTCAGGGCTCAGCTCGACTCAGTCGACTTCATGGACAAAACACACATATTTTCTCTGCGCAGACGATTCCTGACATGCTTGTTAGGCCAGTGCTGCCATTTCCAAGGCACCGAGCTCATCACATCACTTTGGAGTGTGGTAGAGGCCCAGGTGACGCAGCTTTCTACTTAACCTTGGCAGCAATGATCTCAAACAGCTTCAGTGTAGCTGTGGGTGAATAGTGTGTATGTGTGCATGTGAACAATCTCACACATCCTGACAATTTCACAGCCTCTTCTGGTGTCTGATGTCTAATTCTCTTCTCCTCCACTCGTGCTATGTCCTTTCAGGCCAGTATTTCACCTCTCATTTACACACACACACACACACTTAGACATTTGCACACTTTCTGTCCTCTTTCTTGCGCGCACTCTGTCAGGGTTGCCATGGAGCGAGGTTTTCTTTGCTGCCATGACAACATGAATTCTCTTTGGTCTCCCCTAACGACAGAAGAACGAACCAGACAGCGCCTCGGTGATGTAGATGTTTTTGGAACGATAACTCAGTGATTCACGCACACGGCTGGAGTCACCTGAAGGGCAGCGGTGGAAGAACTACACAGCTCCTTTACTTTAGTAAACGTATAACAGGATTTAAAAAAAAATGCTCCAGAGAGTATTCATTCTGCAGTAAAATGGTCTGATAAAGTACTACATATGACATAATTAGCTTTTCAATACTGTTGCTATTATTTAGATAAAACAATCTGACAAGTTCACAATTTCACAGACATTAGAAATTGTGCAAATGGCCCAAAGCAGATACATATTGTGTTTGTTTTAGTTGGGAACCACTGGGTTTATCTTGTAAACACTGATGTATTTTATAAGCTTATTATATTTCTTATATTTAATAAAGCAAAATTTAAAAGTGTAGTTGAATAAAACCATTGCGTTCTAGAGGTAAAAAGTCAGTCCAAATGGAGACACCTCATAATGTCACAGAAGTACAGTAAATCTACTTCCTACTTTCCTTTGCTGGGGAAGAGTGTGTTCTTGCATGCATCTGTGTGGTTATACACGTCTGTGGGAGATGGGGAGGACACAGATGGAGCGTGATGCATGATGTCTGCATGAGATATTCACAATATTACCAATTTATCATTTGTTCGTGCACAACTCTGCTTGCAACTCTACCTCCTGAGAATTCACACAGAATTTACAGGTGTATTTCTACACCAAACTTGCACTTCAACCTAGTCACACTGATTTCATTCTGGTAAGCCAATGGGGAAAACATCAGATAATAAAATATCTTGCTTTAAATTGAAACCATGATGACAAATTTTACCTCAATGCACACAAAACTATTACCTTTGGACACCGATGAATCACCAAGATAATAAAGTGCAGCATGTTTTTTATTAACAAAAAGTTTCAAATGTATTAATTCTTACCTTAAGTCTCTCAGAAACCCCATCAGTAAAACTGATGGTGAACTCCTCTACCTTGGGAACCTTCAGTCTCTTCTTCTCTGTTTGGTACTCCGTGCGAGTTTTCACCACAACCTGGAGGAGAAAGAAAATGTTAAATACTGAAGGAAAGATTGGTACACTGGTGGAACAGTCAGGTTACATTTTTAAAAAGTCATCAACGCTTTAAATCTAAAAAAAATAAATAAGCAGAAGCACATAAAGGATAAACTATATTTAAGAACACTGCACTCAAGTTATGATGCCAAAGTGAAAGACTAAAAAAATAATCAAATATCAGGAAAGGAGAGCTGTAAACAAAAGTACGGTGCAAATATACGACACGCGTTTACAGTTTAGCACAAATGTTAACAAAATTTCACCAACTATTATGTGAATATTAGGATTTTTTTGTTATTAATAGGTGCTATGAGTTTTTCAACTGGGTGTCATCAAACGGTTTTACAAATTGTACAATTCAGATTTTATCAATATAAAATAAAAAATATCAATCAAACCCGACTTTTAAAAATTTTATTAGACACATTAAAAATGTGCATAGAAACAAGAACCTGAAAACCAGCTTATTGACAAAGAAAAAGCTTTCAGACACACTGCCTTCATCAGCAAGCGTGATAAACAACTATGATATCCAGGTGTTAAACTACATCATGAATTCACATGTCTAAATCTAAATCACAACCTTTGTTACTTGGCATCCTGAAAACAAAGAGCTTTTACCATGTTGCAACTGTCTAAAAGTTCTCTGACGGTAAGAAAACATCTTGGACTTATTCTTTCAGTACATTTTTATATTTTCACATATGAATATTCCACACCTGTCACAATATAAATGTAAATATAAAATAAGTATGTTTTTATGTTGCTTTCTCTAGAAAAAATGCACAGTTGAAAGGTGTAAGCAGGGATAGAGGGGAAGAAAAACATTACCGCACAACTCCTTTTCATCTGAATAAAATCTGAATAAAATCATTGTTGCATGGGAAGAAACTGCATCTTAAGAACATAAATATTACACCCAACCCCAAACACAATGAGAAACTATAGCAAATATTGGGTGCAGGTATTTATTAGTATTAATAAGGTCTGATGCAAATAATCCAAGACCCCTAATCTGAAGGGAACTGAGTTTTGTGCCGGAAGCTAGATGGGGGGAAATAAAGAGCCAAGGTAACACAGACCTGCCCCAGTACCGTCAGCCTAACACTCATCAATTAAAAAAAGGTTAAGAGCTACAATACAGAATACAGGAGTCTGGAAAGGAGTTGTTCTAAAAACTGGTTTAAAAACTGTAGGTGGGAAAAGTGGATGTGGCTTCTCCTCTTAGCTTCACAAAAACCTACAACACTAAAATGCTGCATGTACATGAATGTATCAGTAACACATAACAATAATCCTATAACACAATATAATGTAGTGGCTTTAAGCATCACTGTTGGGGAAGTTACTTGTCAAAAATAATGTATTAAATTACTTATTACTGTTTATTTAAAGTAATAACTTACAATATTACTTTCTAAGGCAATAGCATTACTTTTTAGTTACTTTTGCATCACTTTCACAAAGCATTCCCATAAATATATATTAATAATATATATAAATATTTAAGCCCCAGTTACCCAAGTGCTTGCAGAATATCACGTAGGCATCTCCATGACCTTTCTCATTCATTTGTTTTGTGACTGCTCAACAGTGCAGTCCACTGATGCACACAGATTGCTAAATTGAGAGAACAAATGAAGTAATCAGTGCTCTTAGTTCATTGCCTTCTGTTTTTGGCATCAGTCGCTTTTTTGTTAGTTTTGTTAATATTTCGGACATTGTCACCGTGCATGAAAACAGCCTGAAAGATCTTAAGGGTGAAGTGTCCGCATCTGGGGTTTTTTGTATGCAGACCTCTGTCTGAATAAAACGTCCCCAACAAGACTGGACATGGTTCTAATTTATAAAACATCTACAACATCAGCTACAACATCATGTAAATGAATACACAGTATGGTTAGTTTAAGCGAACACTACAATTGCAAAACTATTAGGGATGCAATGTGAAATATTGTGGGTTTAATGCTGATGATCAGACGTTGTCCAGTGAGCGGAAGACAGTTAATCTATAAAATGCAGTCATTTTGTGGTTTTATTTGAGCTGCCAGAGAGGGACAGACTGAGCTTGAAAGCGGCTGACACCAAAAACAAAAGGCAATAAATCGAGAGCACTGATTAAGTAATCCTTGCACACAATTTAGTAATCCATGCGCTCAATTTATAATTTTTCTTCTCCGTGGCACCTCCCACGCTCTGTAAAAGAAATGGTAAAAACTACAGAAATAAGTTTTTGCTTTTTTTAATCAAGACCTTTAATTCTGCTCATTGACCCTCAGCTCAAGACACTATAGTCAACATTATACCTGTTTATACTCACCTGCATCCATTTTATCTTTTTAACACTGACCTGCAGCCATATTTGGACAATCCACATTTACTAATTCTAGTCCTAAACCCTAAAAATCTTAACTTGTCTTCTCTCCTTTAGCTCCATCTCCTCTTTCTACTTAAATGACCAAATTACTAATTTTTACCAGGTTTCATGTTACCACTGCTCTTAATAAAAGGATAAAGAGTCTCTGCTGTTTTATGCATTCACCGTGGATTGGCCTGGGCAGATACAGAGAAAGGTATACAAATGACAAGGCAGGGGAGAGGACGATGGAGCGAACGAGAACAATGTCTCAGTGTCCTTGTGGCTAATTGCGCTGCTTCAGAGGGGCTCTCTGTCACTTTGAGACAAAGCCAGAAACTGCAGTGCACACAAACTGGCTCCGCTATCTGAATAACAAAGCTGTATGTTGGCTCCTGAAAGCTCTTATCTTAGAGTTGAAGGCCGCAGTAGGTTTGCTGAATACTGTGCATTTGATTGGACCCCCGAGACGCCAGAGCCTTGTGGCCTTCAGCGCGGCAACATGAGATGTCAGACTTGTCAAAGTCGTAACTAATGTCTCAAATTTGCCTCAACTTTCTCATTCTCTGACTCATTTCACCATAACGTGTTCAAGGCCTCTAGATTCAAACACACCGGCGCTTTATGTTGCTTCATTACTCTTTCCCATCCTCTGCCTCTCACTCCTTTATTTCATATTACCTAATGAAGTGGCCATCAATCAACATTGCCTCATTTACACAGCCCTTCAGCAACCAGCAGCTCAGAAATGTACTGAATAAAGTGCCACCTTCTCTGATTATAAAGGCCCAAATACTCTCTTAGAAACCACTAATTTATGAACAATAAAATCTTGTTTAACAAAGCGCAATGTAATAAAAAAAAGACACAGCTATGAACAGCCCTGACAGGATGAATGAAAATATAATTAGAATTTGCTTACTTATTATTCCACAGCAGTGTTTCACCTCATTTTTCATTTGTAATATCTTGTGAGAATCTCTTTGCGTGTGTCAGTCAAATATCGTACTGCCTAAAAGGCTGTACAAAGATTCATAATTCACATATAGGATTGCGTGACTTTTCAATTAGCACCAGAGTGAGGTTAAGATCTACATTAGCTGTATTACTATGTCATTCATCATCCACAGAAAATCAACCAAGAACCAAATCTGATTTTGTCTTTGGCAATGCCATAAAGTTGACCTATTTGGTTAAGAGTGGCAAGATATGGGCTCCTACTGATATTTTAATGTCCTCTATGACAACTATATACAGTATCTTCACCAGTTTGTCAGATGGATGCAGAGTTTCTGCTGGCACAGGTTTACAGCATCCAACATAAACAAGTGGCAAAAACATTTGGTTTTATTGTACGTATATTTCTCTGTTGTCAATCTTAAGATGGTAGACTGAATTGCCTATGAACAGAATTTAACCTGTAAAGTCCCGTATAAGTATGCAGTACTCCATAAAGAACTGATGAAGTAGGTCCAACAAGATTCTTCACACTTACTACTCCGAACTACATCGTACCTCAGCACTTGTGAATCCCCTGTTCTCAAGTTTCAAGAATCTTTTTTTCTAAATCCCCTTTTTTTCCCCTCAAGTCTGGCCCCAGACTTCATCGCTAAATTACTGCTCTGTTTCTAACCTGCACACAGTCTGAGGTCCTCAAGCAGGAACCTGCTGACAGCTCTCATGCTGAGGTGTAACGCCACGTCTACACAGAAAGAGTAGTGTGAGCAGCACGTTAGGTGCTACACTGGAGGCGTTCAGGTTCATTACAAAGTGTAGGGCATCTAGGTTTTGTGCTCGAAGCCGTACACAACCTCTGTGTCTATGCAAGTACGCATTATTATTATTTATTAACTAACTGTTCAGTTTTTAACAGAAGAGGACTAATAACAATATTATTTGAGTTGTGACTTTAATCTCAGGAATCAAATAATGTTTTTTTTTATGATGGCCCTTTTGGCAGTACATTTTAAGTGTGAAATACTTCTATACCATAATAACTTTGATAGAATCAGTATTGTTGACATCATTCTACCCAAACGTTGGTTTTGTTTTTCAGCACAGTATCCAACATTTTGCAGTTTCCTCTAAAATGTTCAATTTTTACCCACTTATTCCCCATACTCTTATTCCAATGTATTGCATCTACATTTGACTACCAGTGAAAACCTGTAAGTATTTTGTTAATAATAGATAGAATCTATTATCTAATCTAAATAATAGAATCTATTTACTGATATTCAATTAGTCATGTATATTTTATGCAAGTGTTTTGATTCACTGACCTTTAAATACACCCATGACTGACACAGTCACTTTTAGATCTGCAATAAATGTCATGACATAACTCCTGCCACAGAGTTGAAGTCATCAGGACTTAATGTATGTTTTAAAAACTGCACTTTAGAGCTTTTTAAGTTTTCATTTTTTGAGAATGCTGAGTGAATGAATTGGAGTATGAACTGCACTTCTTCTGACACAGACGTACATTATACAAAAGATAGTTTTAGCTTGTCAGACTCAGCCAGCCACTCTCTTTGTCTCCAATCACTGTTTTTTTTTTCAGATTTGGTATTCCCTGTGGAAAAGCTGTCAGCTTTCCATTGTCTCTGTCTTCCCCACTACACTACTCCTCAGACCTGTTATCACTATGATTGCTGTTTCATTTTTCATCCTCAGAGACTAAGCTTTGGGAGAGTTGGTCCTTGGGAGTTGCAGTGTGGAAGGCAGCTGCAGACATTTTTCTTGACATGTTTGATTCTAGTATTTCCTTGTGAATAAAACGGTGAATGAAATTTGTATAAAAAGCAAAAGAGATCTATCTCTGTGGCAGCTGTACTGATGGAATATGATTTCTAACAGGATGAAATGTTGAAATAATGAAAAGCGATTTGTGTTTTCGTGTTTGGACATTTAGTTGGTTTTAATTAAGTATCAGACATTAGAGATGAGACATCACTTGAAGACATAGGGCTCAAGTGTGTGAAACGAATTGAAAAGAAGAAATCAGAATGCTACTTTTCTTTCAAAGTAACACAAATATTGAGGATGTAATTATCTGTATCTGCAATAATATTGTATGTATAACCATACAGTCACTGGTCACTTTAGACATTTTAACACTGTTTCTTAAACCTGCTATAATTGTGCTCTAACTTTTCATTTACTTATTTACTAATAGCAATCTTGTTAGCTACCAGTGGCCTTTATTTACATCCAGAAGTCATTGAGCAACATTAGCATTTGGGCAAAATTCACTCTTTTAGCTCCATTTTTGGTCTCCACCAACTATCTGGCTCTTTAGCAACTAAATGTTTCGCTATGTTCACCACCACGTTTATGTTTACATCTGAAAATAACTCAGTAAAGTTGCGTGTTAGAAAACTAAACCAATCAGCTGAAAGATGCTAGAAAGCTCCATGGGGCTGAGAGGAAGATGGGTAGAACTCTGTGGTTTCATCAATCAACACTTTGCATATAGTCATTTGCTTAAAAAGTATTGCTCAGCTTAGAAAAAAGATCAAAAATACACTGTGGGTTCTGCAACCTGCTGTTGGACTGCTGGTTCTAGAGTAATTAAGAGCAGCTCTTTGCATTCGTCTTGCATCAGATGTGTAAATCAATCTCTATTTACACAAATGGAACAAAAACCAAACAGGCTCCTTTTCATTTCGGTTACTGTTCTATTCCTGTAACACGTGTTTATCTGCAGAAGCTACCCAGTGCACAGCCAATCAGATAAAAGATATAAGAGTTTATATATATATATAGTCTGTGGTGATTTGTTAATTTAAACTTGGCTGATGGTTCATCTGGTTATGAGGTCTCACACTGTCACAACACATAAGAAATCATTCAACAGTCATGCTGACTGCAGTCTCCTGCTCACAGAAATGTCTCCCTAATTTATGGGGATAAGAAGACACAGCCAAATGAAATGACTTAAAGGCTACTCCAAAGAAAGTGAACAAAGAAAAAACTGATTGGAGTGCTGGACAGAATATAAGATAATTATTGTAAGTCTGTCTCTGCCTCTGAAGCAGGTCTTTGCTTTGTTCTCAGAGAAACACCAAACAAAGAGAAAAAATCTATCCGTCTTTGTGTAATTCTGTCTCTTTGTCTGTATGCGTCTCCAGCCGCCTCTGATTGTTGTTGTGTTTTTTTTTCCTTCAAACTCTCAGCAATCCAATCAAGATATTGGTGACCCAGCGGTGGCTGCGATGCGTCCCTGCCCAGATGGAATCAAATATAATACCTTTGTAAAGCCTCTGTAGACTGCAGCAGCATTGTTATGAGTGTGTATTTGTGTGTCTGCACGTGTGTGAACTTTGATTCACTGTACCCGCCCCTGTATGCATCCCGAGGTAACCCTGTAGTTGGGGAGGTCACACACTCATCAGGCAGGGTAAGAGTGAAAACAGCTGGGGTTGCATTTGTAAAGCTGCTCAGAAGCAGACTGCAGATCTGGGTACCAGTCAGATCACATGACCCAATAAACAAAAAAATGACAGAGAGAGAAAAAAAACTGGTCTTATATCAGATTCTGGTAGCCAGATAAAAGCTGATTAACATTTAACTCTTTCTGGGTGGAGCATGTGGCAAAAAAACAAGATTGAGATTATAGATTTTTATCACAAATATATTATTGGTGTACCATATTTCTAGGTGTGAAATTCTACAGCAATGTTGTTGTCCCTTAAATGATATTCCTTAAGAGTTAAGTCTGGCTTTTACTCAGACGGCTGTTAATTTATATTAGCACTGACCCTTTGTTCTTTTATTTCAATGAAATTCTAGAATTAGCTGTATGTCCCAACCAGTCAAATTGCAGTTTACATGCACGTCTGTCCAGACTCACTATTCTAATCAGTTCAGTCCAATTTAGTCCAGATGGACTCATGGGTGAGCAGACAGACGGGCAGATGGACAACCCGAAAATATAATGCCTCCGACCACAGTTCTTGTTGGCGCGAAAACTATCAGCAGTAGGAAATGCCTGGTTACAATTAGCAGTAAGTTTATACAGCCCTGCTAAGCCTAAATGGAAGGAATATCACTGCAATGAAACAACCATATAGAGATGGTCCGCTCTGGTCCTGAAGGACCTTGTTTCCCACCCATCCCTGCCCTACCCACTGCTGATTAACTGGATCAGGTGTGTTCAGTCAATCAGAAGCTGGAAGATGCTACGTCAGGTGAGGGTGCAGTGGGGGAAGACAAAGTAAACTGGTGTCTTACAATTTCTTATTGACTAAACACACCTGATCCAGCTAATTAGCAGTGGGTAGAGCAGAGGTAGCTGGTAAACAAACAGGGGAGCAGGTCCTTGAGGACCAGGGTTGGGAACCCCTGCAGTATAGGATTTAGTTTCATGAACATGTTAAGGATTATAAGAGGATACTGGAAACTGACATCAAAATTAACGTAACACACTGCTGTTGTTCTAAAATGACATGAACTGCACATGTAAAGTACACTACTCACAAAAAGTTAGGGATATTCGGCTTTCGGGTGAAATTTCAGGATGAACCTATAATGCACTATAACCTTTACAGGTGAACTTAATGTGACCTTCCCTAAACTTTTGAATGCACATGTCCAACTGTTCAAT
>JAUMHL010000006.1:17286069-17310787 GCA_032362345.1 Sandelia bainsii | reverse complement strand
ATGATGAAATCACCATTGTATGCTTCTACTTAAATGCCCTACTTTCATGATATAATATCACTGTAGTGTGAACTTTTCATGTTTTCCATAAATTTCACCCGAAAGCCAAATATCCCTAACTTTTTGTGAGTAGTGTATATAGAATAGAATACTGCTGGTAACTTGGGAATATCTATTAAATGAACTGTTAGCCATCATCAACATCACCTACACTCAAATATTTAATTACAGATTAAAATTTCTCTCTTGGCCTCATGCATCACTTGCCAGGAAGACAAACATTTATAGCTGGAGACAAATTCAAAGATTTAGGAGCAAATTGAACTTTACATCTCCCACACTGTCCCACATAAGAACAAATTGACCCATAAGTATTTAAATCATGATTTATAAAGAAAACATTTTATGAATGCCTGTATGTATGGGCAACTTAAACCAGCTTATGCAGCGGCTGAACTAACAATTTCTCGGTCCAGTGAGGAAACAAGAAACAAAATCTGCATCAGCTGTCAGCAAGTGTATCCAAAAGCAACAAGCAACAGCAATATTTGTGCCTGCATCTCCCGAGGCATGTTAAAATTCACTGATAGTCAACAAAACATCAAGTCTTCTCCTCTGACCTCTTTTTCATCAACAACAATAACTCACTGGTGTAACTCACTCTCTCTCCAGGTTACTTTCCCAGTCAATCTACCTGTTCAGGTTATGAGTGAAACCTGGAGCAATCGCTGACACTGTATGTGTGTGGCAGCGCTGAGTACAGGATGTAGTTCTGTATGTTCTTGAATCTAGTGGGACTGATTTAATCAGTGTAAGATGACTGACAGCTCTGTGAATGTCATGTCATGAACTGGTGGCTGCTGACAGAAATGACTTGTCACACACACACACACACACACACTTACATGCTCACATGTCTGCTTGTACGCACACTCCTTTAAAATGAACGCAAACGCCAGTGCGAATGAAAGTGCAAGCATGCCTTCCTGTTTGTCCTGTGTGTGTGTGTGTGTGTGCACGCAGTGAGTGACAAGTCTCTCCAGTAAACAGGTGTATGAAATAGAAAGTGTGTGTGTGCCACCATCAGCAGAATACACAATAGGCGTTCAGGCTGTTCTGTGTGTTTTTGTCTGCAATAGTTCAAGTGGTGTTTTTTTTGTGAAGGATTTGACAAAAAAAAGCATTTTATTACAAAATTACAGCAGGCATCCATCATATGATGAATGTGACCCCTGCTCTTATAAAATGGTCTACATTGTCCTGCTTTTTAAAGGCCAACAATTCAAGGCCTTGGTTGACACAATGATAGAAAAACATTTTTCCACTCTAAGGTTTGCTGGATTTAATTTTACTGCTTCACTGTGATGTATTTCTTGTTTCTCCAAACTTTAAGGAAAGCAAGGCTGAGTTATTTGATAGAAAGGGGAGCAGTGTGGGATTTGTTAAAAACTATATGATGCACGGATTTCCATTATTAATTAATACACAATTCATATTTTTGACCAGGCATGGAAAAGAAGTATACTGAACATAAAGTCTTTAGTCATACAAACAGTGATCCAAAATAGCTTGATCATCGTCAAATACTAAATTAAATCAATGAAATAGCTATAAACAGGATATTTTCTTCTCAGCATGTTGTATCTAGAGTTTACCTTTTTTATCATTCTCCTGTCTTTGTCTCAACAAAATGCTAAGATATGACACATCTTCATGACAATACAATATGATGACACAATATGGCACCGCCCTATAAAATATGTAACTGCAGCCAATTAGTTTAGCTTAGTGCAAAGATTGGATCTGAGGGGAAAAACTAGCCCGACTGACCAAATGTGTTAACTAGTGAGCTTTGAAGGTGCTGCTATGAAAATACTACATTTTTACCATTTGAAAAAGAGGCTAGCTGTTTCCTCCTGTTTCCAGTCTTTATGCTAAGCTAATTGGCTGCTGTCTGTGACTTCATATTTACCTCATATCTTTTCATCTTTTCGTCTTGGCAAGAATGGAAATAAGTGTATTTCCCAAAACCATTCCTTCAAATGCACATTGATTTAAAACAGACGAATAGCTGATCCTCGTATTACTTGTAATCAGAGAACACATTTAACTTGATGGTTTCTAAATTATAAAAGTTCTGTAAGTCAACTATAAGTCAACTAATTTAGTAATTATCTCTGCACAATTGTTTATGACTCCCAGTGTAGGATGTTGTCGCCACTGACAGCTGTGTTTTCCGAGACATAGCCATTTTCCAGGAAGTTGCGGTCCTCATTTCACATGGCAAATAGCTACAGGTCTAGATCCATGTTCTGCATCATTATTTTGCCATTTCCTGCTTAAATGAACTAATTGTCCTGTTGGACTTCAGTCTGACGCTTGTTCAGGCTGTTGCATGGTTGTTGTATGACTGTAGTCCTTCTAATACACAATAAGACGAGAGCTAACAAACGGGAGCTATGGTGTTTTGATTAATAATTTTATCATTTTAATTTGGAGTCCGTGTAAAAATTCTGATTCATAAAGGTGCAAAATGAAATCATCACACTGTCACTGTTGCCTTGAAACGAGCCACACACAACTGGTGCATAATCAGGCTTTCGCATGAGCGAGTGGAGTCAATGAGCTTGTCTGTTGTCTAATTCCATTAATTTTCATAATGTGCAATCAGTGCAGCTCTCCGTTCCAACCCCACGGAAACACCAATATGCTCCACGTTGCACTGCCACCATGGTAACTGGATTAACGGACGGCAGTGCACTTACTATGGGATGTCGAGATGATAAATGACAGTCTGTCTGGCACCAAATCTGTCTCCTAATCTCAGCTGGAAAAACAAAGGGCAGACAGCTGAGATGAATGAATGAAAGGGTATGAGTGTGTGTTTTGAGAAGGGGGATTATTCGGGATAATAGCATCTGAGGACGGCACCGGTCAACAACATGAATCTGTCAGGAAAAACAAATGCACAAACAAGCAAGAAGATCCCCTTGCACACACACACACACACATTGGGGCTTTCTGTAGTCTCTCACCTTGTCAGGTGCTTGGCTCTGGAGGCTGCCAACATCCAGTGGAGTGATGAGGGGCACATTCTGAAAGCCGTCCTCCACACTCGCAGGTTTGGCCCCTTTGTCTTGAAGATTACTCCCCAGTTTCACCATCTTTCCCCGACTTTATATATTCCCTTATTTCCCTGAAGGATGCTCCTGAACAGAGGAGATGTTAGAAAAGGATGGGTTTACCTCTCTGGCTTTCAGGTCAGTGAATCTTGGTGGATCTGGCTATTTGATGGAGAAGAGTAACAGGAAATTAAATGTGGATAAGATTTAGACTGTTGACTCCAACTAATGTCATCAAATTAGGGACTGATTATAATGACTTATGAGCGGAGCAAAACACTTAAAAAGGCACATTTTGTTTGCAACAGACTATAAACACACCTCGGACAAAAAATACTGGAAACCAAACTGAAAAAATTCCTTCGTAGAAAGCATCTTCCGCACCTTTCTCAATCACACAAATAACAGATATTTTAGCCTAAAATATGTAAGAAGCGGTTACTCACAGCGGGTCGTCCTTGTCCGTGTGTTTCCTCTGTGCTGCAGCAGTGTTTGTGTCTGGACAGAGGCGGAGGGACGCGCAGATGAGGGAGCAGCTGAGGCTGGTGGCTGCACTGAGCTGCGGTAGCTGATGCTGCGGGAAAAGCAACGCTGCACCGCCGGAGACAAACTGGATGTCTGGCGGCAGGTTTCCTACCAGCAGGAAAACCAACCCCCTAAATCCGAACACAGCCTCTTCTTCAGCGTGTGCTGCTACACCCAGCTGCTGGAGACGCCACTAGGGGGATTTTTTTTGTCCTCTTTGTGGAGTCTCGTTTATTTGGTCAAAGTGGCAGCCGAATTAATGCTGCCTTTCATGACTCCTTGTAAAAAAAAAAAAAAAAACTGCTATCAGAGAATGTCAATTAACAGGATCGAAGTACTGTGAATATACCTTGAAAATTAACCACATTCATGACAGTAACACGAAGAGTTAGGCTACATGAGAGTTAAAAGTTAAATAGAACAACAATATATTTTAAATATGAATCCAACAACGTAAAGTAAACGTCACATCCCGATGGTTCAGCAAGCGCAGAAACTTCACCTTTCCCCAGCTCTTAATCTGAGAAATAAAATCACAGTGAAATAAATGATGGATTCATTTTTCCTGCATTACTTGAAAGCACCATAAAACATGTGGGGCACTTAAACATGTCATTTTGGTCCTGCAGCGCCATCACACGGTTTAATTAGTGACACACACGCACGCTCGAAAGCAGCTGACGTTCAACGTGCGCGTCGGTACAAAATAAAACATGAATAATCAGACAGATCAGAGTATGAAACCGCTTTAAAGAGAGATGTGTGACAAGAACAGAGATTAATATGAGATGCTCCTCTGAAGTAGTTAGTGGTTAGAAAAATCTGTCTGATAAATAAATAATAAAAAACACTTATAAAAGCAAATTAGACATGTTCAGATAATGTAATACTGTTAGCTCAGTATCATTTCTGTAAAGTGAGACGTCCTCCTCTGTTTCTCATCACATTTCTTACAAGAATGACCACATAAGCTCTTTCACTCGCAGCCTTCTTGCCTTTGTGGACATGATTAAGATCACTTCTGCCTACCCCTCTGGGCAGCAAACACAATTTCATACAAGCATGATTAAGGCATGATGCCATCCTCCACCAATGAAGCACCCTTCTCTCCCTCGCCAGTGTCCATGCAGGACTTCCTGGAGGTTGTGAAGTTTGCTGCCACCTCATGTCCTGAGCTAAACAGCACTTACACAGACTCCAGAGTGATGACCAAGTGAGGGACCGCCTCTCGTTTTCAAGGAAACCCTGATGACACTGACCTGTGGGCACTGAGCAGCTTCACTTGATCAGTTAGAGTTAAGGGTCTTGCTCAAAGGCATCCCAGTAGTGTTGAGGAGTGAGACGGGAGCATAGTTTGTTTGTTTTTTTACCTGTGACACTCAGATTTTAATCCTGCCAGTCCGGGTGTTGAACTGGGTGTTGACCTTTCAGCCATAAGCATGTTTCTCAACTTAACCTTTCACAGATTAGGCCCAAGGAAAGTGAACAGCTAAACAAGACATTCCTGCTGGCAGCTGCAATAGCAGTTAATGTGAGGGCGTTGTTCTGTGTCATACATAAAGACAGGAAGGTATCTGTCGCAGCTGAACGACGATTTCTGTTAACCATAGGAAAGCAGATGATTAACACTGATACAACTGTGTGTTTTATCGTGTCCTTAGCTATTGTTAAGTGTTTAATAAGTTTGGCATGACCACCTTTACCCTGTTGTTTTCACTGACTGAAGGAATAACACTGTGTTTGGCATAAGTAAGGAATAATATAGACATCCGTAATAAAACAGTACAATTCCTGCTTAATTTCATGACCCTATTTATTGCTCACTCACGTTCCTATTTGTGTTTGGTCCATGGAGAATTGACTACTAGCAGAACTTGATTTCTCCGTCACTCTTTTCAGCAATTACATTATGTGCCATTGAGAACTTAATGTTTGACATAATTTCACTTCCAGACATAATCTGACAAGCTCCTCCTTTACTCATGACTTGCTGGTTTTAACCCTTAAGTAGATACTGTATTTATACTGTAATCTGCACATTATGTGAGAAGCTATTTATTACTTCAACAAATTGTCATTACTTTGCGGTGCTATAAATAAGGAAGCATTGCTGCTTACTGAACTATCCTTGCCAGGCATGTGTCTGACTGGCAGGATGCAGCCAGCTGGTGGTGTTAGTGAGCTGTCTGTCAGTTTGCCTGGCTTATCCTTGAATGTGAGAAAACAACAAGTGACAGAGTCAACAATGTTGACTTGAGTGGACGTGTGACTTGGATTCGAGCCTTGAGCTGAGGTTTTGTCATGATGTGCAGATGTGTAGAAAGAATAAGGAGGGGAAAAAAGAGACAGTTGAAAGTGCTTTACTTTATACTGTGCATGTGTGTATTCTAAAGCACACACTCATTTTTACGTGTGAATTTTAATTTAAAGATGCAATAATGTTGAAAGTTTATGCGTGATTTTTATTTTATTATTATTTTGTTTTCTTTTTTAGAGACCAGAATCAATATAGCAGCTGACATCTGTCATTTTTCTGTTTTCTGGCTAAATTACTGTATGTAGGAATTACCCCTGCAATTTTATATAGTTGTGCATAATGACAGATTTTTTGTCATTTCTTTTACAAAACTGATAAATCACATTTTAACATGTTGACTTGTTGCTGAGTAGGTTTTATGCTCGAAAGTGCATCAACTGAACATGACTCTTATTTTCTTAAAATCTGACTTGCTATAAATACAATGTTGGTACATTTAAAGACATTAATAGTTGTCTTATGAATATGAAATGGCATTTCATCTGTCGGCACGTTGAGCACAAGGTTTGCTGCAAGAGGCAGTTTTAAAAGTGACAGACAAGTATGAGCTCTAATAAGTTTTAGTCAATATTCAGTAGAGAAGAGTTGTGATTGGCTACAACACTTAACCTACAGCATCACACTACATGACAACACAGACGGAAGAAATTAGCAGGATCAGCTAGTTGAGCTATTAAGACCAACCTATAACAGCTTTAAATGTCCACACATCATCTTAAACTTACCATAAATAAGCACACAAAGCATATATTTTCATCACAGTTAAGATTTATTTCATTCAACATTTCACATTACAAATATTTAAAAATTATGCATACTGTTATAAATAGTTGGCTGCAAACAATTAAATAACATTAGATTTTTCTTTTTCGTTTCACTAGCACTTCTACAGACCAACTCCTAGAAATATGGACATATCCGTATTACATAACTTAATTAGAAAGGAAAATACAAAAATAGGAACTTATAAAGTGAAATGACAATAAAAATTAAGGTGATATCTTAAGTAAAAAATGCTATTAATAAATACAACAACCTTCCCATACACAGTTAAAAACTATTGAAATCTTGCCATTAAGTAACATCATTAACAGACAAATATTTAAATATTTATTTTCCTTCAGAAAATGTGAACCATATATTGTGGAGCACAATATAGCAATTAGTAAAAACTAGACACTTTAACATATTAAAAGCTTCACCTCAAAAATATAACAAAAATCTGATCAAAATTATAAAAATCAATTATACATTCCAATTAAAAATATACCAATAAACAGCTAAATACATTGTTGACCTAATAATTACAATGCAATCAATCACAGTAGCTTAAAATAAACAAAATAAGCAAATGAGCACAAAACCTTTTAATGTTTTAAAAATAACTTCAATTATTTATATTAGTACAAATAGTTTGATTTCTTTTCTTTTTTACAAACACCAGCATGAAAAGGATTACAATAACAGTAGAAAATGACTGTGAAAAACATATTAACATCTTCTTTAATTAAATGTCTGCAATTAAAAATGGCATTAAAGAATTACATTGCAAAGAGTCTTTATCTGGAAAAAGGTTCAAAAGAAGTATTGCACATAACAACTTGAAGTTAACTTGCAACATTTACCACATTCAAGTCTTTAAGCTCCCCTTCCTCCAGATAGGTCTATGTAAGATCACCTCGACAGACAGCGGGGATGAGTTCTCAAGTCTTTTAAACAGTGTTCTATAAGGATGCTCAAAGTCCTGCACTGCCGAATCGATTTAAACTTAGATTCTTTCTTGTTTCTCGTCTTATCTCTCTGTCATGTGCATCCTGCAGAGGTCTGCAAATGGGGAAGCGAGGAGATCAATATGTGGGGAGGGGGAAGAGGTGAGAGTGGGTTTGGGGTGTCCTTAACAACTTAATAGTTGAGAAACATTTGGTGCACACCACAACAATTAATTTTAATAGCTAATTCATGTACTTGTCATTTTCTTTTTTTTTGTCATGCATGCTAAGGATTACATTAGGTGCTAGTTGGCAAGTTCAAGAATATATATATATATGTATATATTTTTTTCAAATATTAAAATATCTAACCACCAAACATCCATTCTTTTAATAAGAGATTCAGCATTAAGCGTGAACCAAATTTTGCATTCTCCATATAGTAAGTTCTACTCCATCTATGGAGAGGAAACCAGGACAGAAGTTACCATTTCCAACTAGTATAGCCATGTTTAGAGACATTAACATCAATTTTAAATTACAACTTGTTTTTTTTTTTCTTGTTTTTTTCTCGTCATGCTGTTATTGACCAGATTGACTGGAAACATCTATTTTACGAAAAAGCTAAGACCAAGAGAGCAATACACTTTGGTCTCTCCTCTGCAGATCTGAAGTCGCATCAACACAAGTGCGCACTTAGTTGTAAAGATTCCTCAGCACTGAAATGTATAAAAAGCATAATTGAAAATAATATATATTGAAATCACTCAACTTTTTTTCTTAAAATGAACATTTCCATATATGCAGATCTCTCAGTAACAAAAGTACAAAAGCTACCTTTCACAATGTGAAAAATTGAGGTATTGCAAAAAGGAGTTTCCCCATTTGTGAAAAATGTGCCTAAAATGACTGTTGGAAAAAGAAAAATATTTAGAAAAGTAGTGCATAATAAATGTTTTTATGTGCATGACAAAATAATTTAGCTAGAAAACACTGTACCAAAAATCAGCAGGCCATGTATAAAATAATCTTTTTTTTCATCTCATTTAACAGCAAATTCTTCACAAAGTTTTTTTTTTTACTTCTAAAATGCTCACCCACCACACCCACAAAACTAATGTCCAGGGTGCAAAACTGGTGCAACAACACCACGCCGATATGAGGATTCTCACTAGTGTGTATAATCAAGTTTCTGTACTAACTCCCTGACATGTTTAAATGCTCGGCTAGTAGAAAGCCACTGAGTGTGACCTAAAACGTCGAACAAATGCGAGGATTACTTTTACTTTCGCCGTGTGAATGTGCACTTTATCCTAAATTTTCCCAAACACACAGACCTACTTGAGATAAAAAGAACTAGTGCCTAGCAGCATGCACTTCCATTTTAAGCTATGGAGAGTGTGAGGCCGTGTGTGTGTCTGCAAGCCCTGTTGTTTATCCACTGGTGTTCAAATGGGTTTTGACTGCACTGTCAAATAGATATATTTATATACTGTAAATATATCATGTTCAAGGCCAATCTTTGGTTTGCTGGAGTCCATCAGGGCTTGACAGTTAAGCAAACTTGGGTAGAAGTGACAGATTTTTAATATGAAAAACATCCTTGGAGAAATGAGAAAGAAAAAAATAAGAATAAAAAACCTAGACGAGAAATGAACTACAGTATGACCCACTACTGCACAGCCGTCTTTGGTTCCCAAAAGCCACTGCGTACAACCGACTGGACCTGCAAAAACGGCATGTGGGTCACATGTGTGTAGTAGTAGAGCGCACTGCAGAGACTATCTTCATTTATGCTTCAAAAACACTGGATGCTGAGTTGGATTAGCTTGGCAGGAGAAAGGATAGAGAGTTCGCCAAAAGGGCAGATCTCTCCATGACTCAAATGTGTGCTGACGATTCGGATATCAGATAAACTTTAATTGCTTTTTTCATTAAATGTAGCTCACGCCTGGATGCAAAGTAGAACTTTTTCATTAAAGACTCGGGAGAATTGCACAAATGCATTTAAAAAACAAACAAACAAACAAAGACAGGGATTTCCTGTTTGGTGGTAGCCCTGTGAAAACTGCAATAAAGACAGCCATTTGACCAGCCTTCTCTCGAGGAGTTACCACAACCTCAGTCCTGAAAGATCTGGAGCCAAGCCCGACTGCGTGCAGACACACAAAGCGGGTTTTGATCCATGAATGAGGCCCTATTTTCTGTCAGCTGCTAGCTTAGCAGCAGAGGCCACAGCCAGACATGAGGGAAGGAAGTAGGGCTGGATTTATCTCTTCACCAGTAATCCTGTCTGTCTCTCCTGTAGCCTCCCTACACCATACATTCCCCAATACACTGTATACTGTACGATGCTCTGCTCTGTCCATAGCTCAACCCTGGGTTTGATTACAAAAATAAGGAGGTGATGAAGCAAGTGAGTACAAAACTGTGCCAGTCACATCACGCACTGCCTGTTGCATCACTTCCCTCTGATTATAGTTCTGAGGAAAGAACAGCAGCAGGTAATGATGTTTTCTTTCTTGCTTTCTTGCTTTTTTTAAACTATATTCGGCACATTAGCAGCTGAGTTTGAGGTATTAGTTTTTGCATGTCAAAATGGAGATCAAAACCCAAATATGTTGCTAGATTTTTGTTGTGATTTTCAAGTAACATCAAAATATTGGTATGGTCTTGGAAATCATAAAAAGAGAGGTTCAAACATTTTGATCTGGGAGGGAAAAGAATCCATTTCGTTCTGTTCTCCAAAGGTTGATTAAGATTCAGCTTTGGTTAACTACTAAGGGTCTCATACGGTATCTGCACTCTTAGAAGTTGTAAATAAGTGCACTCTTCTTTAGCAACACCTTTTTCAATTCACATTTGCTCTGGAGCCTTTTGTATCAATACAAAACTTAATCACACCTCTCAGAAAAAGAAAACTACAAATGAGATACTGTTTCAACAGCATTTGCTCTGGAGACTTGATACAAAATAAAACTGCTCTGCTACAAAAAAAGTCAATCAAATGTCAAAGTAAGAGTATTTGTTTTGGGGTTTCTTGTATCAAAATTAAAATCAAATACGTTGTTTAGAAAAATATGCCAATTAAAAGCAGAGTACCATATCCCATCTCAAACCTTCTTCAGAACTAATATTTCAAAAATCAAATGTATAAATAAATTATGTTACACTCTTTTATCCTTGCTGGACATATTTGGATATACTGCCAGTTTTTCTTTTTCTATCTTCAAAATATAGATATATATTAACTTAAAAGACAAGGAAAAAATGTTCGGTGAAATTAGAGCAAAAAGGAACCAGCAACAGAAAAGTGCATTTATTTGTACAATGATTTGCGACTCCTGCACTACCTGCTCTCCTGCTCCCCTGTTGCCTGTCTATCTCCGTCGTCCGCTCAGTTCCAGCGGAAGGAGATGTGACGGGGTCGGTCGCCCCCCTCCTTCACCAGGGGTTTGTGAAACTCTCGTCCGGCACGTGAGTGGATGGCCGCCCAGCAGTACTCGCAGTAGTACTGGAGGCAGGTGACGTTGGCGCAGAAGAACGGTGCAAACTTCCCGCCGCAGCGAGTTCCCTGGCACTCGTCACACAGCTGGTCATCCAGCACGTATGGCTTCACTTCCACCTGCAAACAGAGGTGGGAATCATATGGTCAGTAATGTTATTTCCATCTACAATTCCTGGTTCTTCATTTTACAGCTCTCCTATAAGATGTTTTCCAGCATATGAAACAGATGGCTGCCAGTGATGTAGAAAATTTATCTCACAACTATTTGTTACAACATAGAAAACTGCTGGTGTTGTTACAAAATAACCACAACATACCTGAAGAGATTTTAGAATTTTGTTTGACTTGACAATAGTTGGCTAAATAATAAAATTTGTGGATTTCAAACTCCTTTTCTAAACGATACAGAATTCTGAAAGACCTCTTACTTGCTTTTCCCAAATGTTCAGTAATGAGGAACTGTGCTATTAGCAAGTGAATGTCACTAAGGTACTCGGTCCACAAAATCTGCACACCAATTATGCAAATGAGAAAGTGTCATACTAATATTCCAGTATTTTATTATTTCTTCTCTGCACTAGATATTTCTGTTGGATTTATGCTCCTTCAAGTTATCTTGTTCACTCACGTTTATTGTGCAAATGTGAATATTTGTGTCAATTACAGCTGTGCAACAGACCTCCAGATATTACTATTCTTAGCTGTTGACAGTATTGTGTGGTAGATCAGTAGCTACATATATACACCATACACTGTGTGTGTTACATACAGACAACTGGTGTGATTCAGGAGTAACAAAGTGCAAAGGATTACTTTGATAGTCACACTAAAATCCTGATGTAAATAATAAAATGAACACTGGCTGAATTCAATTTATCTGCTGCACTTCCAGTGCCGCGGCTCACACTTACAACAGAACGTTAACAACACCTGTGCTTTTCCTACTGTGAAAGTCAAAGCGATGACAAAGGGCCTCAACAGGTTGCAGCAAAAAAGTAGCAACTAACTTATTAACTTGGTGCAAATGATACTTTTAGTGTTACAGCAAAGATCTCCTGAATAATCTGCATCTAAAGATCAAAACACTTGCCTTTCTCTAACTTTAGCTCTGTTCTCTCTGTTAGCTTTTAACTCCTTTGTTATCCTGGACCATTAACAACTCTGTCTGTTCCTGATAGTTTATTTATCACTAACTACTATCAGAGCAAAGCTGTAAATAAGAATGTGATAAATCAAACTGCTTGTCCCCTGAAGAAATAAATGTAAAATAAGAAAGAAGAGACAGAAGAGACTCTGTTCTCTCACTGTGTGGTAGACATTTTGGCTGAATTTCATTTGAATAGTCTCTTTATGAAGCCTGGACCCAGCATAACAATTGCTACTTGCACTGATCTTCTATAATTGAAATAACTATCTTATATCATTACACATTCTAAGCACACACACACACAAGTCTGCCTAAATTTTCAACAGAAACTTTCTCTCTTTTGCACAACTCAGAATCGGGGCAAGGGTGAGGAGGGTTTGAGAGAAACAGGAAGTGAAGTGTGGGGAGCCTGAAAAACACTGAGCCTCCCCCAACACTCACCCGTTTATCGATTTCTCCATGCTGCAGCTGTACAAAGCGAGCACTGATAGCAGCAATGTAGCTCTGCTGATTAGAGAAGGCGACCCGCCCCGCTCCCTTGGGGTACTTCAGCTCAGGGTCTGTGTCGATGCCAGCGTAGCAAACTCCACCATACAGGCGGTCCATGATCATGGCCAGCTCCACTGCAGAGGGGGAGAAAGATACAGAACTAACTGAGCAACATATTTACAAAAACAAGTTTGATGCACAGAGGTAAAAAGACAAGAGCAAAACAAACACTGTGACAAAATCGATACACACAAACAGACACAGGCTTAACACAAGCTTGCACCCATGTATCCAGTGAGCACAAACACACCAAGCTGCTGAGGGCTGTTGATTTGAGAGCTTAAAGCCATCAACACAGATGGATTAAAGTTCAGCAGAGTTTGAAGGGACAAATATGAGGGCAGTGCCCTGTGGACAGCTGCTAAAATAGCTGCAATAAATCCTAACAAACGTATTTACAGTGGTTATTGTGTCTCTCCTAACAGCAGTTAACGAATATGCAAATTGGGGTGAGGTAACCCTGCAAATGTTCAATTTAGCTTTACTTGTTCAAAACATAAAATGGCATTTTTCACATGAAAATGTAGACTCAAACTACAGTCATAAAATACTTAATGTACCACAGGGCCTTATAACAGTTCCTTACTGCTAACTACAACACGGCCTAAAGCACTGCAAACTGTGGTGCAAAAAACACCAACACACAGTAAACATGACACTGTTATCAGAATAAAAAGGAACTTAATATTCTACACAGCACAGAGTACCACAGAGAGTACTTCCTGATAGTACCAGTGTAGGTCAGTGCCTCTTTTAGCTCTACCCTCTAGCAAGTCTGTTTATTATGAACACAAGCTGATCACACTGCATGATGATCACAGAAAAGAGAATTGTGCTTACAGCTGGCGTTTCAAATTAGGAAGTAAAACATAAGCAGATAGCTACTTAGTGTTGTTTTACTTGCAATATACAGTATGCCAGAGAATTAAATTCAGAGCTGTACTGAAAATAAGGGAAACAAAAGCACCAAATATGTTAATGTCTTTTGATAAATGAAAATAAACACACAGGAATAAACCTGCATGCAGAGTACATACTTCAAATGTAAGTGTTGTCACTATACACAATCGTTTGTTGTCAATTTACATAAAAAATGATGGATACCTGCACGGAGTGGACGAGGGACACCTCCCACAAAAATGGTTTTCCTTGGGTCCAGAGGCTGCGATCCATCCATCACAAAATCACTGTCATTCAGGTTCCACGGGCGGATCTGGACCTGTCACACATAAAGCCAACAGGTTTCAGCTGTAGGAATAAAGAGCACTACACACAGTTTCATTCAAGCTTCACATAAAGTGAAGTAAAAGCCATAACCACAAGGCTCGTTGGGTTCAGTTGAAAAAACAAGAAATATGAGCAGATGGGTGTGTTTGTGTGTGTGTTTTCACTAACTGGTTTGTCTTTGATGGTGGGACTAGATACACAGAGGTACAGCTTGCCGTCCTCCTCGATGCAGGCATCGATCAAAGCCTGCACTGAGCTCTCATCCTGGAAGAGTAGGAAGGCATAGCCTACACAAAATACAGCAAGGTTATTCAAGCTGCTGGGGACACAAAGCACTGACACAACACCCATGTTGGAATTTAGTGCCCTGATTACTGTGACTAATCACGTCATTCTGCATTCACAGCAGGAGGGCATCAGCTTTTACAAACAGACAAAACAGTCCAGACATGGTTAACAAATATGTCAGATAACAGCCTGCACACAAAACCATTGCACTACACATATTGATAATTGTAGCACACCGTTACTACATATGTGCCTTTTTCTCATTTTACACCAGAGACGGAAACACTGAAGTAACGTTTGACAATTAGTAGATAATACAGCACAGTATGAATAAGCCCTGATGACAATTCCACATACCTTTGGGGGGGAAATAGGATTTGCTCTCTGCTTTGTGAGGCCAGTCCACAAACAGGTGTCCAAAACGCCGGAAACTGGCTGTAATCTCATCTGAAACAATCCAGAATGAATATATTCTCTGTGAAGGTTTCTGAAGATGTCTTACAGTAAAACTTTTCACTCACTTAAGCTTAAATCATTATCAAAAATGACGATTACCCTAATTAAAAATGAATCCTTTTGATCTCAACTACTACCTTCATCTATATCCGGGGGCAGTCCTCCGACAAAGACCTTGCGTGAGTAGCGTTCAACGCGCTCTCCGTTCTGGTGTGGAAAGCAGTGTGGAGACCCGAGCCCCCCAAGACCCTGCTCACCACGCTCATCATCAGGGAAACCATCCTCCATGGGGAAGAGAGACGAGTGGCCTGAAAGAAAGAGAAGCAGGAGGAGAACAGAAGAGGTTTGTTTCATGCTGAGAGAACTAGGAGTAAAAGTTATACCACTAGTGTAAAGTACATTAACCGTGTTATTTTGCAACACTTTTTTTCAGGGTGGAAGGGGAAAACATTCCTTTTAGTTTTATCTATATAATTAAGACATGTTAAATTGTAATGGACATTACTGGGGATGCATCAAAACTGTGGTATTTCATCTACTTCCAAAGTAAACTTATACACTTTGTTGAGAGTTACTGTCAATGTTTCTATAACCATTCAACATCTGCAAATGTGTTCAAAAGCCTACAGCCATTATGAAGTTACTACTGTCTATAGAAAATAAAACATAAGAGTGGGGTTAACTTGGGAGAAACAAACAGTAATAAGTTCAGCACTAGCATGGAGATATTAGACTTTCAAAGTATGTATCGGTATGTATCAGTCATATCCAAAGAAATTGGACTAAACAAAAGTAATGAATAAAGTACACAATGTCATTAAGTGCTGCTCCTACTTTTTTCTTGATGCTTAATTCATTGCCATTGCGGACACATGGCCAGACACTGTGCTGTATGTGGAGGACTGAACACGCGTCTAGGTTCAGTAGTTCTCTCAGTGAGCACATCTAAATAGTTCTACAGTGGACTGGACATGTGTGTGTTATAGAGGTTAAGCCCTCTGCTCTGCTCTAGCTGCTCCCGTACAACCTGCCCTGAGCTGCTTTATAAAGATTTATGTAACGGAGTTAACCTCAGCTCTCAGTATGCTCTGTGTGAGTGTTGTACTGTGTGTGTCTGGCCATGTGTCGTGCTTCTGTTGCACTGTAAGTCATATATTACACTTTGTGCAGCCTCATTAACTTTCAGCTAAATGTGATATCAACAGCTGGTATCATCTGACTTAGCAGTCTTGCAAATGTGTGTGAAAATGAGGAAATGAGTCGAGCGTAACGACAAACACATACTAAAAGATGAAAGATGCATAAGATCACTTCACACACTTGAGAAAATCATGCAGACAACAGTGTTACTTCACTGTACGGATACAAAGCGCAGTGATTCAAAACTTATAAGAGCATATGAATGACAAACCGACACCCCATAACCAATGAAATCATAACACCGCTTAAAAGCTTGAACTTATGCTGAAAAAGTGACATATCCATCATTATATATTACCTCGTCTTCTGCTATAATTCCTGGCTGCATGTGGAATAGGGACAAATCAAAGGAGAAGAGGATTATAAAAGATGCATTATACACTGTACAAGTGCCAGGTGGATCATGACAATAGAGAGATGTTACATTGTCCGTCTGCCCGCTCTCTATTTCATTAATCAGCCATGAATCATAATCAGCCTGTGGAGCTGTTACCATACTAATTTACTGACACTAGACTATACAGTACAGTTTATATTTTTCTACTGAGATGTGGGCCAACATTGTGCTGAATTACTTGTAGATTTAACACGTCAACAACAACTTTATCTCACTGCACACCAAAACGATGAGGATGTTTGGCACATCGCAGGGTGAACACTTGTCACCCTGCTATTTATACAGCACTTACAAAATAAAGTTGCAAAGTGCTCCTTTATCAAAAGAGATAAAAAAACACAATCCCAAAAAAAAACCCAAAGAAGATAGAGGATAGAGCAGTATAAGAAAAAGCTTCAGCAAACGGTAACAATAAAAAATATATTATTTTGTAATAGTAAAACAAAATATAAGTAAACCCAGACAGAGGGATAAGAACATTTGACGAGGCAGCCTAGAGATAAAAATGAATAAAAGAAAATATAATAACATGTTTTCAAAAATGATGATTCAAAAACAGTTGAACCAACATCGCTGACCTAAGTTCCACAAGTAGTCGTTCTGAACCCTGGTAACCTTGACAGAAATAGCACAGTAACATTAATGCTACCCAGAAAATAAGAAATAGCCATTAGGCTCCCTACTGAGGAAAACTTAATTCCTAATGTACAGCAAGCAGGCTTCTCAAGGAGAGCACAAATGACTATTTTATGTTCCTTCTGCAGATAAGTAAGTTACGTACAGTTGTTAACCTTTATGGACAGCGTTATACTGATAATAACGGAGGCATTAACCAAACTACCAAGTTCCTCAACACAGGCTTAATATGCTACTCATTCTGTTGCAGATACCAGTACAGGGAAAGAATTTGTGCTGGTGGTGTTGTTGATTGTTGATGACTTTTCCAGGTAACTGCTGTGTGCTCGCCCTTTGATCATGGCATTGAGGGAAACAATAGCTACTGAATACTGACTTTTTGAAACCACCATAGGAACTTCTAAATCCAGATCGTATTCAATCAGTGTATGACTGTGATAATTGGATGCTGCTTTAAAGACAGATGTTCCACAATAAAAATAAAAATAAATCAGTTGACAAGGTATGAATCAATCCCAAGGACATTTCTAGTGGGAGGAAGGGAATGATGACCTGCCCTTTGCGAGACTGTCTCATAAAAATTTATTCCGCCTTGCTTATGTTAGCAAGCAGCAGTCAAAGCAGTTCTTTTTTTTTAGTTTAAGCAGAAAAACATCTTTTTCTGCATTAAAACACATCTATAACCCATCTAAAAAGGTCCATCAGCTCATAATATGGTTCACTGTGATGTGCGTACACAGAAGGACTCTTTCACTCACTCTATTTAATACACTCACTGGGAAATAATGTTTCTTTGCACAGGGTTGAGATAAAATAAATTAAAACATGGATACTGGCAAGGCTGAAGCATCGACCAATCTAAAAATGTAAGAACATGGAGAGGATGAAGAAGTAACCAGAACAGACAGGCAATAATCCTCTACTCCCTCAGTGAACTTTCTAACCCACATGGACATTAACTCTGGGGGTAAGGTCAAAGAGATCTAGAAAGAGAAAGACGACAGAGAGAGAGAGAGAGAGAGAGAGGCAGGAAAGCAGATTGAAAGAGAGCAGAGAGTACTATAAAAAGGTGTGTGTGTGTGTGTGTGTGTGTGTGTGTGTGTGTGTGTGTCAGTGAGAGAGAGAGAAAGATGCTGATAAAAGGCCAGGTGGGGGTGAGAGAAAATGAGAACGAGCGAGAAAGATCAAGAGAATAGGCAATGCAATCTGTGCATGCTTATGAGACAGAGAGAAAGAGCGCTCTCTTTCCCTCTCTCGTGTGCAACCTCTATCCGTTGGCACCATCTGTCTCAGGGCTTGATGACAGCTCCTGACCATGTGATTTCGCCATGTGACCCAGCGATCTTGTGAAGAAACTCTTGGCCTCCCCCGTTTCATGTTCTGGCCTAGGACCAGAAGCCAAAAGCTACAACAACATAATTACACAACCATAAAGGAAAGAGGGTGTGCAAGGGTGACGTAGCTGAATATTAAACTGCTGTTGTGCAAACTGCAGTATGTCAGTATGTAAAGGCAGTCTGAAAATAATTATGCTATATAACCTATAGCAATATATTTGTCAGAAACACAGATGTGAAAGATTTCACCAAAGAGCCTCACGTTTAGAATCAAAAACCTGATAATTGGAGGCATCACGGCAGCTCGGTGGTCTAGGACACCAGTTTGAATCTGGACCTGTTGCACATCATCCCTCCAATGCTTACTGTCTGCTTCTCTACTGTATCAAATTAAAGTAAATGGCCCCAAAAATCTTCATAAAGATGTAAACTCTAAACTGAAACCTTGAAACCAGAGAGAGACATTATTTAAATAATGTAAATGTTTGGGTACACATATACATATCAAGTACCATCCTGAGACATTTTTCTTGTTCACGTTATCCCTCAGTCCAGCCACTTATTTCCTGGCTGCCCAAACCACTACTTCCTCTAGTTATCAGTTTTTCTTCTTTCATTCTTCGCTTTATTTGTGTATTTCTTCATGAGACAATTACCAATTGTCAGTCAAATAAAAGGAAAGCACCTGACAAACACTACTAAACTAGGTGAAATGTCATCACTGAAGATGTTTTTTGGTTATCACTACTCTTAAGTGCTCAAGTGTGGAAACTATTTTTTATTTGTATGTTGACATTCATAAAGCAGAAGGTACCAGAAGAAAAAAGCTTTTTTTAAATTAAATCTTAGGCAAGTAAGGCCCAACAGGACTCTAAGGTCACCAGACAAACACTCACGGTTAATTCACACACAGCTCCAACTATCTCCATCTACTGTAGTTAGTGTCACCTACATGGAGAAAAGTCTGGTGTTATAAAAGTTCTACTTCATCTCCACTCGGGTGAGGGAAAACCTGATATTTTAATTCATATTTAAAGGCAACACTACTTTAAAAAAGTGAAATCAATTTAATGACATTCAGTCAAATGATGTTCATTAGAACATGTGATAATTAAAAACTGACTAAATCTGTTAATCAGAATGTTTCAAATTCTCTGTTTCAACAGAGCAGAACATTAACTACCATGGGCAGTTTACCATACATACCATTGAGGGGCAGAGGGTTGTCCCCTCCTGGATGGGGGAACCCCAGACGACCTGCACAGGGAGACACAGAGCAGAAATATTCAACATTATGGTGCTCTATATATGACTGAATGTAATAAATTGAGGGACAGCTAGCCAAAAAGCCATTTAAAAAACATTTCAGTGTTACTTGTACACGTTTTGAAAAAGGAATAAGGAACTTTTTATGCTGAATAATTATTCTATTAAAAATAAATCTGCATCAGGAGTTTCTGTTTTGACAAACATAACACTTTGAAAATATCACACGCATGACCTTTTGAATGAATGATTTGTGTTTATAGCCCATTTTTATGTTTAACAAAAACACAAATCACAGACAAACACCCTGAAGCAAGATAATAGCACTAATACTATCAATTAAGGTGTTTCCAATTTCCAAAACTGTGGCTGTGCTAACGCTCTTGATTACTGCTCTACATGTCTTTGTTGATGGCCACTATTCAAACAATTCTGTACTCAATGTTGCGCACACTCCTAATAAAGAGGTGTGGTTTTAGTTTTAAATAGCTCATTTTTACAGAAGCACTTATTAAAAGTTCACTGAAAGTATTACTGCAGAATAGGTTTTGGCTGCAACAACTATGTAAACAGTGTTTTCCACATCAGTCTCTTTACAGACTGCATCTGTGGGGTCACCAACAATCTCTCTCCCTCTCACCGACCTCCTTTTCCCAATCTGTGTCGCTCTCTCTCTTTCTCCAAGCCTCATATCATACATTTTACACTGAGGAATTTGCCAGGCCCATCTCGCGTGTGCGCGCACACATACACACACACAGCCTCACCCACACAAATACATGCTATGATGCCAAACAAGCTTCAAAGTTATGCAAGGCTCGCTTGCTGCAGAGGGATAATGAGATGAAAGGGCTGAAATAGTACAACCATTGTTGTGAGGGTACGCACCGCCCCGCGATTGGTGCATTCCAACGCCTCGGTCACATGGAAAACTGCTGGCCCCTCCCCCACACTTTGCCTATTGAGCCACACAGAACTAGATGGTGGTGCATAAAACAGGACTCACAGACCACAGGAACCCGGATGGACCACCCGTGTCTCCGACAGCTACTATACTATATAGATTTCCATACATTGAAACACACTCCGTCACAGTCTGAACATTCGCAGCATCAAAATATAAATCCACCTCGTCAGTAAAACGTTCAGTTTAATCTGTTCAGTTAAAAGAAAATCACAGATACCAACTAAAACCAGATTACATAGGCAAACTCAGTTCCTCTAAAATGCACCACTGAATTAACCAGTTTATCTCCCCCAGTAATTTTGCTTAGTAATAAATGTGCTGATGAGTGCACTGCCCCAAATCAAAGTCCATCTGAGCACAACACGTCATACTGGATTTTAGGAGCTTTTAATAGTCTCAGAGGAACAAGTGTGCAGGCACGTAAGCACACCACATTTCTGCGTGTCTGCTGGTTTATGTGCACCTTCTGTATGGACCTTATTTGCATGCTGCTGGCTGTGTACATGTACAGTACAATAACAGTTAAAACCCCACAAGCCTATGTGTGTGCGCATGGTGGATGAACAGAGAGATCCTTTCTGTCAGTCAGGACAATGCTGGAAGCGATTCAAAGCGACTTCTACTGTAGACATTTTGTCTCACCCCTTTTCCTTGCTTCACTGCTCTCACTTTGTTTAATATGTTCTACTGGAATGAGAAATTTGTGCTCTGCATATGTGCATCTAAATATGCCTATGTATGTATACTGTCTGTGTTTGTTATATTTGTGTTTGCATACAACAGTGTGTGACAAAAAGCAGCAGAGAGCGAAGGGTCAGTTGGCCTGGAGTAGATCTGCGCTTAAAGAAAATGTGCTCTAACTATGTTTCTTTTCACTTTGCACATTGTACAAGTCAGTACTGTAATTACAAAAACAAGGACTAAATGGTATAATATTTTGTATCAGGCCAAGGGCTACAAGACAAAAAAAGACCAGGAATATGTGATAGACTCTGGTGTGATGCATCATGTGAAAGCAGCCAACAATGGGGCACTGTACAAGAGCAAATCTGAAGAAGAGAATGGATGAAGATGGAGAAAAAGCAAGTTCAATAGAGAAGGGATAGGAAAGACACATGCGAAATAACAAATGACTGAATAAAGCATAGAATGAAACATCAACAAACATAACCACGGCTGTAACACAGAATTCACATTTAACTATTATAGCTTCTTGAGGCCAGTATTGTGTCTGCTAACAAATTCAAAACCCTACAATTTCTGAGATCTAATGAAAGAGAAGCTTGTGGTTTCCAGTTTGGAAGAAGTCTTGTTTTGTCTTCTGGTGCCAGGCTCTGTACCAGGAAGCTGCACCAACATGGCTGGAGCTAGGATACCAAAACGTGGCTAATGAGGCAACCTTACAGCCTTCTTTTCTTAATACTGAGGGAAAGATTTACTAATGCTCGACAGCAGAACATTAGATCACAGCTGGATGTAGCAGAGCCTAGTGGGTGTGAGGCTGAAATAAAGAGGAGGTGATAGTGAAGTGTCTGCAGCTCAGAGTTTTCACTCCTCTTATTATTTTGGTAGTAAAACTGCTGTATGTGAGTCTCACATGACTTTGCCTTTTCTGAAGAATATATAGCAATGTATACATTGAATGTGTTTAAACAATTAAACAGTAGTAGTTGTGCAGTAGTTGTTATTTAGGATTAGGAAGCGAAACAAATATCCAACAACCTAAACTAGTCCACAGCCAGTCAAGCTCCATGCGCCCCACCTACTTCCTTTAAACTCAACTAAAGCCTTGAGAACTCAAAAGGTGTTTCCTTTTACACAATGATCATGACAAGAATTATACCCACAGGTTACACCCTCTCCAACAATAGCTAATATTGGCTAGGGAACTTTCTGTTAGTTACGCACACTACGTACAGTCAGTTACAGGCGCTAACACAATAAACACTGGCTACCAGCCAGCTTACTGTTGACCAACACCATACTAACTGAAGTCAACTAGAATAAAATGAATGATTCTCCTTTTTCAGCAGTTTCTACTTTGTACAATAAACAATAAATACTGTCTAGTGTGGCAAAATGCATCAAAACCTATTCTAGTAGAGACCTTCAAAGACAAGTAATACAGAGATTTGCACTGACCCAGATATGTAACAAACTAATATATCTTAAAAGCTGCAAAAATTGCACCTATGCTAAAGGGCGCATCCATTTTGAAGCACTGCTTGCAAACACATCCAGTGCTTCCTTTTCACACTTTTAAATCACAGTAGGTGGAAAATTTGATCATTTTGCTGACTTAAGGTCAATAAGCAACTACAGTTTTCAACTACATGTAAGCATTTACAGTATATCTATCACAATGTGACAAATTTTCTTATTTCTGTATCTGGAAATTGTTATCTTTGAGGCTCTGCAGCTATGATGATTCAAACTAATGATGACCCAACAACTTCAGTTCAAGCCAGTGTGAATTCTTAAATTGCTCCTATAAATCCCCTCTTAAACACGCAGCCTAAGCACCCACCAGCCCTGTATTCTCTCTGCATCACCTTCACAAAAAGTGCAAAAGAATTGAAGAGAGTTCACACTCATTGTACCACGCTCACCACCCACCCATACCATATAAAGAAGAAAATAAAAAGAAGAGGAAAACACTGAGCATGACTGCTACACAGCATGACCTTTGTAACTGCTGATCATAACACCACAGGAGGACATAATGTGTAGATGTTAGATCTACACATTATTATGTGTAGATTAAGAATTATTATTATTATTAAGAATTTAGACAATACAGTATTGTAAATAAGTGTAAATCACGTGAAGCTCTAAGTGTAAGCCTAACACTACAATGCCAAGCTTGGCCAGTGAGATACAATCATGACACACTCATCTTTATAACGCATGTCTTATTTTATCTATGACTGGAAAAGATTTACATTTCATTTCATTGTAGTGTATATACTGCCATAACACAGTAGCGTGTATGTATTTCTGGGGCGTAATGATTATTTTGGATTTATGTTAATTACACAGTATGCGTAGTAGTTTTTCTATTTCTCTGTAGATTTGCAGATTCGACTGCCGCGTGTAAGTTAAACGTGAAATACGCTCCTGTGTTATGTTGTGTGTAGATGTGTATTTTTTCTGTATTATTCTATATTCTGCGTGTGTTTGTCTGAGTGTTTTTTCTATAAAGTGGTGACTATTACAACTACCTGGGCATCACAGGTTTGCTAAAAAATACACACTAAGATCAACATGTATCTGCTCCTTTTTTTCCATTGCGTGACATGACTTTACATTCTATGCACTTCGTCTCTGCTGTCGACACGGCGTAAAATGAAAGGATAGTGCTGCTGTTCTTTATTGAGCGGCTTCCTTACCTTTCAGGGTGTCCTGCTCGGCCCTCATGATGTCGATCAGGGAGCTCTCCAGAGTGTTCATGTTGAAGCTGTCAAATGACCTGGTGCGTTCCTAGAGAGAAAAAGTAGAAGACAAACATTATTTTTGTTTCTTTGCCTGCTCCACATATTTTAGATTACATTTGTTTTGTTTTTCTTTATTTGTGGCCCTTGACAGTTGGACTTGAGCAGCTTTGTGGGAGGATCTGGAGTAATTTGACTTAGGAGCATTCTTTTCATATTACATTGACTCAGTTACAACACATTTGTGAACAAGGTAAGCTATTAATAAATAAGGAGCCAGAAACTTTCCCTGTTACTTCAGTATGAATATGAAGTTTCACTCCATTCTTACTTTAGCTTAACCTTATTTCTGAGTTAACTAATTATTATCATTTATTTTCATTATTTTTATTATTATTGAGGCAACATAATGGAAGTCAACAGTAAAACAAGCAGCAGAAATGAGCAGGAACCAAACAAATTCTTGAGCAAGCTTAACACTTGTGAATCCTCTCTCTCTCTCTCTCTCTCACTCTCTCTCTCTCTCTCACTCACTCTCTCTCTCTCACTCACTCTCTCTCTCTCACTCACTCTCTCTCACTCACTCTCTCTCTCTCACTCACACTCTCTCTCACACACACTCACACACTCACACAC
>JAUMHL010000006.1:17237263-17284763 GCA_032362345.1 Sandelia bainsii | reverse complement strand
CAAACCGTTACCTTGATTTACTAATCTCTATGCTGTTTGTGCATCCTGGTCCTTTGTTAGGTCCCAGGTACATCATCTATCCATCCATCCATTATCCTAATCACTTTCCTCTTAAGAGTCGTGGGGGTAACTGGAGCTAACCCCAGCTGTCATTGGGCAAGAGGCAGGGTACACCCTGGACAGATTGCCAGTCAGGGCTGACATATAGAGACAGACAACCATTCACATTCAAACCTACAGGCAATTTCGAGTCACAAATTAACCTAACTGCATGTCTATGGAGGAAGCCGGATTACCAGGAGAAAACCCACACATGCACAGGGAGAACATGCAGTTCAGGTAAGCATATACATTATGCATACTGTACTTTTAATGTTAAGTGGAAAAACAAAAGGCATTCATGTAATTTCTTCAAAATATGACTGTGCCCCTAAATATTGGTCTGTACCTCTAATTTTATTTTATTTTTGACATCACAAAGTGCTTCACATTAAAACATAGAAACAAAGAGAGAAAACAAGGCATATAAAAAAATAATAGGATAGGGGTAAACTCTGTCGTTACAGCAACCGAACCAATGACTAAAAGAAATGGCATATAATAAGGAAAACTAACATTGTAGCCAAGAGCTTTTATCCAGAGAATAACTAGCAGAACATTCATGGCAAATTAATGCTTGAAAGATGCGAGCTAGATACAAAGCAATCTGACTACAGCTATGATGTAAAATGTAAAAAATGGGGCTTAATGTGGGATCATGGCTGTTAAATGTGGGATTGCTAAAAGTATAATTTGTGACAGGATACTGAGGAACACGTTAATTTCGTGCCCCATAGAGATGCTCTAAAAATAAATGTAAGCATGTCTTCCTGTAAACACAATCTATGTCTATGCAGTGATGTGTAGAACACACACAAGATCAATTTAACAACACAGTGAAAATTATTAACACAGGAATAGAGAAAAGGAGGGCAGATGGGCTATAAACATACTCACTTGTAAAATACAGGATAACAGGGTACATCTCATGAGCTTAGTTTTCACTACGTTAAAGTCCAGAAAACATTCACTTGAAGAATTGAATGAACTTGACAAGATACTTGACAGACCAATCAGGGAACTACGAGGAACTTCAAGATCATGGCATCATGACTCACAGCCTCTTAAAACTTACAAAACTTGTGTACAATGAGGTGTTATAGAATACAAAAGCATCACTCCACAACGGCAAGGCCAATTTTTTTCTACGTTTTAAACTTCATTTGCTTTATATCATTGGAGAAATGTACAGCAAGTTCAAAAACAAAAGCAAAGACCAGGGTTAACATTAAACAAGAAGAATAAAGCAAATCTACAATCACACCATACAGAAATACAGAAATCAGCTCTGCACTCGGCCTGACTGCACTCTTTCTATGGACCAGTTTTCTTTTAAACAAACACCTATGCTTTAGTGTTATGTAGTATTTATCCAACAACCAGGTCACACCCCTGCATCAAACTGCACCCAATGTCAGTGGAGAACAGTTTAAAGAAAAACATTACGGGAAAAAAGCTCTCAGGATACTAAGTAAGGGAAAAAAGTGAGAAAAACACACCTGCATGAGTGAACAATATGAGCAAGGTTCAGTCACAAAGGCACTTTTTCATATACAGTCTAGTGCAATGGCTCCTAAAATTCTTTAGCTATTCTTAAAATCTCATTAGCCAAAGAGCGTGGTTGGATGCCTGGCACACTGGCTGGGGAAACAGACAAACTTCCTAGCTGTAGTCAAAATTTCACCACCATTTGGGCTAATGCAGATTTCCTACACTGACTGAAGGAACATACCAAAACTGATGATACGGTGGAAGAACACAGCTAGTGTACACTCTCCCTCAAAGCAAATATCAATAGCCAGACTATATCTACTATTCTCTCATATCCGCCTCAGTATCTTATGTGGACTTAGATTATTGCTTCAGGTCAAATAAACCAAACATTCAAAGACACGTGAAGCAGAAAAGAAGTGAATGACATACCATAGGGAGTGTACACCGCTAGCGAGTATATCCTACAGTAGGGAAGCACACAAACACATAATCCAAGACAATACACATAGATATGTAGCAGTAAGTTGCAGCGTGTTTGTATTTAGTGCATTTCTAGTGCAATTTATGTATCTTTAGGTATAGTTACATTTTGGCTGAGGTGGTATCACATTGTAAACCATTTATGTTGTTAAATTCATTTTGTAGCTCAGATGGAATTAGTATGGTGGACATGAGGCTGGCTGGTGTTTTGCAGTTGCTAAGCATTAGCCTGGAGTGGTGTAGAAGGTGATTAATCATCAGATTCATGCATCATTCTCTCAACAACTGGCCAGCTGACCAGCAAAATACTCATCCCTGACAGATTGCAGAGCATGCACAGATACACACACATACGCAGTCATGGTAACTTCTCACATCCAGAGACACACACACAGATTAGCTGCATGTAAGAGGCCCACAATTTACAGTCCACGTCACTGTACATCCATGGACGTTTGCCCACACCAACCCTAGGCCATAGCTATAAACATACAATACATGGCATGATGTACTGTATTATTTGAAGCTAATAGGACAGGAAAAGGTGAGACACACCCGTTCTTACTGTGACTGTCAACAAAAAAAGTCTGCATGATGGATTGATTTGCATTATGCACCATGCATACCGTGCTTCTATCAAGCCCTGTGCAGGATGTTGGACTCGATCAAGAATATGTACTGAACTGATGTAAATGCACACAAATAAATGCAGCATAACTACTGAAATCATCATTTTGAAAGAAAAGAAAAAAAAGCATGATGTGCTCAGTGACTCAGAGATTGTGCACACATTAACATGAAATCGGACTGCGGGAGCAATGTGGAAGACAACGCCTGAACGAGGCTTATTAGATTCAATTACCATGATCTGTTGGCTCATTCTTTAATTTTTTCTCGATTAATCAATCTAGACATCTGGCCAATAAAATGTCAGATAAAATGTTTTCTTTAGCCCAAGGTGGCATCCTAAAATTGTCGCTTTGCCCAATAAACAAAAAAGAAACAAAAAAACAAAAACAAAATAACATACACAATTTACTATCATGCTCACTGCTAGGCAATGCATATGTCATAAATGTATTTAATAACAACATAAAAATAATGTTATGTGCAACACACATCAGTCATTTGATGCTCGAAGTACACAGTGGCAATGTCACACGGGAAGAAAAAGTACGAGTAGGCTGGACAGAACAACCAGGCGGAGACTGTAATGAAATATATACTTTGTTTAAAAAGTCGTCGCCTGAGCTCATGTTCAGCCAGGGCTAACCAGAACTGTGCCTTGAAAGATAAATGATGCTGCTCAACGTGTGTACAACGCCACGTAAAGTCACCAGGTGAAACCTTTTAAATCTACATTTGATTAATGGTAACGTAAAGACATAAGCAAGATAGCTTCTGAACACTAGAAGGGTTTTAAACTTAAACATCACAAATAAGAAAAGGCGACACCAACAGCTTTTAATGACATGCAGGGAAGTAAAGAATGATTAAATACAACATACTGAGGGTGATTACCTTCAATATTAATCTTCCATGTCACCTGCTTATTAATGAAAAATTGAAGTACAGGGAAGGTGGAAAAGTGGAGAATTGAACAGGGTAAAGGAGCAATAGGATTTTTTTTAGGTTAGAAGAGGTGTCAGCTCTCATTTATTGGTGGGAAAGCCATATTTGTTGAGCTTCTAATCACATTCCTGAGTCAACAAAAAGAGAGGAAGTCTACGGCAAAGAAGGGAAGGCAAAAATGGCAGATGAAAGAAAAGGGTTGATGGAGAGAGGGAATGAAGGTAGTGAGGTAACACAAAGGGGGAAAAAAAGAGCAGAAAGAAGGTCAGGAAAAGGAAGCAGGAGCTTTTGATGCTTGTGATCGTGTTTCCTCCTCGTCGAAGTATTTCAAAGGCCTGTTATGACATTAAACACCCCCAACTGTCAAAAACAACCTATCGCCCAGTGTTAGCTGAATATGTGTGTGTATGTGTACATTTGGGGTGTAACAAGAGTGACCGAGGCAGGGGTTCCAGCAGTATTTTCACTGCCTGGGGGATTTGAATGAAGTGACTTCTTTAGGTTAAATACATTATGACACCTCTACACAGAGTTTTTCTTTGTTAAAACAAATTTGCAGAAGACATAGGCCAGGGACTAATTAGGGCTCATGCACACATAGGCACGGGTGCATACACACAAGCTTGCTTTCTTCCTGTTTCAGAGTGTCTTTCAAGGGTGTTAGAAGGGCACAATGTGAGTTATGTGCTTGCCAATGCTGCTCAGACCACTCATTAGTCTAAAAAACATTTCTCCCAATGGCACTGGTCATTGTGACCAGTGCCTGTTACTACAAATAAAGTGATGTCTTCATGAATAAGCTTTTTTTCAAAGCAGTAAGAAAATATGTGTGGATATAATCACACATAAAGGATGCATACACATGAACCCTGATGCTGACTTTTGAATGGAGCAATATAACAGTGCACTGAACGCTTAAGTCAGAAAACAGGTGTTCAACATTTGTTTCCACTGCAGGCCTGAAGAGACAGTTTAATAAGGTACCTTCATATAGCTGCTCTGTAAAGGTCTGTGGTAAATACAGGCTACACAAACAGTGAGCAGCCGTAACCAACAGTAACCCAAGTAGCTTACTGAGACAATATCCTGTCCTGGCTTACTAGTGTTCAGGCCCTGCAGGTCTTGACCTGGTCACTGGCCAAATCTACAGATCTGAATCAGCCCAGTACACCTGACTCCACAGCAGGCTTCTGATCTTGAATTTCACAGGTGAAGAATTAGGGAACAAAGAAACAAAAGAGGATTAAAAAGAAATCAAGGAAGCCAATGAAGGGATTCATAGCCTTTAAAAAAAAAGTATAAATTTCAGTGTAGGGCTAGTTACCATCTGATCAGTACATTAGCAGTTAGCAGCAGTGTGCCTAGCCAGGAGCCCATCCCAAATACTAAAGCTGCTCTAATACAGCAGTGGCACTGCCTGCTGCCATGACAGTAAAAGCACTGGAACATGGTGCTATGGTGCTGTACAACACTTAGGATAAACTGTCCACCAAATGGCCTTCCTCTCAAACTGCATCTACACATTTGTTCATATGCACACACAAATGACCGTCACAGCCTAAGGCAATGCCAAATCCTATGAAGGTGGGCAGAGTGAGGGATCCTTGCTTTAGCAGCTAACTGTTGCAACACAGCAACATACTGCAATCCCTACTACTAAAGACCATCTTCCTGAGTCGACAATCTGCTTTATCTCTGCAGGGCTGTGTTACAGTCACATCTAATCCAAAAGTGAACAAAGAAACACTGCGATGATGTACACTTTGATTGTATGCACACAGAACAATGGCAACTAAAGCAAAAGCCACTGATCCTTCATCTGTTGTGTCAGTGCTGAAATGGAAACTACGTGAGGCAGCTGTACAACAGTTCCTCGTGAATCCTGTTTAGTTCAGAATTATACTAGCTACAGTTTTTAATTCCATGTTGAATGCAGTTGCAAAGCTGTTGGTTTAATGTTTAATGTTAGGCTAGATCACGTCTTCAGCAATGGTGATTAAATTGGAGTGAATCAAAAAATGCCCTAAAACTACTATGGTATATTGTACTAACAAATATATGTCGAAAATAACACAAATGTAAGTCTGGCAAAGACTTCTGACAAATAAACTTGACACTTGGTTGCACGTCATAATTTATAAGAAGTTTCTATGGTGACCATTTCAACACTGCAACATGATCTACATGCACACACCACACTGACACATTTTCCAATTCAATTACCAGGGAAGTGGAAGCATACCGTCATTACGGTTGAGAAAATCATAATTTATGGTTCATAACTGCATACTTTCATGAGTGGATCCTCCAATCACAAGCACAAAACAACACCGTAGTTTGACAAAAATCTCCCTAAATTCAAAGCATTATTATCTGTGTGAGACAATATTTATAAGCAACATTCATCAAGACGTCAGTGGATAATGTGAATACAGGCACAGGTAACAATACAGATTGTCAGCACAAAGTCAATCAACAATGCATCTGCTTGAGTTGAATATTTAAACTTTTTGAAATCACGCTAAACTGTATTACTCCCTAATTACAAATACAAAGGGGTAGAGAGGGGCAGTTCTGGAGGAAAATAATCAGTCCACCTGAGATGCCACACAGACACACAATGCTTGTTGTTAAAGTAAATGTGTGTACTCTTAAGTCAGGGCACTTGTCTACTGCCTCTCAAAATATTTTGTCGGTTTATATCACCTCCCACCCATCAGTGACAAGTCTGACAGTTTAACAGCTATGGTTCAGTATACATCTTCAATTCCTATGATCCGTCTTATCTTTACTCTTGTTCTTTGTAAATTGGTTATACTTGCATAATGAGTCACACAGTGGCAAGCATATATGCAAACACAGTAAGGTCATTCTACACCAATCCTCCACCTGCCCTTGAAGTTTCAAAAGGGCAGCAGGACAACCATGCTGATCAGACACAAAATGCAGCTACAGCAATACTAGCTTTAGCTATAATCTGACATGGCGATGTAACAGAAAGGACTCAACTGTTTAAAACAGACACAGAATCAGTGTTCTGGTGAAATAGGAGTGTCAATGGCATCTATAACCCTTGCTACGTAGCATCTACAATTATGTACTTTTGCTAAGTAAGAAATGGATTTTTATATAAATTCACAAGTAAATAAATAAAATAGCATGAAATTGATCCCATGACAACCTACAACAATTAGAAAATTATCTAACGGAAAATAGTTTCTCAGTGGTAAGCTTTGCTACTTACTCAGCAAAAATACATGTCAAAGCATGTTAGTACAACGTCCTTACAGTTTGGCCTCTGGTGCACTATGAGTCATTAACTGCAAGTGGGGATGAGTACATACCTGCAAGGGTCACAGCAAGCATCGCTCTCTAAAAAATTAAGCTGAGCTAATTTGCTTGTTTGGAGAATATTTGTTCTTTCTTGAAGAAAATCTCTTTTTGCAAACAAACTTGACTTGCTCCATGGATGGGCAAGTAGTCCCTCACTCACGCCAAACAGTAATGCTGTTATGCTATTGGCAGACACCTGGACCAACAAAGGCAAGCACTCATTCAGCTATCAATTTAACACTATCTACTTCATCCAAGATGAGGGAACCGATTGCAACCAATAACTAAGAATGACCAGAAGTTAATTTGACAGAGCTCACTGCCACTTGATGAAAGAACACTATCAAGGGGTCAGAAGGCAAAGGATATGCACTGTACTCAAAGAAACCTTTCATCAGGTCACCAGGCCAATAGCAGCCTTCTTCTCCCCCCCCCCCCTCCTTGTAATGACCGACACAATCAATCATGAGGAAGATCAATAAAATGATTTTATCTCCATGCCCCCTTTACCTCTCTCCATCAACCAGCTTCTACGAGTGATAATACAATTATTCGAGCCATCTTCTCTGTACGTGGACCCAGCTATCAAAATTATAACCACAAACAGGGTGGCATTTTGAAAATGAATTGCTAGGATTTATCATCTTAGATAAACCTGAGTGATTAACAAAGTGGTAATCCAGAAAAATCATTAGACTCCATTTCACAAAATGAAATCTTGATACCCTGCTATGTGAAAAGAGTAAAGAATAGAAATCTGTTCATCAGTCTATGGCTTTACCTCTGTTAGTTTTATATTTTTTAGTTTTTGACTTCAATTAAAACTATTATGTTATTATATATAATTATGTTTTCTTCTTCATCTCAGCCTCTGTCATTCTGGGTCGTCGATTGCAGCGATCATTTTCCTCACATAATCTTTCTTTCCCCATTTTTAACCTCCCTCTCCCATTTCCATATTCTTGCCCCCATCTTTTTCTCTCCATCCCTGACGCCTCCCCCGCTCCCCTCTCCAACCCCCCAGCCTGGATACGTGGCACACAACACTGCAGTGACAGAGCCATATTAGTCATCATCGGGGACACAGAGCTGTGGAAATACAGAACAACTGATTTCTAAGCCAACACAGTAACAACTGCATCATGTATATGCCTTCCCCTATGTCTAAAAATAAACAAATGCCATATTAACGTTTTAATTATTTAGGCATTATGTGGCCACTACTGAAAAATATTTCAGTAGCAGCTGCAATGCAGACACATATATTTTTACAATTAACAATTATTGCTAAAATCCTATTATCACAGACAAACTGACCTGAAAGGGGAAAATGTTATCATTACGACCGACTCCATCATCCATCCAGGACTTGGGGTTGAAGCCAGCAGGACTGTTTCGGGGGTACTTCTGGGATGCCACGTGGTTGTTAGGGAAGGTCTTCTTCAATGGAGAGATAGAGTTGATAGGGGTCATCCCCCCATTGAGGCCTCGGCGATAATCTCTGCCCTGAGACCCTCCCCAGCCACTGCCACCGCTACCATAGCCTCCTCCGGGACTCCAGGATGTGGAGGAGCCGGGGGAGGGAGAGGGGCTCTGGTAGCTCGCTGGACCCCATGGGGACGGGGGTTTGTTCAGACTGTTGGACAAGTGCGGCAACTGGCTGAAAGCTGGATTCCTGTGCGGAAAGGGAGGTGGTGGGTGTGGAGAGGCTGGAGAGCGCCGATGCTGCTGGTGCTGGTTGTGAGGGTGTTGGAAGTGGGGGTGTGGCGGGGGAGCCGGGTGGTGCTGGGACAAGGCTGCAGCCGGTCCAATCTGGGGGGAGAAGTTCCCACCAAACCCTGGACTAACATGGTGTGAGAAGTTCTGGAACAGCAGGGGGCCATTGTTAGCAGAGGCCGGGTTGAAGAAGCTGACGTCTTCATTGATGATGGTTGATGGCGCCGGCGGGATGGCAGCCGACCAGTTGTTGAAGCCAGTAAGTGATGACGAGGTTGTACTGGACTGGACCGGACCAGTTCCCCCGAGACCAGACGTCTCCTGGTAATCAAACCCTGTCAAGACTGGAGACTCGAGACGTAGCTGCTTCTCTTTTCCATTACTTCCTTCAGATGTGCAGTTGTCTGTCTTGGCTTCCTCTGACCGGGCTTTTTCCAGTTCTGAAATGATCCCACCACCACTTCCTCCCTCCTGGTGACTCCCAGGGGACAGCTGCTGCTTTTCTTGCGTTTCTTGCATTTCCTGTTGCTGCTGTGCTTTGGGCTTCTCTGAGCCCCCCAGGATTTCGTCTTGCACGCTGTTGTGGGTGGCAGAGGCAGGGAAGAGCCAGGGAGAGCCTCCTGTGGTGCCATTCCCTGCGGCTGTGGTGCTGTTTATGAAAGCAGCAGGGCTCTGCGACACATTTTGGTGATGGTGTGGAGGCTGCAGATGCGGGTGGATTCGGACCGGGAATGCAGACTTGTTGCCAGTGTTGTTTTGAACTAGGACTCCAAACCCGTAATCCCCCATTTGTTTTCTCCCCCCACACACAAATGCTATCCCGTGATCGTATGGTCCTATTGAGAGAAGAGCACACAGGATGGCATGTACTGAGTTAGCAGTCAGCCTCTCTCATTCCACTACAGATCAAGGGATTTAGAAACAACTAGGTGATGGACAATTTTCTAGACACAAATAGCTCTTTTTTGTCTGTGAAGTTAGTTTCACACCGTAACAGAACTTCTAATCACACAATATTGTCATAAATGAGCTCCTTTTTGCACTAAACAATATTCCCTTATTACACTGAGCAGATAACAAAAACCAGTCAGTTAACAATACATTACACTTTAGCTAATTATAACCCCGTGACGTTGCCTGCTTGTGAGGCTACAGCTGAGCTGCTGGCAGCCACCAGTATAGCTTGAAACACTGCTGTGTCGAGTCGACATTTGGAGACGTTTTCCTAACGCAAATCATCTGACAGACAATTAGTTATACAGCATGAGCTCGACAAAACCTCAGCAACACGAAATATCAGTGAGTGTCGGAAATATTAACAATAAACCGTCATAACGTTCAGAAGACACTCGACCTTGTTTGACAGCTGCCAGGAGTCTATGGACAGTCCAACCTCAAAATGTATCACATATAAGTTATAAACGTGATTATGTTCATGTGTCCACTGAATTGAGACGCACAATGTTGGTCATTTTTATATTTTACTTGGTATAACAGTGGACAGTCAAGCGTTTAAAATATCTAGATACGTTGGCTAATCAGCTAACATTTCTATCCGTTGCTAACATTAGCTAGCTAGCTATTAACCGTTAGCACGGAAGCTAGCTAGCTGGATAGTCTGGATACAGGCGATTAAAATGTGTTTTCACCTTCTGATCACCACCTTCGACCTCGGCGATGTCTTTGTCGAGATCCTTCCCTCGGACTGAGAGCGAGGTGGTGTCCTTGAAAAACTGATTACGACAGGCAGAGCTCTTCTGAGGCGATTTGATAGCGGACTCGTACAGTGCAGTCGGTCAGCTTTTTTTTTTTCTCCCTTCTCCTGACGTGTCCTGCCTGCTCAATGACACAGCTCTCGATCTGCTGCTTCTAATCTGGACTAGTATATCATCCGAGAGCTTTGTTAACGTGGCAATATGTGAAGTAAACTCGGCCGCGGTTCATTCACAAGCCTCGCTCGATCGGTTTCATTGTTCGTATGATTTCAGTATCTTTTCTCGCTAAAGTGTCTTTCCTACAGAGCCAGCCAAATCCTGTGTGCGTCTTGGCTGCCCCTCTCTCCTGGAACCGACCGTGGCCGAATGACAGCGAGAGATCAGCCGAAACACACTTCCGCTTCTAGCTCCACCCTCTCCGTCCTGGCCACGCCCTCACAGAGCCACACCTCGACATCTGATTGGACACAGCACCGGCAAACTCGCCCAGTTTTTCATCATTTAACACCCATGCACCAATAACACACCCATGCTATCCATAAGTACTGCCCACTGAGGTCGGAGTCATGAAAAAAAATCTCCTTTCTGCACGGTCCTGTCCTTTCACGATGCAGCCGGTATCAGGTCGTGAGAAAACTGAGATACCCAACCCCCCTCCTCTCGAAAGGATGGCAGTGCCTCAGAAAAAGAGCATCCTTAGCCCAAGCTTTTTCTGCCTCTTCAGTGTACAAGTAGGAATGAATGAGGACGGCATCATTTCAGCAGCAGATTCTGTTCTTAATTGAATCATTTAATATTTTTCTTTATGTTTTTATAAAATATATAAAAGAAAAGCTATAATTAATCTTACTAATAAAAGAAAGAAAAAAAAAGCTACTGCATGATAACATTTACAGTAACTATCATATATAAAATCTTTAAACAGAGCAAATTTATTGATACATATTTGTATTTACATGCTGTATGCATTGATATTCCATCTGTCTGAAAACCATATGTGTCTGTAGAATTTCATACATATTGCTATAATCTGAATGTATCATTATATTGCTCATTACCATTATATAAATGCTTTTTTGATTCAAAGATCAGTACCATACTCATATCATTAAATATGAAGCTACAACCAGGTGACAGTTAGCTTACTGTAACTAAGACTGGACACAGCTGGTCTGGAAAAAAATAAGTCAGCCTACGAGCATCTGTAAAGGTCACTGATTGTTCATCAGTTACTCAATCCACACAAAAACCAAAATGCAAAAATAAAATAAAAATGTTTTAGACATTTATTAGGCTGCTTCTTGGCACAGTGACCTTCAGGAAGGTTGTTGTCATCATGAAGTTACCAGGCAACCAGAAACATATAGCATGGTTATGTAATTAGTGACTTTTAGAGGTGTTTCTGCTACAAGGGGCTAGCTGTTTCCCCTTGTTTCCAGTCTTTATGCTAAGCTAAGCAAGCAGCCTGCTTGCCCCAGCCTCATGTTTAATAGGCAGTACAGAGAGTGATATCAATCTTCTCAGTAAGATCTCAGCAAGAAGGCAAATATGTATATTTTACAAAATGTCACACTCTTCCATTAAAGACTCAATCCCTGAAGCACTTCCTCTTGTGTTTAGCCTAACCTATTCCCAACCAATGTCCATTGATATCCATTGATTTATCTGAGATTACAGTTTAAGTAGTGATTTATCACAAAGCTACAGTATTAAAATTTCTCAAAGTTTCTAGTACATTAAAACAGAGATGTGTCCTCTTTACTTTGCCAAATGTCTGACCATGCAACCCTGTCGCCTTCATTGTCAGCCCACACCATTACCCAAGTCTCTTTATCTCCATCTCTGTCCTCCTCTGTGTCCTTCTCTCCTGTACGGTCATTATCACCTCGAGGTCATCAAATAGCTTTGACTCTGTCAGTCTCACTGACCCTCAGCTGGCAGTGTTACATGCAGTCGCGAATGGCCATCTAATAAATCTGTCATTTCAAGTCCAGCTGGGAGAGAGTGATAAATTAAGGAATCTGAAGTATTCTACATTATTAAATGTGCAGGAAGGATGAGCAGGGGATGCTTGGTGGACGGCAGGTATTGGAAAGGTTAGCGGGTGACCAGCTTAAAATAATCTGATTAAAGAAATACATTACAGATGTTTGGGAACACTATTCACATTCAGCTTGCAAACTGGTGCTAGCTGGGTCAACACCTGTGATACACCTGCAGAAGAAATGGGGGGTAAATAGCTTCCAAAGGTAATTCTTGTCATGTCTCTTGATGATTGCAGTTAGATGATTACCAGGGTACACATTTTAGATGAATTTCAAATTTCATATTATTTACATCCTTAATTTTATTGTTTATTGAGACAGATTATTCCTTTAACCACAGCAGTGATAATAATAATAAAAAATGGCACAAAATATAATTCTTTCTCAGTCTAAAGTGTTCTGTCCTCTTCTCTTCTCTGGATTATTATGTTGTAGCACTTTAATTTTCTAAGGATAACAATATAATAATGCAGCAGCTGGCTTCCAAAAATAATAATTTTCCTTTGCATTGTTTTTTAATTAGTGCATTATATCCAATACTACATGGAAAGAATAGCAGCTCCAACCTAACACTGTATCATTCACCTTTATTACCCTGTATATTGTCACTTTTTACCTCCATTTCCTTTCCTCATTTTCTGATCTTTGTTCTGTTCTACGATCAAAAGTGTTCAAGTGAAATCTTAATCATACACTGGATGGTGAGAACCAGCAGCAGGAAAGAGTAATGTTTGATAGCTCTAAATGTGCTTTAGCTTCGCTCTTGCATATGTGCAGAGGATTCCTCTCACAGTGGGGTGGATGATTAGGGAGAGTGCTTGGCACTGTGAATGGTTTTCTAGGACAGACTAACCGGTCTTACTGGCCTCACTCAGGGGACAACACCCTCTCCTTCTTCTCCCCTTTTCTCTGTCTATCACTTTCAGTCACATACACACATATTTTTTTTAAATTCGCCATCCCCAGAGAAACACAAAAATGCACAAAGCAGAGACCCAGGATGCATATTTGAGAAATTATTCATGTAATCTATTTTTCTGCATCTGTATTCTGAACTGCGGAACTGTGGTGTGTATTTTGTCTACTGTATGAAATTGCTAATAACCAGTTTTACCATGCATTCTCTTTCTGGCAATGATTTTGTGTGTGCTCTGCCATATCCAAGACTGGATAGGTGCTATGAATAAAACATGGAATCCATTAAAAAATTAATCACCTCTACCTTAGGCATAATTATGGTGCAATTCCTCCTAGAGTGCATGTGTGCATTTGTGAGTGCGAGTGTGTATTTGTATGTCTGCTTAGAGGTGCCTTAGAGCAAATGTTCACATGATTCTAGTGCTGGTCTATATCTTAAATATGTCTTAAAACCTCAGTTTGAACAATTGCCTGCTGCCATAGGTGATCAAAAAACTATATATAAATATATATAACTATATATAAAAATATATACAGTATATATATATATTGTGTTCCTTCTAAAAACGAGGCTGTTTTCCAAGTTGACATTTGGGAGGTTTGGCCCTGATAGCAATTGGCTGTATAAATTATGTAGATACTTGCACGTAGGGTGTTAGAGAGAGAGGACATCATACAATGTAACAAAACCTCACGATGTGCTGTCGAAGAGTTTGTTTGTGCACTATGAAATATTGACAGTGTACATGTTGCGAACAAAACGGCGAGGACACGGTGCTGGATGGCTTTGGGACACAACATACTGCAGACCTGTGGCCACGGGCTGGAGTGAGTGCAGGGAAACAATCAGGAATGGATGCAAAAACAAATATTTACATGCAAGTGCTTCCATCTGAAATGTCTCCTTTAAAACATTCTGCGTAGAACTAAATTGAGTATTTTACTATAAATGTAATAATAATTGAAGTGAAGAGCCTCAGTCAGTTTTCCAATATTTCTAGTATGGTTTTATTGATTCTATAATCACAGTTGTTGTTATTATTAAGTCGTCACCTTAGTGTTTTTCTGCCAACCTGAGAACTCTGCTTTAAAATGCACCCTATACTAACTAAGTTAAAGAGTTCTCTGCCAGCTAATGGGCCAGGATAACTGTTTGACAAAGACACAGTCAGATGATAACATTCACAATGGGTATAGAGTGTCTGTGTGTCTTTCCGTGTGCACACGTGTCACACAGGCCAGGCTGATTTCACGACTCCACTGGGTACAGAAGAGATAATAAATTACAACAGAGCAGCAGCTGGGGGTCTGTGATGTTAGTGTCAATGTGTGTGTGTGTGTGTGTGTTTAAGCACACAATAGATTGAGTAAATATGTGGTTAAATGAGTTAACACATATTTCAAAATTCAACATTTTGCACTGCAGCAAAACTGGAAAACCTGGCCGTTTTACTCATTTCTTTAGTCCTCAGCTTGTCTTCTGTTTGTGGTGCAACTTCCCATATTAATAAAGTCAAATATGACAAGTGATATAAAAAATGGTCTTTCATAAGTGTGCTTAACAATTATTGAAGTGCAAAAAACTGAATTAATTTTGTTTGGAGAGGCATCGACTTTGGAGTTAAAGCTGGCAAAATTTGCATAATTACTGTAACTGGCATAGAAGATTAGTACTGGTGGACTTCTGGTGGTAGCCGTGATAATCAGATGAGAACAGTACATATTAATGCCAAAAAGTTTAATAAAAGAACTATGTGAGACCAGATTTTATATTCTACTCAAACAAGGACTAAACGCAGTATCTTGGTTTATCCAAAATGTCTCTCCCTGGGGAAAGTGGGTCAAGGTACAGTACAGAAAAAAAACAGTGTTAGCATTCACTACATCCCTGTATCTTGAGTGATTCTTGTACCATACATGACAGTCTACATGTTGTTGCCATGACAATGTCAAATTTGGGCTGCTCGTTTATTCATTAACTGTTCGTGAAATATAAAAAGGGATTCTGCTTCTGCTTATTTTCATCTATTTGCATCTTTATTTTTCCCATGAATCTAACAGAAAAAAATGGAAACAATCTATTTGCCAAAGGGTCGAGTGCGTGTGTATGTGTAGAATTAAAGCTTGTGCACAGTTGTGTTTTTGTGTGTGTGCGTAATTGAGTAACCGTGCTTCTCAAGTAGGAGTGGTTTCATTTACCTTCTGGGCACTTATCCATGGCTGACGAGTCTGGCTGGGTGACAGGCTGAAAGAAACCAGAACAACAGTGACTGCATCATCAACTGTTTTATGTAAGTCACAGATAAAAGATCTCTGTAAGTCAGGGTGTCTGGTAGTGAAGTGGTTAAGATGCCACGTGATGGCAACATCTACAGTTTGAGTCCTGGCTGGTGGACCTGTGTTGCATGTCGTACCCTCTAACCTGGTTTCCTGTGCTTCCGTATTGTCCACTGTTAAATAAATGCATAAAAAAGCACAAAAGATATTCAAAACAGCTCTATGATTTATTTTCTCTGAATTTATTCTCAGTTAAATAGTTAGTGATTTCCTTTGTTTCCCAGAATAATGGTGATGTGAACATCTATCTGAACAACTATCAAGTGTTTTATTCATGACATTTGGTGCAAACTTGTCCTCTTCAGGAAGAATGTAACTTGTAATAACAATAGAATATATTTTAACTTTAAATGTATACTATAAATCTTCTGACTCTACTGCCATCATCGAGTTAAAAAAAATGTCCAGTGCTTTGGTTTATGATCAAATGAATTTTTGAATGCTAACACACACAAATTATATTGGTTAACACAGTGACTGTTAATAACAGTGTTTGGCTTGTGATCACGTTAGCATGTTGCATTAGCATTTAGCACAAAGTATGGATGTGGCATGCAGTCAGTGATGGTGAACTGTGACTTGTAGTCCAGGTAAATTTAAATTAAGGTTGCCTATTTTTAGTGGCAGACTACATACTGGGAGCAGTTCATTACTATGTGCAAACACAGTTGTATAGTGCCTAATACTATTCATGTTAATATAGAATTTAAAACTTAGTTATGTTTCTTTTGTAGCCATTTTGCCATTGTTTTTGACACTTGTGTATTTTATTTTTTTTCATCAAATGGGTGATAGTGTAGCTCTAATGCTGCATTCTCATCACTAAACAATATCCAACATTATAACAGTGACAATTAAAATGAGTCTGTGGTTGGTGGTTTCATTGCCTCTACTATGATGATGCTGTTTTTCAGTTTTGAGGGGGGTTCCATCAAAACCTGGTGTTTCACTTAAGCCTCTGGAAATTGCTGTTGACCAACAAAACTACAACAACAAGTGTGTTTGTTGTCAACTGACCTGCTAGTTGTACTCTTGTGTGTCTTGTGTGTATGGTCTATCTGTGTGGGGTTAACTGTCTATGTTTGTCTTCTCTTGTTTTGTTTCCAGCGTGACACACACACACACACACTCACACACACACACATAGTGCTGACAGAGGCTAAAAGAAAGAGCAATGGACAGAGGAATGCTGAGTCAAGCCCCCCTGCCCCAATAAGAGTACAGAGCATGTGGCCTCATCAATAATGGAAAGTCCTCCTTAAAGCCTTGAAAGTCATTCGTATGTCCTGTGTGTGTCTGTGTGTGTGGGGGTGTGGGTAAGTAAAAAAGAAAAATGTGTTAAATTACTTCCTTTATTAAGGGTTCCCACCATTCCTGGTGTGTGTGTGTGTGTGTGTGTGTGTGTGTGTGTATAAGAAGGTTAAGCTTATAGTATTTCATTTCCAGATCACTTTAACTTTGAGGTGGAGCTCCAAGTGTCTGTTATCAGTCGCCACAGCTGCACCTCCGAGGATGTACTGTGATGTGTGTGTCAGCCGGCAGATGTAGTGAAAGCCAGTCTGTGCACACTGCGACTACCAGCCGAGGTTTCCAGACATGACTACACGTTAGTCCCTCCAGCAACTCTGTAATCCCACCCAAATCTTACTTTCTTCAGCTGTGAACTGAGAGTTGAGGAATTTCTGGTAAATGTCCCTAAAGGCTGAGCCCCACACCACATTCAAGCAGCTATTTAATGTTGTTACTTTGATGTATTGAAGTCATCACTTGGGGACATTATTTGGGTTTGTTATGTGTGAGTACATGTGACTGGGCCACCTCTCACTATCACTGTGTTTTTAATGTAAATATATATTAATTGTAATATTTTCTTCATTTTATTTAGCTCACAATACATTTCATATATAATGTACAATTAAATGCTTCAGCGCATAATGTAGCCTATATCATTTTAAATTGTTGTTGTCAAACATTTTTACAATCCCCTATACATAACACCAGTGCTGAAAATTCACAAATACAAGTTATTATTGCAATTTTAATGTGGTCAGGTTTATTTGGCATGGTTTTCTGTATTTGTATTAGGAGTTGGGATCCCTGGTAGGAATAACTGATTCCTCCCTGTCAAAAATTTATATTCTAGGAGCCAGAATGTTTTATGTTAATTTCTCACCCTTTTTAGACCTTAAAGCTTTCCCTGCCAAATGCTAACTGAGGTTATTGCCCTCGATGCTAATGTACTGAAGCCATACTCTCTTACACCTAAACTTTCTCTAAAACTTGGTCAAGAAAAACAAGCTGGCACAATTTTGAGATGTGGATTTAGGTTTCTGCTCCCTGGAGACCTTCAGTACTGTTGCCTGGTTGCTTATTAGGGAGGTTGATCACTGATATTTTATTCCAGCCTTCTGATTACTGAGAGCCATAGCTTGCATCTAAAGGGTCGTGCTTGCTTGTACTTAACTGGTTTTATAATACGTGATTTCTTAAATTGGTATCAAAGTGCTGATCTCAGACGTTATCTCAGGAATAAGAAGTTTTCAAACTGATCTTAGAAACGGAAGGTCACAGATGCACAGGAGGTCACAGGAGTTTACAGGATTTTCATTAATCCTATTTGATCTCTGAATGGGCAATGATTGCCGTACGAGCTGCGTTAGCATTATTATCAAGCAGAGAGGCTTTGTGACCTTTCCAGCGTGCGACAGTGCGAGGAGAGGGCTTTTAATAAAGAGAATAAATAATAAATAATAAATTCCTCCCACCCGAACCCCTCAGGGCCTTCACAGGATCTGTTGTGTTTATTGACCTCAGTTTGCAGAGTTCACAATGTGGCTCATTGGTAGTTAGAGTTATTGATTGGAGTATAACACATAGATGATCAATCTGTTAAAATCGCATTGACTGGGAGCTCAGCCAGTCACCTAACTCTGGGGTCATGGGAGGCAAACAGCAACGTGACTGTTTTAGAGAGGAGGGCGGTGACCCTGGAGCCATAATGTTCTACATGAATGCTAACAAAAGGCCATTTTGTGCGCGCTCATGTGCTGTATATTTTTTATCATAGGTAGTGTGTGCAGTGTGTAAACATACAGAACATTAATCATAGCATGCTTTTACACAAAAATGTCATGGTACACATAAGTCAATACTTCACAAAATGCATAAACGGCTGTTTAAAATATTGCTTGATCATCTGCAATGCAGCTCTCGAAAAAGAAAGCAGAGAAATGGAAAACAAATGTCACAGCCTTGTTTTTGACCTTGTATTAATAATAAAGTTTATTTTTGTATCACTGTTCAAAACTGATGTACAAAAATACTTTAAAACATCGACAAAAAGCCATAACTCCAAAACCATAATGTTTTGTCCTCTTATGTACGTACTCTAAATAAAGAGCTTTTAAATTCTGATCAATTTGCCAATTTACCCATTATTACATGAAAGTAAACCATGAATCAGCAACACTAACAACTGGATCTAATCAGGACAATTACTTGTTCTCTTAGATGGATGTTTTAAATGTACTCATATATTTTTATGTACGATTTGTTTTCATTTAGTGTATTTGTTTAATTTATAAAGTAGTCCAACTGTTGGACATATACTGTAAGGGTTACTCAAGATGGTGGATGCAAATGCACAATGAAGCCAGGAGGGTTGAGGTACAGTCAAGACAAAAGAGAAGACAAGAAGAAAGGGGGAAAGAGAAACAACAAGAAATAACAAGGAATAAAAATCAGAACAGCTTATAAAATGGCAGACTCAGATATAAACAGAAAAAGGGAATGATAAACATGGATGAGGGATAACAGACTAAATTAACAACATAAGGAACTGAAGGGAACAAACACTAAACCAAACCAACTCACAACAAACCCAGGTCAGGTGTAAGTTCAAAATATGATGCTGACGTTTAAGGAACTGAAGGCAAATGAGCACTGCTTCCTGATTGGTAGCTGGGCATGCTTGGGTGAGTGACTGTATATATGTGTGTGAGTGTGTGTGTATCAGGCAACAGGGCAGGACTGTGTAGGCGTGGACAGGTGTGCATGTCAGTGTGTAAACAGACAGGAGGGGAGTGACTTGGTAAGTCCAGGGACAGAATGAGGGGAAATACCAAAACAAAAACAAAGACCAGGTTCATGATAATATACTAAATGTCATTGTGTTTCTGCTTAGTTTAATATGTAAAATGGAAACATGCACCAGTTTTTAAAATATAAACTCCATTTAAACTATAGTCACAGTACTATAATACTATAGTACTACAGTATACACATCTAAAACAGGCTTTATCTATGTCATTCTGGTATCACTTTAATGCTGGTAATAATAGGGTAATAGGGGGTGATATATTGGAAATATGTAATAGCAGGGTATTATCTAGGTAATAACAAGGTATTAGGGAAATAGTATCTCAGTTATAAGATGGAAACTGGGGGTTCCACCATAATATCACTTCATTGTAATAGTAAACCTATTACATTGTTATAACCAAAATATTATCCCCCTGTTAACTTATTTCAAAATATTACCCTACTATTACCAAGCTGTAAAGTTTATTATTATTATTATTATTATTTATTTTAATCTGTGTCTGTGTCTGTGCTGCCTGTGTCTCACTGTATCTCCCTTTCTCCTAGCCAGTGGCAGTGGACAGATGGTGGGATCAAACCCCATCAAACATTTACAACCTCACAGACACAGACACGGCCTCATCGCACTCAGTCCTTGACATCAGAGAGGTCCACCCATACCACCCCCACATGTACTCACACACACAGAAACACACCTAGCTGAACTGCAAGCTCTGAAAATGTTCAAATTATGAGGGGTGATGGAGCTATGATAGAAGTCTAAATGACACAGTAGTTCTTCAGCACTGAATAATTACTATTTAAGGAGAAAGTATTTCATCCTTACATTGAAATTTTGGTCAAGGACTTGCATTAGGACACTGAATCAGTCAGATTTGTTTTACTGCAGTCTTGAGTCCCCAGGGTCTTGTATCTCAAACAAAAGGAGAAGGACGATAGGAAGGGAGGACAAAGATGATGAGTCAAGGGACAGAGAGAGAAAGAGAGTAAGAGGAGGAGGTGGAGGTGGAGGAGGAGGATGACAGTGCTGAGGAGGATGGGAAAAGAGAGAAACAGATGATAAGCAGGCGGGAGAGGTGGAGGCGGAGGAGGAGGAGGAACAGGAACTAAAATGGATAGCTGCGTTGCTCTCGTGCTACAGTATGTTTTAGGCTTTTAGTGAAAACAGTTTTTAAACTAGTGAATGATGATGATAATGTGCAACAAACTCAGAAAATACTCAACTGGACACAACTTCATTGTTCAGGTAAAGCACCACATAAGTCCAGCAGCACGGCACTGTGATTTATTTTATGCTGCTCTGAACTGTGCTTTTTAGTCTCAGACAAATAGATGCACAAGTTTTAAGAAATTGTAATAATCATCATCTTCCTTCTATCCCAACAACTCCACAGAGATTTGGTTGCCAAGTCAACCACAGCCACGTCGATGACAACCATTCAGTATTCAGCTTGTCTTCACCTCTATATTCAACTGCATCATGTTTGCTGTTGTTCTCATCATGTGTATTTGTATTTTCTACGTCTTTTCTTAGAAAATACATTTTCCACCTGCTTTGGGAGTCATTCCAGGATGGCAAGCTTGAGTCACTGGTTTTAATTGTGAGATTATGTTGTATGTTTGGCCTTTATTCGAGGTTTTGTGAGTCAAATCCAGCACTCTCAGTTGGACTTGATTTGCTCAAGAGCTGCCAGCTGCCAGTAGTGAGCAACTGAGATACTGCAACAAAGAGAAATGCAATCCAAGCCACATTTTTCCTCTCTTTTAAAACGTTGACACGATATTTTGAAATGCAAACAAAGTCAATAAATCACGAATGTTTCAAATTTGTAAGGTTCTCAAGACTCAAACAGGCAGACTCTGCTTTGGACTGGTCTGGGAAAAAGACTAATGTGCATGTGCAGGAACGAGGAAGCAAACCAGGAAGAAAGAATTTGTTTTGGCGTGTTCACTGGTTGAACAACTTTCCCTGGACTTAATGGACGCCATCTTTGAATGCCACTCTTCATAATAAATCTGTGTATCTAATTTACATCAGCAGTGAGCGAGTGAAAAGTACATAGTGATGGTGAATTTCTGCTGAATTATTATTTGAAATGATTTTGATAAGATGTAACTCAGAGGAGAAAATCTGCCTTTGAACACAGCACTGCTGGAGTGATGCCTAGTGGAGCTTATTGTGGGACAGCAACACATACTGCAAAATGAGAGTAGCCTCAAAATAATCAAAAAATAAATGAAGGAGGATGTCATGTGGGTTGCAATACTGGAGTGGAGATTTTACTAGAGAAAACATATAGCAAGAAATAACACTTTGAAAGGATTTTACCTTTGTACAGTGATTGACTTTGATGTGGTTGAATAAACATATATATAACCAGCAGTTTTCATTTTGGCTGTGTTTACAATAGAATCTCGTCCAGTGTAGCTTAAGAGTTTTATTAATAGGAAATTGATTGCCTTGGAGAGTCCAGAAGTTTACTATTAAAGTTGTAAAATGTTTCCCATCGGGAGTAACATAGGCTGACTGCGGCAACATCTGCAACCCAAGCAGACATATAACATGACCCAATGGTTCAAAGTTGTGAATTTATGATGGCTTATGCTGCATATTATTTTGTGTGCACAGGCAGTAATCTTGTAAATTTTGCAGAGCACAGTGAGGCAGTTAAGGCATGCAAAAGTCACGCAGAGAAAACTGCCCACTCACACATGCATGGACTCACTGACCACCCACCACAGACACACAGAGACACTACGGCTGTCCCTGCTGCTCATTGTCACATCTCAGCCTGTAATAACCCGTGTGAGTCATCATGCTGTTTTTTCAGACAGGTCATTACCCATAATGACACTGGGCATGCAGGTCACCAGAACAACCCAGGTGCAGAGTGACACAGACGTCACAGTAGCAGTAGCTTTGCCTTCATTTTAATCAGTGCATCTGCTGTTTGCAAACCACCAAGGTGTGCCAGTGTTCTCTAAAATGATTCTTTATACTGTACATTTTTCATTTCAGGTGATTTGAAAAGATAGGCCTAAGATTTTTTTCTCTACATCTTCTTGTTGCTCTCTCTCTTTCTTTTACTCACAGAGAGAGAGAGAGAGAGAGAGCCAAAGACACACACCTCAGACTTCAGAAACTCAAACACGGAGCCAGGGATGAGTCTGAATGCTCTTGCAGTGTTGACAGTGCTTGACTCATTCCGCAGTATGCCTGCAGTCATTGAGATGCATAGCGAGGTCTAAACAGAGCTCTGCCAAGTTGGAGGCAGCCATTTAACCACCACCAACACACACACATGCATGCAGACACAGATGCAAAGGAAGAGAGAGACACACAGAGACCAGGATCATGTGAAAAGCCAATTATCTAGACCCTTTTGCTATTACGGTGTAAATATTTGTAGAGTCTATCCTTTAAAAAAAAAAATCAATACAGTGCTCGGTGTGTTACACATGAAACTTGCAGAGGTGGTGCGTTGTACCTGTTTAATTTTTACTTTCTGCTCACTGCCAACATTGGTACACATGAAGCTACCATGCTACAGTAGCAACTCTGTGAGCAAATCAGTTGGTAGAGCAGTCTTCTACAAACCTCAGGGTCAGTGGTTCAATTCCCAGTTCCTCCTGGCTACATGTCTTGGAGTCCTTGGACAAGGCATTGAAACAGTGTAGCATGTTATGTGTCATATATTAGCAAACTAATATTACAAAAACACAAGTAGAAAGTAAAGCTGAAACTACTGAAAATAATCATAGTTTTGCTGTGAGTCGACAGTGGGACTACATGAAAAGTTCATCCATCCATCCATTATCCTATCCACTTGTCCTCGTAAGGTTCACGGGAGTGCTGGAGCCTATCCCAGCTGTTTACATGAAAAGTCAACAAAGTTACTACAATTCATCCTGAGGTAAACATAAATTTGTGTACCACATTTCAGGGCAATCCATCCGATAGTTAGAATAGAATAGAATAGAATAGGATAACCTTCATTATCCCACGAATGAGAAATTTTGGTGTTACAGAGCTCTTTAGCAAAGAAAATGAATATAAGAACAAGAAAAGATATCTATATACACACAGAAGCAGTAATAAACAAAATAAACAACCCTATATACATAAAGAAACCTACGGAGGTATGGTTGATCAGAATGGGATATGGAATGTAAGCAAGTGGAAGTATTTCATAAAAAACATAAAATGTCAACCTAATGGTGGCACTAGAGGAACGGTCAGAGGCCTTCTAAACAAATTTTCATTTATCTTCTGGGGACTATGAATGTCTCTACAAAATGCCATGTTATCCAACTAACAGGCAGCACTTACCGTATCGTCTTCCAGTGCAAATCTTGCATATGGTTATATACAGCTTGCTCTGAATTTCTTTAATTTCTTACCCAAGACACATTATTGCTCCTTCATTACAGCAAACAATATCAAACATTGACTGTTGGCTTGTGTTTGTTTCTTCTGACACCTCCCTGCCACTGTAAATAAATAAATACATGTTAGCACCATAAAGAAATATTTAAAACTGTTCTCCTTTGCTTCTCCTTTGAAAAAATGTACTGCTCCTGCAAAAGAGCATCACTCAAAATTCCTGTTGTAGGTGACGAAACAACGCAGAAATAGTTCTCCAGGTTTCTTTAAAGCACAAGTTGTTTAGCAGCATGAGGTGATATTTGACTTTTATTATCACCAATGTGAGTCTGTGACTGTGAGTCAGTGTCAGTATTCAAATTGATGCAAACAACCTCATGTTATGAAACGAGCATGATGCTTTTTCTTCCTCTCTCTGACTCCAAAATGGTCCAACTAACCAAATATATAATTTTTTACTTTTTCTGGAAACAAAAATATTATTATTAGCAGGTTAAAGGCTAAATTAAGGTGGCAACCAGGCAAATACTGCATGCTAAACATCAGCATGTTAGCATCTTACTCAAAGGCACAACTCAAAATCCAGCCTCACAAAGCCTAAATTAGTATGCCTCAAATGGCCTCAAAAGCATATTTAGCTTATACATACTAAGACCAATGTATGTGATCTTTAAGGAACATTTAGTTCAGCAAATGTGATAAGGCAGCAGGCTTGGTACAATGAAAGGATGATCATGTGTGATCTAAGCTGATAACGTGGCGTATTTTCATGTCGATCGTGTCTCCATCAGCAGCAAACTCAGTGACACTTTCACCATTTTTAAGCCCTGTGAGCCTCAATCTGATATAGCAACCTAAGAGGTAATTACATGTCAGAAGAAGTGTGTGTAAAAGAGAAGCAGTGGTGCAGTATGAATATATGTTGCAGTACAATAATTAAAGTTCTCAGTCACCTTGTCATTCAGTTAGTTGGTTCACCACATCCACTGAAACACAATGTTGCACAAACTATGGGCCAGACTACCACGAAATTCAATTTGGACATTTATATGCACATTTAACCTCACAGCAACACATTAGTGAAGCAAAAGGTACCAAAAAATTAAACGCCACATAATTTAATCCAGACATTCATGGTCCCCATGATGACCACATTGACATTTCTTTAGTGTCTCTTCAGCTAATCATGATCTAATGTGTAGATTTCCGTGCTCTTAATAGAAGTTTATAAAGAGAGATTTTTTTTATTTTAATTGATTTTTCTTTGGGACAAACAACTGCAAATAAAAACCATCTATCTTATAAAATTACGCATTCATGACTTAAAAATGATGACGATGTCTAGGATGGCAAAAATCAAGATGTAGATGTGCGAGTAACAAGCCCATTATTCCCTATTTTTACTGTTTAACTTTGGAGATTCACTTCAGACTTTATACGTGCCCTTTTCCCACTGTGTCCATTACTATTATTCAGTCAGGTAATGCTCCTCTTGGGTCTGCAAACCTCACAGCAGAGCAGACATCTAACTTTTTTTCCCGCAATAATATGATAATCACCTGATGCTGCTATTATAATTGGGGTCAAGGAGAACTCATCAGTTATAAAGAAGTATCCCCCTTCTCATCCCTTTCTCTGCCTCTCCCTGTTCATCTCCATTTTATCATCTTCTGTGGAAGGTGTCATGGCACCCAGAAAAAAAAAGTGACCTTGCTGTTCCACTTCAATTCATATCCATTTCTGTGTGTGTGTATTTGATTGTGTGTGTGTGTGTGTGTGTGTGGTCCTCTAAAAAGGCCCCATAGGAGATTTTTGTCCCACATAGGCACCTGACAGAATTGTCTCAGAGGCCTGGAACAACTGGAACACAGACTCTGTTCACACACACACACACACACACACACACACAATGAATATACACACACCTGGAGGCAGAAACAAATGGAAGAAGATCATGAGGGCCATATGAGAGCAATAACTGTACTCTCAATACATCCTTGTTTTCCAGGAAGCTCTTAAAATTCCTCTGAAAAACTGCATCGTAACTCCTTAAGGTCATGATGATATATGACTTTTGTTATCAGTATGAGTCTGGTATTCAGATTGATGCTAACAGCCTCATCTTTTGGTCATTTTGTCTGTTGTCTTTCTTTGACTCTAAACAGTGCCACAAATAACTCCCAATGCACACTGGCAAGAACAAGTTTTGAAAAATCTACACACACACAGTGTGTATTCTTTTTATCTTTTATTGGTTTTATTTGCTCAAGTGATTGTAAACGGATCAGAAAACATAAAAAACTGCCTGACAAATCTGTGGCATTGTTCAGTTTGTGTAGATATTCAAGCGTGATTCAAGTTTCCAAAGGTGTGCTTGTTGGGCAGTGTTCCCGAACTCTTCAGTCCAGCTTCTACAGCTCGATGGGGTTCAGATCTGGTGACTGAGCTGGCCAAGTCAACACAGAGAGTGTTCCAGCAGCTACTTTCTTCTCCAGATGATTCTTACAACCAGGAGAAATGCTTGGGGTAATTGTCTTGCTGCAAAATTAAGTTAACCATCAGTCAGTTGGTGCCCAGAAGGAATGGCAGTTTCTTTAGTATGAAGTGGTATCCATGCTGAAAGAGGGTGCCTTTCACATGATGCAGATCGCCCACTCTCCAATTGCCAAATTCCCAGATGATCATGTTTCCACCTCCGTGCCTCACAGATGGTGTTAGGCAGGCATCTATCATCTATCTATCATCTTTTCATGAGCTTTGTACTGTATGTTCTTCGCTTGGATCCAAACACCCCAAACTTGGACTCATCTGTCCACAAGACTTGGTCATCTGAAGTTCACTGTTTGTGCACTTTGGACTACCACTACACCCTTTTCTTACAATTTGACAACCATAGTAGGGCTTTTTTCTTGGCAACTCTGCCCACGAGGCCGGCTGACCTGAGTCTCCTACGTACAGTGTCGGTTTCACTGGTTTTCACTGGTTTCTGTCTTGTTTTATTCAGTGATGCAGCCAGTTCAGGAGCAGTGAGCAGCGTTGTAAGTCTGCACTTCCACTGCGTCTTCTGTCCCCATGCCTCTGGAGACACCTTTTAAATAACCTTTTAAAGAAATCTGTAACCTTCTTTTCTAAAGGTCATTAGGTAATAATGATAATCAGTTTTACATGGTTTATCTGCTGATTAAATTGTTTCAGACGAGTGAGGAACAGTTTTTCTGTATTTTGGTATTCATTTTTTTACATTTCAGTGTAAAAATCTTTCTGAACCTTTTCTTGTCAGTGTACTCTTTTTGTATTTTTATGGTGACAACTGAAAAAGGCTGCTGAAACATTGTCTGTGTAGACACACCGCCATTTTGTTTGCAGCACAAGAGCATCAAGGTTACGCCTGAGTTACCCATTCAGGCACAAGTCACTGACTCAAAACATCTGACACTGTTTGTCTGTCAGTCTTGCTTCTGCTGTCAATTTCTTGACACTTGTAGATACAGTTTTCCTGCAGTGTATGTGACTGTACATGCTTAGTATATGCTATATATCTATTTATATCTCAAAAATGTGTTTCTCTGTCACCCTCGCTCTTATCTTTCCCTGACTCTCTCTTTTTGTCAGTCTTTCTTTTTTGGTGTCCTGATACCGTCGAATGCCATGGGTAGTAAAAATAAGATGATGAGATTGCCATAGCAACATAAAGGAGTGACGTACGGGTTATTTCTGAGGCCGCATGGTCCACAGTGAAGAACTTGATGACACTGATGTATCATCGAGAGGAACAGGACCAATACACATTGCACTCATTTTCCTCCTCCAGGTTTAGCAAGCTAATCCAGTATGCTTAAACTGTGGGAGCTTCATCTAATATATACCAATCTTTTTTGTGCACATTATTCAAGGATGGTTTGCTGAATATTCAATTGATGCTGACACACCATCACACTCAGTGTGGTCAAACGTTTTGCTCAAGGGCACCTTGTCGGTCATTGTCAAGGGAAGGAAGAGTGTTACTCATTCAGTTTCCTCACACAAGAGAGGTAAACTGAGCCTTTAAAATCACACTTTCCTCATTCTTGCACCTCATACCCAACATGTTTTGTTTCACCTTTCTGTCCTATCCTGTTGCTCTCGTCCCCTTCCGCTGTCTCAGACAGGCTTTTGCTTTTTGTGTTCCTCTTCTTGTTCATCATCACTATTATCTTAGCCTTCGCCTTTCTCCTGTCTTGCAAATGCAGTCCTCGATTTTCGCACCCACAGCCTCACCATAGCAACTGAAGTGACTGCATGACAGACTGCACGTCAAGGAAGAGAAGAGAGGAAAGAGGAGAATGGAGGAGAGGAGATCGAGAGCTGAGGGATGGAGAGAAACGGCCGCCTGCTTGAGAAACGATAGTGAGGGGAAATGCCGAGCTTTGGTATCTAAAAAGATAAGTAGGTCAGTGATAATCTGGGGTTGAGTTTAGTGTATAAATAAATAATGAAGTCTGCATCACAGTAAAAACACCATTACAGAAGGCGGAAAACTCTCTGAAAATGAAAGCCTACTATCGTGTGCCACATTATGAACACAGATAGTGTCTCCCATTCTCTAGGTACAATTGTACTGGCTCACCATCACTGTAAAGGATAAAGGGATGAATGGATGTGTAGTGATAAAGGCACAAGTATAGCCTGAAGAAGCTGACTGTAAGACAGCGGAGATGCAGAAGATAGTAAAGAGGTAATCAGTTGCAAATTTTGTTACCACACGGTATCTGTGTATTAGAGAGAGAGAAAAAGCCTGGACCTCGTTGGGAGATGGAACTGTTGGGAATATGAGGTGCATTAGACAGATGGGGCATGTGATAGGTCACATCTGGTAATGGAGGAGAGGAGAGGAGAGGAGAGGAGAGGAGATGCAGTTTAAACATTTAGGGGAACATGCAAATCAGTTTTCTTTCCCATAGACATACTGTGCATAGTTGAGTTTTATTCTAAGAAACCAAAATGTACAATGTGAAGAAATTAAGAACCAAAAGCATCAGTACTTTGTTGAGTTTACAGTGACTTTCAGATCATCATTTTCAGTCCCAATAGCAGCTGTTTTCAGTGAAAACAACTCTACAAACAGAGCACTACGCTACCTGCTCCAAATTACAGACAGGCACAGTTACCAAGTAGCTAGTGAACTGTAACTGTGGAGCATTTTGCAGAGAAATAGCCACAAATCCTCCTCTGGAGAAGCTAGAAACCAAAACCACAGGTAAAAAAGGATGAATTTTGGAGTGGATCCATCATGTTGACAGAAACATGACTCCAAGTGATTGATAATGTTGCTCCATAACTGCTCGATGTGTATGTGTAAATAAGCAACCGTTTAACAATGTTGTTGTTCTCACCAGCATTTGTAACTCACTAGCAGCCAAATCTGACTTATGTGCATAATGCATTTTGTTTGTAGACACCATATATGAACAAAAATGTAAAAAACGTCAATTTGTGATTGTAAAATAACAACACAGTATACAAACAATTATGCCATTTTCTCCATTTTCTGGAGCCAAGCAATCCATCTTCCATGCCTACATTGTCACTCCATTTCTGATCAAAACCTTTTTATTTGTTTGGTTTAAACATCCAACACATAGACAGACACTCGTAGACAACTTTGAAACACAACAAATGTGGTCAAGATGAAAGAAGATTGTTCTCATTTGAAGGTACAGTATATATTTTTTTTCCTCATTGTCACAGGTGATGTCACACACCTTTCATGTCACACAGTACGTCTTGTTCTCGTGAACAACACCTGTACTTGACACCTTATTGATACCTGAGACACTGCTGTGCTGCCTGACACACTCCTTTGCCACCAGTCTCTAATGATTGGATTTATTTTCCTTTTCCATAATGTGGTATAATAATGCCACCTTTCGTTTCCCTCTGAGCTGTAAGATACTTACTGAACAAAGGCGGCGGTGGACTCAGTCAGCACCTTCCCTTCTATGGTTATGCTTTAGTTTCCTAATCTGTTTAATTTTGTCAGCCCCATTCACACCAGCACTCACTTCACACAAGTGACAACAGATCACGACTATATACAGTATACGATGTTTAAAAACTATATACTGCATGCAGATTGTGTCCTGCAACATGTCTCTGCTGCACTCTTGTAAACCACTGTTTTCACATGTTGAATTATGAACTAATGCTGCCATAGTCATCATAACCCCAGTGTCTGTGGTGTTTGTGTTCTCACATGTAGGAACACACAATTATTTTATTTTGTCCTTTACCGACCATTTGCAAGAAGGAAGAGCTCCAACACATTATTTTGTCTTTTCACTTCATTTCTGAGTGAGAATTTGTTGCAATGTGTGGATTGATATATGCTACTTGTGTTCACCTTGTGCCAACATGTTAGTAACCACCTGAGTAGTTTTATAATATAACAAGTGACTACTAGAGCCTCAAGAAAATGAGAGATTTTTCATCTAGAGCAGTCTGATAAATCACCTGCTGTAGTATTTGAACAGAGGCACAAGCAAGATCAGCTCTCATGTTTCTTGTACAGTAATAAGAATGTTCTGATATTTGCATTTTATTATGTGTTTATACCAATGTCATAATTGATTTTCCATGATACAGGCTTATTATTAGTAATCATTCCTAACTTAGATATCAACATAATGAACAATGCATTACATAGTTGAGTAAAGTTGTGTGTTTTAATTCCAGGATCCAGATGAACAAAGTAAAAATTATCCTGCACCATCATATCAATAAGTTAAGTGTACATTTTAAATTGTCAGCACATAAACAGCTACTGCAACACACAGTAGCCGAGCTAATTTTAAACTAACACTAAAAGTTGTCTTTTTAATTTGACATCTGTGGAGGATGTGGTGTTGTTTGACCATACAACCTCTTCAATAATATTCAGAAATGTTTAGTAGGCTGTCTGAACCCGTCTCCAAATCTCATCTCCATCTTAAGGCCAAGATAAAGGAAAAAGTTCATTCTATTAACCTTCTTCAGTTTAAGATGTCTTTACAAAATCGTTATAACTGAAGATGCTCTTAGATATTGTCTTCGATTAACAAGTGCCTCCTACCCACTCACTTCTTAAGAAGCTGCAGGCAGAAACAAAAGCTCCAGGACTTGTTTAAGGTTTTATTGTTTTTCATTTTTAAGTCTATAACTTTATCATAAATGCAAGTGATAATGTTTAAGATAAAAATAACACACACAGTGATTTAATAATTCGTTTGAATAACTGAGCTGACCTCACTTTCCTGATGGTTGATTTTTAGTTTCATTTCTTCTCTTTTGTTTGTATTTATTGTGATTGTTATTTGCAGCATTCTTATACACAGCAGGTCTCCATATATCGATAGCGTGCATATTCATGGAACCTACAGGAGACACCCCTACTTGATTTAAGATTTAATGTGAGTTTAAGGGTGTAAATCAAAATTTAATTGTTTAGAGCAGCAATCTGAAAGCTGTAGATAGTTGCACATTACACTTTGAGTCGAAGTTAAGATCTGTCAACATACCAGGAAACAAGACCCAAGACTGGAACACATGCACACAGCTACAATTTGAGTTTAACCCAACTAAATTTTCATGCATGTCAGTCTGGGAGGATGTTTCCTCTTCAATTACATGTACGGCTCTATATCATAAAACTGAGAAATGACACGGGGGAACCTGAGCACTGGTTCTTTGTTTCCAAATTTGATGTGTGCCAGATCACGCAGCGTTGGCTGTAATGGGTGATCTGATTCCCCAGGACAATGGGTGACCTCATCATGTTATTGAACACCAACCCCGGTATCTCTGGTTACTGTCGTCGTAGCAACGCATGCTAATGCAGCATGTCCAGATCTGCGTCGATGATGACAGCCTGGTTTGGACAGTTAATCCCATCCTATCAGCAGAATCTTCCTTTTTTTTGCTTTCCATTAACTCTCCCAGGCCCTCATCCTCCTCATTGTCTGTTTCTAACCTCTGTCATTGTTTTGGTTTTGTTAGGAATCATGACTGATCGTCTTTTCCAGCCAGACTTATTGAAATATGCTTAAACATCACACAAAACAAACACTGAACACATTTTTGCTGCTTGTGCCAGGATTTTATTGCCAGTAAGGCTAGTTTTTGTCATCTATTCTAACACCGTCCCATGGGTTGTGTATAGACATTTGCCAGTTTTTAAAGGCAGATTAGGAAAAAAATTAAAAGGCACAATCCTGCAATTTGTAAAACAACCAGACATGTAAGGCTGACTGAGAATAAACACTAAACCAACTAATACCAACTGACAGATCTTTATGTCAATTAAAGTTTTTTTTATTTTTATGAGTTGTATCCTCTTGCACTCTCCTCCTGTCTATAAATTGCAGGAGCAGTATGTGCTTCTGCTTAATTAGAAAGAACAGCAGGAAAGCAAATATAGAATCCATGACACTATGTGGGTCCATCTTGGACATCTTCTTTTACTGTATGAACTGAACTTTTCACAGAGTTGGAAAAAATAAAGCAGATTAAATGCTTCACAGGGGGCAGAACCACTGTGTTTTAAAAAAAAGTTTTATTCTTATTCTGCTTTGAGCGTAAAAACACATCTTGTAATCTTCTTGTAGTTGCCATAAGATGGAATATTAAATAAGAATAACTTCAATCAGACTGAAGGGATATTGCCCATATATCCACAGTTTTATATATTATAGCTGCAAAGTTGGATGAGATGAGATGATAGACTATCTTTTAAACTGTTAACGCTTTTTCAAATAACTACGACCATTAAGCCTATGTTTATTATTGTAATGATGAAGGTCCTCTAACCATAATGAGGTATTTATTGTATTTTAGGAGAAATCTTTCCCTTAACCTAACCAAGTTGTTTTTGTGCCACATCATAAAAGTGTTAATTATTTGTTTTTTCTGCTGCTGGTATGGCCACAATGCTCTAATGACTTGCAAATAGCATAGGGACAAACCATCTGTGGTTATATAAGTTAAGGTACTTGTTGGTTAGAGTCAATCAACAGAAGACAAACACACTTCAGATAAAGAGAGAAGTGCATCCCCAACTCCAAACTACAGACATCTTGGGAGTTGTGTGAAAACAGAGTTGTGTGTTCTCCCCCTGGCAGGATAATGACAAACTGATGTTGATGAGTCCAAAGCGCTGCTCGCAGTGGATGAAACTAACGTCAAACTACCTGTTGATTGCCTGTATGTATTTTCCAAACATCACATATAATTTTTTATTTCTACATATGCCAAAGACAGTAGGTCTGATGTGGGGGGTGTGAAGACTTGTGGGACTGTTTAACCACACCTTTGACAAAGCTTTGCTGTGTAAACAAAAGTAACGTAATGAGCAATGTCAAATTTGTTGTCAAGTTTGTTGAGTAGTAATTTCTAATTATTTATATTTACTGAGTATTGATTACATTTATCCAAAAAATGTTTGTATCTCTGTAGCACAACTTTTACAAAAAAAAGTTTTTGAAAAAGAGATAGAACTACTTCAATAGCATACCTGTGAAATACATGCATTAAACACACTGGCTTTCATCACATTCTACCTCTCTGTGGCCTTAGAGTGAGTTTCATAAGGTCTCTGGTAGAGAACACTGTGTGGTCTGACCGGGCACAGCTGCTGTTTATGATCTCCTGTTGTTATTCCTGCTCCATTAGGACACCACAGAGGAGCTGAGGGAAACAACAAAGGCGCAAGCACACACACACACACACACACACACACCTATTCACATAGCCAGAACATTTTTTGATTCTAAAAATGGCAACTACAGACCACCTGTTAAACTACAGTATTCCTCTAAAAAGCTAAGTTAATATGTAATTATACTTATTTCTGATTCCCTGTCTAGTCTACGATCATGACTTTGTGACCTGAGACCTGGACGTGCAGAAACTTTCTCGGAGTTAGGGGCTCAAATTAAAAAGGGGAATCTATCAGTACTAAGGTATTAAAGTGTAGTATTAATATTACAGCAGACTTATTGTAGGCAGACCTTGTTGTGTAGGTTACTTTTCACTCAGGCACTTTGTTCAGGATCATCTGTCATCTATCCTGGGACAGCTCTTCCTGTCCTCAGTCCCAGAATACAGAGGAGCAAACTATGCTCTTGTTGCTGTAATGATGAGATAAGGAAGAATGTTTGCAGTGTCAGTCAGTGTGTGCCTGCACTCAAGGTCCGCAACAAGACTCCTGTCAAGACAATGCTTCCTTGGCAACAAGGTTTTAGTGTTTGATGTTAGGGCTAGGGCTAATAAATGGAAATTTGTTCACTTTAGTGTGCTTTACTACAGTTTTGTACATTTAAAGTCAAATGAATTTAGTTTTATTGACTTGATTGAGTTATTTATTAACTCCCTGAGGTCACTGGAATCATGACCTATGATTGCAAAACACAAATTTGTACTTTTATTAAATTTTTGTAACAGACTATACTTACTTATCTAATGTCGATCGTACAAAAAAACTCTTTATCATTGCCAGCCATTTTGCAAAACACTTCTCCAATCACACTGTGTTACTGGGTGGTGAACTATGCATTTATCAAAGTTTTTAAGGTAAATAAAGACAGTAAAGTTTTTTCCTCCATGCACGCTTGGTAATCACTATAGATTGTACACATTACATATTATATATATTGGGCCAACAATAATTAAGTCTTTATTCTGGATAAAATTGAGAATTTAACGTAGTCAGCATTCAAACTGTTTTGCAGAGGTGTCTGGAGCTTTAACAACAGCCAGTAACTGTTTAACGATAAGTTGTGTAGTGATTCAGTTATTGTAGGAAGTAGAATATGAGGTCAAAAATAAGAAGGATAAAAATCTTGTTTGAATTTTTATTCTCCTTACTTTTATTTTTATTTTTCTGCATCTTCTGTGTGAAACGTATCGCCCAGTGACAAACCCATAGAGATTCAGTTTGTCACTGTGCGACCAGGATGACTCTGCAACATCCAAGAGCTTTAGCCCCCTTTAGCTCATTGTTTTGGTTTTACTGTCTACAACTTTACTATTTTGCATTTCTCTGCATTACTCGGTGTTCTTTCCAAATGTAGCAGGAAGATGTTTCTAACAAAAGCTGCTATATAGCTGGCAGAGAAAATTAGCAACTAGGTAAAGAACACAATAAAACATTTAGTGACTAAAGACCAAGATATTTCACTTAAGAGTTGGTGGATCCCAAATTAAAGTTAAAAAGAAAGTGAATGTTGGACCTTTATTCATTAGGTGGACACGGAAATGCCAAACCAGTGATAATGCAATAATGTAAATAAGCTATTGCTTGTTCATAAGGGTGTTTACAGCTTGTTGTTCTGAAAAAACTGCTCAATAAATCACATAAATTCACATTGTTACATAAAATAGCTGTTGCATTACTCTACATAGTAATTTGTTATTAGGCATGTTAATTTAATTGATAGAGGAAATACATTTCCTGATATTTCCAGAAATACAGTGAGAGAACCCCGGTCTAATGGTTTACAACCCACCTTTTACAAGTCTGAGCCTGTGTGTGTTTTTTTATCGATTGACCTCTTTCTGTCTTTCTCAGCTCCTACCATAGAGTGTATGCTGTGACTTGATGTTGTTGTTCAGAGTAGCATCCTTTTGAGACACCTGTGACCTTCCCTCCTCTCCTTTCACTCACCTCCTCCTCTTCTTCTCCATCTCTCTTGGCCTCTGACTGTCTGCCCACATCTCTCGTCTCTGCAGTCATTTTTCCTCCCCCTCTCCTCTCTGGACACTGAAGAGAGAAACGGGCAGAGAAGGGCAATCAGCTCCTGAGACATATAAAGAGATGTGAAAAGCTCAGATTACATCCATTTTATCTAAAGAAATCATGATCTGAAGCTTTTTCAAACACATTTAGACACAAAGACAGAGAGGAAAACTGTCATTTTACCTATTTTGTATTGCAACTATTAACAAACATCAGCTGTACACTTTCTATAAACTCTTAAAATCACTGACATTTCTTTGTCAGTTTTCCCCAACATACACTCACTCTCTTCATTTTAATGTTGGCATCACACTATCCACACTATTCAGGAACCATGAAGAACCACGCAAAGACTTTGCAGATGTTAGACATTGCAAAAGAAGGCAAAAAAAACCCATACATGTTTATCTCTTTGTCTCATAAGGCATAAAAGATCATTGTCTTCTATTACATGACACACATGAGGTGACACAAGTTGCACTGGTCTTCTTGTTCAGTACTCACCCTAATCATCATGAAAAGATGAGGCACACCTAAAGATTGCGTAACAATATTGTGTGCTCCAACATGTTTCTGTTAAGTGGCTCAATCTTACCACACTGTAATACAGCAGGAGACTATGATGATCAGAACGTTTGGACAGGTTGTGTCTTTTTGGCCTCCTGAGGTAGTGGAGACATTGAACAGTTACAGTTGCCCAAGGCTCTTAAATCTTGACTTGTTCTTTGTGATGCCCGATGTCGTCTTTTTCTCATCTTACACAGATATATCTTTAAGGTTTGGTTAGGTCGAGGCACAAAAACACCTTGATTAGGTTGGGGAACTGTGGTCATGCTTAAAAGAATCCAGTGCTAACTAGAAAGCAGGAAGCAAAGAGTAGGCTCCACTTTTTCAGCTCGACAGGTTTTGTTGACTCATGCAGCCACTCCAAGTTCCCCCCACTGAGGTCTTTGTGGCTGTATAACAGCATCACACTACATCCTCTTTTGCTCCTGTCAGACAAGAGTCATAATTGAGAGAGCGCGATTTTGTTGTCAAACTATCTCAGCAAGTATGTAGGTTATAACATAAACATCAACAGAAAATACTTATGAATAATATTTCTATGTCATATAACACATAATTACACACAGTGTCCCTTTGCTCTCATCCCTTATTGTCAGACAAATAGCAAAATGACCAAACAAGACACACTGAAGCACACTTATTGTGCTGTATGATTAACAGCACAATCACATACTGACACACACAGTGAGAGGATTGTTGTGTGAAGTTAGTTCACCAGGCCTCAGGCAGCAGCACATGGTGAGCCCATGTGACCTCATCCATGTGACCCTCTGTCTCTCTCTCTCTGTCTCTCACTCTCTGTCTCTCACTCTGGGGCATGTCTGCATTGCTACAGGCTGGAGGGTGCACAACATCTGATACACACATATGACAAACACATACTGTATTCTGAACAGCGCTGTAGATTTAACATACACACACGTGGACAGTTATGAGACAGCAGGACCCTGGGCACAGACATGTAACAGACCCCCACCCCTCCTATATAACAGCAAGAGCCAGGCTTTTTGGTTGGCCTGTCTTTGTGTTTGCCATTGCTTTTTGTATTTGTAATAATTTTATTTCCTTTTTTGGTTATTTTTCAAGTCCTTGATGTCACATTGCATCACATTGTGGCTATTCTGCATGTCTTTACAGCCGTTTTGGGTTTCTTTTTGGTGCTTTTTGTCTATATGTGGTCATTTTGAGCTTCTTTATAACTGTTTCATTGACTCTGTCACTGCCTCGGCCCCCCTAAATCCTTTGGCCCCAGGACTTGTGTCCAGCAGGCCTTTTCAGTAATCCATCCATGAAGTTACATATGGTGCTGTAAACGGGCACACGTGTTTCACAAACACACAAAAAAACACATAAAATTACTCAGATTAAGCTGCACACACATCTACTCTTTGTTGGCCAGAGATTCATGTGACACTGATCACATGCCCAACTTTCACTTCACTGTGAAGCTCTCAACTCTAAGTCATCCTGATGCATAACAAACATGAACCCTCCACACACACGCTGTGTTAAAAATGTGAGTCTGATTGAGTTAACTTGGGAATGACAGAGTTGTCTTGGAAACAAGCCAAATGACCATCTGTAAACACTATTTGACAAGCTAATTGCTATCCGCCTAAACAAGCCAAATGTCATAATATTTTATCCCCACTCTACCAGCCACATGTGATGGAAAATTTCACAGCAGCATAAAAAAACATAGGGATAGTGGCATTTTTACACACTGCAGAAACAAAATGAAAATTTCACTCAAACAAGCCTGTTCAGGGAAGTGATGTGTTACTGCATCGTTCAGGACCATGCAGTACAGTTGTCACCTGAATGGTGATACTGTGAAACACGGTACGCTGCAGCTCTACAGTATTCAGCGGCGCCAATTTATTTGTGAAAGGAACTTAAGATATAATACAAAAAGTGGTGCATTGCCAGGGTAAAATATAAATCAACATAACCAAATGTTATGAAGGTACAAAAAGTAACAGTTTATTTTTATTTTGAGAATTTCTGAAATCCTGATGTTGATGCTGTTGAGGAACAGTCTGTGTGTGATTTTTTTAAAGGTTGCTAATCTTTCTCTGATGTTTATTCCACTGTGAAATAATTATTTTTTTAAAAGCAGTCTCGCTACATTTCTTACATCAGTAGCACATTTCTGAAATAATGAATCATGTTTATGGGACTTTCCATGATCTAAGATAAACTTGTATCCACTAGAGCACACTATAGTGATTTTACCATAGTTAAACAATAGTTACTGTGTGAACACACTGTGGACTTTCGACTTACTAATGGATTGACCTACAGTGCAGGTGGTTCAACCAGTTATTAAAACACTTCTTCACTTACTTTTTCCACCATCACTTTACATGTTTAATAGATGTGTTCAAACAACATAAAAGATTAAGACTAATTATCTTTTACCGGCTTAGACATTTTGTGTTTGTTCATATTTGTGACTTTGGTGAAGCTCAAATCAAATTTCATGACCAATTTATGCAGAAAACCAAGAAATTAATTGACTTTTTCTTGCCATTGTATGATGTCAAGCAGTGACATTTAATGCACAGTAGTGTAGGGCTTGTGGGAAATGGGACATGGTAATGGCAGCTAAAAACAGAAATGCTGGAGATTTTCAAAAATATATGAGATAAAGCACAGAATGTACTTAGGTAAAGATTCTGTTTCTGCTGGATTTTGTATTTAGTTTTCTTACTTCTCCATATGTTCAATTAAATAAAAATAATATTTTTTTCAGACAACATTTAATGTATCCTTACCTGGTATTTGATGTTTTAGTATTAATGGTATATATGCATGCATGTATTTTTTTATGTTAATGCCAATAATGAAGTAATAATCTATTTGAGACAGGTTGGTTGACTGAACGTTCAGTTCAAGTTAAAACAACAAAAATATTCCTTTAACCCATTATTTTATTCTGATAATAGGCCACATTTTTTATATGATGTACAGTGAGTGTCTTTTAAAGTTAGGGAAGAATAGGACATCCCGTACCTCACACCTGCACTGTGCTACGTGCTCAATAAACTGAGTAACCAATTACATTCTCCAAGCCACTCTGTGTTGCTGCTTCTGCTACTATTACTCTATTTCTGTTGGTTTTATTGAAATCCAGTCTTAATAATGCAGTCTTTACAATGTATGGGAAAGCCTTAGGCAAGATGACAGCAAACAGTTACTCTATACAGGATCAAGTTAAGTACATAATAGTATATACAGGGTCGTGTCTGTGCATGTGTGGATGACACTTGGAAAATCCTCTGAACACTTTTAGACTATGTGAAATATGCTCTTGTTCATCTTGCGACTTCAGAGTCTCCTCGTCTCCTTCTCTCCTTCTTCTATTCCACCTTCTCCTATTATGCGTCTGTTTTGGAAGACCTAAGTTAACTTATCCTAAGAAAGAACTGTGTTACAGTGCAGGCAGAACATATAAAGGCTGATGTGTGCTCCGTGTGGCTAACGTAATTTGCTGTGTATGTACCGAATGTGGTTTAGCAGCTTAGAGGAGGAGAAGGGAGGAGATGTAAGAGAACTACAGCTCTGCAGCTCTAGCCGTGTGTCCTAATTGATTGAGACACCTAACTTCCATTAATTCAGCTGATGAAGCTTTTCACTCTCAGGACTGCTGGCTGGACACAAACAAACTCACTAGCAGGGCAGCAGAGGAGACGTTTACAGAGTGGCAGAGATGGGGAGGGGGTGCACGTGTTTTGTTAACATGTCGACCCACAATCAACCCCCTACACTCACACACCCACCATCACGACAACCGAGTGGAGACAAAGTGCTGATAGTGTTGTTCCCATTCCAGGGTTGGTGAAGGCACATGCATGGCTGGCTGGAGCTGTGAAGATAATGTGGCATGCTAGGCAGTAGACAGTCCTACTGGTGGCGCAGAGGAATGTTGTCTGACCCTGTTTGGAATATGTTTTTTTAAGACTAGCCACAGCTTGAGGTCTCAACCTGGTGCACATTATCTAATCTAGTGTGTAGCCAGTGCAAATCCAGCCTTACATGTCCAACAATCAACAAAAATCAGCTCAGTCCAACGCAGCCTTAACCTAATCAAACTTAAGCATTGACAGCAGTGTGCAGGCAGATTATAGAGTAGTGCTTTCCATTGAAGGCAACCCTGCACTTCTCACCCCCTACCCTCTTCCCCCTAAAGCTCTTCCAATCCCTGCCTCATTCTCAGCCTCGCTGCTGCATGTGCATGTGAGCCATAAATAGCATCCGACAGGCTGAGGGCAGAGAGAGGGATCTGCAGATGAGAGACACACGACCCTAAGATGACACCTGCTACTGCAGTCTCCCATGCAGCCACAATCTGCTCTGATTCTGGATTATGCAGAGGGAACGGATAGAAAGGCGAGGCATAGCAAAGAAGGAAGGAAGAGGAGGAAAGAGGAGATATAGGATGCAGGAGAGGACAAGACAGGATTAGAAATGCTCCATCATATTTGGTACTGGCTTTCTATTGAGGTTTCCCAAGCTTCTTCATAGATATTACACTGATATTTCATCATTGCACACTACAGTAGATTAGATTTCTGCCCGTAAATCCCTTTTCATACTTGAGCATGAAACGTCAATGGTATTAGTTGGAAAGGAATAATCTGCCTCCGTGTGAAAGCCACATTGGAAACTAGTACATTAGGAAACTAGTACAACAAAGTGAGGGAAGTGAGGGGAGAGAAGAAAAAGAGAGGAGACATGATACATGAAGTTGTGTGTGGCTTAATACATACCATATAATATTACATAATCACCATTAAACAAGGCCGATTTGTTTTTCTTCTTCTTCTATTTTTATTATAATTGATATAACTTCACACTATGATAGTTGTAGGAGGGTAAAAATAAAGCAAAATTCACATATTTTGGCTCAGTGAGGCTATTCTGGTGACTCCATGAGCAAAGTGTTTGTTTCAGCAGGCTAACAATGACATGCTAATGGGCTGATTAGAGGGAATAACATGTTTGTTTAAGGCGTTAGTGAAATTTTAATCTGATGGTTTGATGATTGTGATGACAGGCACTAATGTCTGTGCATTTCATGGTAATCTAGTAGTTCAATCTGGACCAAAATTGGTGCACCAACCAACTGATATCATCTCCTGTGCTAAAACTGCTTTTAAAAGTGACATTTCTCCAGGGCTGTCAGATTTCTTCGTGGCTTTCTAAAGCAATAATCTGCAATATTCACACCTGATGATATTTTTCTTTCTATTAATGATGCAACAACTAGCAAAGAAAATGTGGTAACACCAACACTGCTGCTGTAGAATAACACCAAAAACAGCCCAAAAATATGTGGATCGCCACCTGAAAGTATCTGTGATCTAATGCAGCTTGGTATTTTCATATTATGTTATGTATATTATAGAATAATACAGTATGAGTAACGTAAACTTCTTAATAGCTGTGGCATTATCTGTTTAAAAATTAGATATATTATGTGCCATAATATGGCAGTCAACATCCTTTTCTTACTATACATATGTCTTACACATACATATCTGAGGCTTTTTTAGCTCAGTGCCTGCAGCTATTTTAATGGAGCAACACTGTGTGACAGTGTAGCAGTGGGTGCCTAATAAGTTGAATGACAAAGCATTTTATAGAGTTGACAAGTTAAGAGGTTGAATTCAATAACACAGACGTGATTCTAGATTGAAATATGCTATGATTTAATACAATAAATATAAACACAACTGACAAAGAAGTCACGAGGCTGAATATGTCACTCAAGCACCCATTGATCTTAAGTAATGAAACAGTGGAAGAGATCACCACAAGGCTACTGTGTCACAGCAATTACAATGAAGAATAGCTCAATTAAATTGTGGATGAAAGGGAGCACTTTAGAAATAGTGGAAGATTCATTTTGATCCACAAGTATTGACTTTATTATTAAAAAGTTGGAGACATACACTCCAGATTTCAGAACTTCTTTTTCATATGTAACCTTTCTACTTGTAATACTTGATAATGAGATCACTGAGAATTGATTGGAGTTCACTTGTTCTTCTGCGGCAGACACAAAACAGCACCCCCGAGATGTGGGCGAGATACAGCAAATGTGTCAGTCTAAAATCTATAGAAAGGCGAGTATGAGGACTAATGTATGTGTCTTGTTGATCAGCTTCTAAACCCTGTTGAGGATTAAGCACAGGATCACAGGGTGCAGATGCTGTGCAATGAAAGGAACATGGACATTATTTTAACTGTGGGGTAACTAGAAAGCCTAAGGTGAAGAGAGTACTATTTGGACCACTGAGCAAGAGACAACTGTGATATGGTCAAATGTGGTTTTCCTACATTCACCATATTTGCTGCATGATGATGGTGGATAGGTAACACTGTGGCAGCCATCTCATGAGAATTATTAAGCAAAGATTGGTCTGCAGAGGGAATGTGAGGCCATATTACATGAGCAACAAATGCTATTATCATGCAGATGCTGTTTCCTCACATGCTTGTTTACATATTCAAAATATCCCCTGTGTACACCTTCAATGCCAGTTCACTTCTATTCATAGCTGTTTATTATTAATATCAAAACAAACAGTGAAGTTAGTACTGTGTGCAGCCTCACAGAGCCCCTAGTGTGGCTGTAGACCTTCAGGCTTGTTGATTGGTGCAAACTTGATAAAAGAAATGTAATGGCACAAATCAAAGACTCCATTTCAAAAGATGCCTCTTTGGAGGTTTGTGCAGAGCTGTTAATTTACTGTAATGTGCGTTAGTGATTTTTGCTTGAATTGTACAGTAGCTAAAGAATGTATGTTTGAGAGTTGGAGAATTAGAAAATGAAGTTAATTTGGAAGTGAGCATTAGGTTACATGGTCTCATGACTTTATAATTACAATGTAAAGGTCACAGCCACTTATGCACAAATGCAAAGTTTCCCATATGGAAATGTTTGAAAATGGAGATTTTATTACGATTATGTTATTTTTGTGTGACAGTTAATTTGAGTAGGCTGTGTATGACTGAATGATTGAACATGACTTGATTTCACCCTGTTGCAAAATTCTTCTTCTGGCTTTGAAATTGAGCCAAAGGCCCTGACATGCAGTATAATTAAACCCAGAGATGACACTTTTCTAAGCCAGATCACTATTCAGACTCCGAGCTGGTAAATGCAAATCCGTGGCACACTTAAAAGATGTCCGTCACAGTGGTTTTGACAAGTTGTACAGTTAGGGAAAGATTTTTGGGATAAGCAGGCTTCACAGAACCACAAAATGTTACACAGACATTATATGACAGTGAAGGGAGACAGATAAGTGGGTACAGCGGGAGTTTGTCAGATGCTCCAAGGCAGGGAATGAAGGAAAAATGGATCCCAACACTCAAGGAAGCAGAAAGAAAACAGGGAGGCGAGAAGGCAGGCAACATATTGGTCTCTACTCATTACATTGTCACCATGAGCATCCAGTCTGGGACTAGTTGGCATGAGTACAGCCTGATCCCAGCCTAAATGTGTGTATTTGTGTGTGCGTGTGTAGGCTAAAATACTTTGTCCTAGTAAAACCAGGCCATGGCAGTATCTCCTTTGGGAAAATAGGCAGAGCTTAGATCTGGATTCATATTAAACAAGGATTACGCTAATATAAAGCCACAGGGTTGGGCAGCAGAGCTCCTTGTGTCCATATAGCATTTCATCGCTGTGTGTGTGAATCTTTCCATACATGGATGCAAATGCATGACTGATTGCTCATGTGGGTTTTTGTCCATACTGGTACATATGCAGGCGTGCTTCATCCACAGTACTGCGTGTGCCTCTGCTTGCTCATGGGTGCGTGATCAGTCCCTGTCCAGCCATGTTTATGCCTGTGTGTGTCAGAGCATCATGCTGTTGCGGATGCAGGCTGCCATTTGTTTGTGCTTTGCCTGCAGAGGACAATCGGCTGCCAAGAACCGGTTTAGCAGAGTGGGGGAAGGAGGCATGAAGGAGTTGAGGAGAGGTTCAAAAAGAGGATAAGAAGGATGAGAAAACATTTATTTTATGTGGCGTTAGGTGAACTACAATTAAAGATTAAGTTTGCCAAAATAATTTGCTTTTATCTAGATAAAATTACAAATGTTCACAGTGGGAATTCTTCTGTGGCCATTTTTGATTTGCATTATAAGCCACAAAAAATAATAACAGCATCTGGGGGGGTGTAACGGTTTCAAAACCACGACTGAAAGACTGACACAAACATCCACTGTCTCGTGTTCCCACCTGCATCCCAAATCCTATCCCATAATTGCCACCCTTTTGCAGATGTCCCGCCTCTCCCAGAATCTCTGGGAGTGTACCACATACCACTGGATGCAATATTTTAGCAGCTACGAAGCGCTGTGCACGAAGCATTTAGGGACAGCACAGAGTGTAGGTCATTTGTGTTTCGAAATAGCCCGATGGCAATTTTCTTGATTGTTGGTTGTTTAATAAAATCCAGATTTTTTTTTCATTTATTTTTATTAACATATAAACATATCAGCCAAACCTTGGCTAGAAAATTAAGGTTTGAACCATTTGTGGAGTAGGGGAACCATTACAATGCTCATTTTTCATAGTAATGGGATTAGAGGCAGATATCTCTGAGGTTTTATCTCAGTTTTTATTTCAGAGCGGAGAAACCTGGACAAATTACACCAGAATACGTAACACCAGAGGTAAGTGAGAAATATGTTTTCATAATTCAACTGACCATTTAATCTGTAGTTAAAAGCTGTATACACAAGATTTAATCTATTTCACATGGGACAACAATTCACACTAAACAAAGAAATACTTAGTTTTGTCTGTTGGTGTTTACAGAAAGATACTCAACAGAAAAGAAAGAAAAAAGTTTCAGTGGGACAAAGTGAGATAGAACAAACAGAGAGAGAAATAATTACATGGTATAAACATATAAGGGACAAAACCAAAATGACAAAAGGCGAAAAAATGATAATAGTAGGCCACAGAAAAATGGAGGGAGAAAAGTAAAGAAGAAAAGGAGAAAGGAAAGGACAATAGGAAGAAAGTAGAATGAAAATAAAAAACACAAAGACATAGGTACAGTGTACAAATCTACACAGTGGTACACTGCAGACCTTGATCACTTATTCATTCTGGCCTGAGGAGAGAGCCAGGAGGATCAGGTTTCCTGATGACTAAACACACACACACACACACACACACACACAGACGTACCCACAGGCAGTGAATCCCACAGGCTAGGGCTCACCAGCTCAATTGAATTACTGTTATTGTACACCCAGGACTGAGACCGGGACCCTGTCTGCCCACCAACCACACCCTCTCTGTTTGCTCTGCACTGGAGGACACTCACACACACTGAGAGAATCAAATACCAGCACTGTATCCACTTCACTCACACAGGCTCCATCCACACCACTACCGCAATGTCCCACTACAGGCGTGGTCCCATTATAGCCATCATTTACAGTCAGTATTGATTTACCCTCTGGCTGTGGCTCTCTGTTTTAGGCACAGACACACACACACACTTAAACATACAAATATAAAAAGACATTTAATTACCTAGACACAGTAGGTAATAGGTGTGTGCACTTATCTACAGTGCATGGATACTATACAAAGACACACATATATATACAGATAGAGTACACACTCACACACACATTCCCAAGATGTTAGATCTCAGTCTATTGATTTCTACTGGGAATGGAAATCACTTCTCTACATTACATTGCTCTCCATGCTCTATTGTTTCTGGTCTTCATTTTCATGCAAGTCACTTCATTGTTCAAACAAAATGGAAAAGAGAAAGATGAAGAGATGAGGGATGATGGCGATCGCTGAGAAATATGCGAAACAAAGCTGCAGTTTCACAGAAACAAACTCCAATGAATGGTGAATTACTGTGCAGATAGAGAGGCTGCAATCCATTTGAAATGCAGCAGGTTTGGTGTTGCACAGTAATTCATGAAGTGCCAAATGAATAGGATCCACATGAACATGTACAAAAGAACAAAAGAAAAACATGAGACATTTGAATAAAATTAAACAGATACTAGACTTCTGTTGAACTGTGTGTCTCCTTTGTAACAACTAAGCATGGGAACAAAGTGAGAGCAACAAAAAAGTCAAATGAAGATTGAAGATAAGGGAATATGCCCATGCATTAATGAAGGAATTGTGTGATAGTTTTGTGTTGATATGTGTGTCATTTCCATAATTTCCATACATTGCCCTGCCAGAGATGAGAAAGCTTTGGCCGAGGACCAACTGTGCCATGTAAATGGTAGCTGGTGGCCTGCTTACTGCTGTGTGCGATGGAGGTAGCAGAGAGAGAGAAGAGAGAGACCCAAAAATGGGAGGGAGAGAGAGAGAGAGAGGGAGAGAATTATGGGAGTAGAGAAAGACAGAGAGAGGAAGAGGAAGAAGAGAGAGAGAGATGTGGAACTGATGTTGCTGCCATGGTAACCGGCGTCACCTTGGAGAGGAACAGAACAGAACCACTCTGGGGAAAGACCCACACACACAAAACCCATCAAACAATCAGTTTCATTCATATTTAATCGTCACAGCCCTATTTTTGGACATGAGGTCTTGGATGAATCCAAAAAATGTTTGGAATTCACCTACAGTAGGTTCAGTAGTCTAAGTGATGCCCCACTGGCCGTTGATGTTTAATTGATGTGTCTGAGCCTGAGAAATGCCCCTGTCTCCATTTCTCCGTTCCACCAACCACTCTTTTGTGTTTTATACAAATTCAGAAACCCCAACATCAACCGTTCTCTACAGCCTCCGTTTTACATGGCTCATATCTGCACTAAAATTTGCATTCAGGGATTTTTAAAATACAGAATATGCCCAAGAAAGACTGTAGACCTCAGTTTGGAGCCTGCCTTTGGAAACCCTGTGTGTGTGTGTGTGTGTGTGTGTGTGTGTGTGTGTGTGTGTGTGTGTGTGTGTGTGTGTGTGTCGAGTGTGACACGCTGT
>JAUMHL010000006.1:17201226-17237163 GCA_032362345.1 Sandelia bainsii | reverse complement strand
GGGTTATGCCCCCCCCCCCCCCCCCCCCCACACACACACACACACACACACACAGGGGACACCCCACTTAAGGCTAAATTATTTATGAAGAGAGAGCTTTTTATGGCCTTAATAATTGAAGAAAGATGAATTAGAGAGTAGGGGGAAAAAATTGAGGGAAAGGACTGGGGAAAGACAAGAGAGACAAAAAGGAGGAGGAAGTAGAGATGACTTTCTTTCTTTTAACCATAAACCAACTCGAAAGGCTGGGTGACAACCTCCTCACCTAGCCTCTTTCCCACTCTGCCTTCTGTATTTCTGTCTTTATGTTGCCCTCTGTCCCTTGACTTTGCACACATTTTCTTCACATCCACAGTGATCTTCTGCATGTTCTCCTCAGCTTCTCTTTCTAAGGTAAGGTGTCCTTACCATGGCAACAGCAAACATCAGAATTAATCACTAGCGCTCTCCATTCCCTTGTAGCTGCATTAAGAACACAAACACTCTCATACACACACACAAATACACACAGATGTACATATACAGACTGTCAGGTTGACATGACACTGTCCTCATTGCTGACTGCAGCTGACTCCACATAACTGCAACATTTGTTCAGTATCTTCAGAGAGTCACATGAACATATGCACATGCAAAGCGTTGGAGAGCAGTGCTTTGGAATCTGGAAATGCATTAGCAAAAACCTGTTACTAATCTGCTATGATTATTTCAAAATATAAGTACCCTGATGACAGATTGGTTAATGAAAAATTGAGAACATAACACTATTTTAGATCTTTAACTAACGCTTAGTCATAGTGCTCACTTTCAAACTACCACACCCCCGTAGGAATTTCAGCTGATGAAAAATGTAATGTATTACCAAATAATGCAACAAGGCTTCATTTGCATCATCTGTGAGGAACTGTGCAACAATGGGTAATGTCACTAAGAGTGGGAAGCGTGTGTTATGTGTGCACGTATGGTATATTCAACGAGAAAAAAAGCTAGGGGAATGTTTTTACGATAGCGAGCTTGTAGTGTCGTGTGTCAGCATGTGCTTATACGTGAGCATGTGGCTAAGAGTTGAATAATGCTGCTCTTGAGGTGGACAAAAATACAGCTTTATCGACCAAAGGCAGGGAGAGAGAAGGGCAGAGAGAGGGAGAGAGAGGGAGAGACTCATGCTGACTGTATCTGCTAACCTTCAATTAGCAGCGGTAGTCAGCAGGGCATTGATTAGCCTCTAAATGCCAGAGCAGTGTGCAAACACCCACATTCACATCCAAAGACTCGCACAGAGTCAGACACTCAGAAGCACAGGTGCAAATTAATGTCACAAGTAATTTCATAGGGATTAGATATTCACGGTCACTACTGGTGAATTGAGGATCTAAAATTATGAGCAGATATTGTTGAAGCATTAGCCACGCAATCTCCAAAATCTGCAACCATCCTGCATTATGACTACTGTGACAGCATTACTTTATTAATGTAAAACCTGTAGCCAAAGGAAAGTGATAGGTGTTCTTTCAACAAGAGATTTCCAGGATACTGTACTGAATTTGTGGGCATCAGCAAGCCGCTATTAATATGCGTTGGTGGACCGTGGACGTTTGTATCACAATTTCAGAACCCTTACACCCCAAACAAAGGATATAATAATGATTGATGTGATTGTGTCAACATCTGACATATAGTGTTCATACTAGGTGGTTCTCAATCAACTGCTCCTACTCTCCCGGTCTACTCTAAAGACCTGAAGAAGTGTTCTTAATTACAGCAACAAACTTAACCTTTACTTTCTAAGAAATAGGAACTAGCAACAACTGCTGCTTTTCAGAATAAAAATCTTCTGTTTGAGTGACTTCAGTCCCAGCATGTCACTGCACAAAGACTGATCTTCTTAAAGTACTGCCATCCCTCAGAAATGATAAATTGTAACTGTTGAAGTTTGCACTGCATTGGACACTGATCATTTGATTTTAATGGCAAATGCAAATGGAAATGCCTTTAGCTGAACTTTAAAATTGGTTTTACTCCAAAGTAACAGGATGGAGATTGATTCAAAATTATCATGACCTGTGGAGAACCTCAGGGCTCTGTCATTAGGCCTTTCACATTTTCAATTTATGTTTGGCCCTGAAGTGATCTGTGTACTTAGTGGTAAATTTCATTTATTCAAAACCTGTGAATGTTTTGCAGATAGCTTGGAATTATACACTAGATGATAACCAGCTTGACTCGGATAAACATAAGGCAGTCATTCAAGCATGTTGATCTGAACAAAAAAAAGGAATCTAAATTAGGATCATTCTTATCACACAGACCTAAACATAATTATACAGCCACGCACCTTGCCTACTTTATTTCCACAACCTATCTGAGTAAGTGAACGCTCCAAGATATGAAGCAGGAAGCAGAGTAATCATCTACTGGATAGAAAGGAACACTGCATCTGCTAATCTACAAGGTAGTTGAGCCATCTACAGTTAAAGGTACCTTGTACCTTGTTTTTCCACTATAACTCACTATTGACAATATTGAGCTGAAGCTCAACTTTACAAAATTAAATCGAATAGCAATTGCAATATCTGTCAGAAAAATTGTAATTAGATATTTTCCCCAAATTGCACAGCCCTAGTATGACATGCAGCAAAAGTCCTCAAACTTGAACTTGGTACGCTGGGGTTAGATGGCATGCGTTGTAACCATTCAGCTACCAGGGTGCTCTAAATGTTATTGTTTTTACCAGTAAATGAAATGCTGCATACGTCTGGTATTTATTGTTGTGTTTGCCTTCAGTCTTTTCTTGTCTTAGCTTTTTGGTTTTGTTGTTTATCTCAGTCTTCTATCTTTTACTGTCTTTCACTGGCTGCCATTTTCCATCTGGCTTATACTGTGTAACAGCAAAACGCGTGTCCTTCGACAAACATGCAAACAAGCGTGCTGTTACCATGTGTGTGTGTGAGTGAGAGATAAACTGTGTGTGAATGCAGGTAGCAGGATTCCTGTAGCAATACATCAACTCTGCATCTCATATACAGAGATGGGCTTGTCCTTGTGTATGTGGACTGTGTCATCTCTGACCGTGTTTAAATGGGCGCAACCCTGTGCCAGTACCTGCTTGGGTTTGTTGTTGTGTGTGTGTGTGCGTGCATGCATGTGTTTGCGTGCATGTGTGTGTGCGTGAGCAGCTATAGATTAGGGTAGAAAGTGCTTAGCCACAAAACAACTGAGTCAGAGTTTCATTACCTGGTAAGAGACACTGCACCAAGGCCAAGCACTCCTATGCTGCCTGACACGCACACGCGCACACACACGCACACGATAAAATGTTTAATAATGGTGTAAACTAGGAACAGGTAAACTGAAAACAGTAAACTAGGTTAGCTTAATGTGATCTTAATCTGTTCTAAACTAAATAAAGCAAAGTGATTCCTTCATTTGCCACTTAAGTTTAATGTATAATTTGGCCTCCTAAAGACACTGGAAATTATATTACAGTTTGTAATAACTTTATAAAAGCTATAAATGTTGACATCTTTTGATTTAACAGTGTAACCACTAGCTGCTTAACAGATCACAAAGCTCTTTGTTACTCAACACAATTCTTCTGTTTTAATTGTAACCAGGTTTTGTAAATCACTGGTTTGGAACCAACTAATACTAAGGATTCAGAAAAGACTCAAACTCAAGATGCAAACTGAGTGAAGGGTTTCTGAACAGCTGATCAGTAACTTACGGTATGAGACTCCTGACATAAATCGCTCTGTGCTCATCATCATCTGATTCAGAAATCATTTGCTCAAATAAGGATATTTGCACTGGATAAGACTTTTGAACTTCATAACTCACTTAAGTGAGTCATGGCAGCAAGATGTTAAATGAAGCACCACCCAACAGTAATTATAAACACCAATCTGCAGCCAGGTCAGCAGGAAGACTGCTCATCAAACACTCACTGTCAGCTTGGTGATAACAAGCTCATGGATCAGTCTCCCTACACAGCCCACATCTCATTCCTCACTCCTGTTCTGTGCCACATCGACCACTTCTGCTCCAACCTCACTGGCCCTGTCGAGCATAATCACCACCAGCAGTCTTGCTGATAATGAAGATGACAGAAACAGAGAACAGTTCTCTCCTGCCTGGACTTGTGAGACTGATAAGGTCAGGAAGGTCAACAAAGGTTCAGTTCCGATTGACAACTCACAGAGGAGAGCCAGGAGAGCCACGGATTAATAGTTTAAATCACTCAATATGACCAAAACAACAGAGGCCCAAGCCTGACTGACAAAGTAAAAAAGCATAGGTGTCAATGCTGATCTCACAATGCAAAAATACACAGCAATAATGGGTGAGATATTCAATAGGTGCAACTTTTTTTATCTCTCTGATGCCTATACAAAAATACATAGACTCTTTGTAAATGACACACATGAACACACTCACACACACATGCTGCAGCACCACGTTCTGCCAAATGCCTGTTTTTTAAATAGGAGGCAGTCATCAAATATAGATTCAAATGCCCTTCATAATTTACAACTACAAGGCACAGCTGGCACACACACATGCACATACACACACACACACACTCACACACTAACTACTGCCCTATCTCTGTGTATGCACTGTATGTGAGGATCTGTGTGTGCGCGCGCAGTGGCACACGTCACCCAGCAGCAAATCTAGAACAGAAAGAGGAAGAAAAAAGAAAGACATAACCTCTCTGACATAATGTATGACCACATCTGCTATAATCACTTTCCCATCTCTTCGTCCCTTGTTCAAGTTTTCCAATTGTTATGTAAAACTATGCGGTATTCCTCACCTTGTCCTTCTGTTCTTCTGCTGAAACTTAGCCATAAAAAGAGACTAACTCATACACACAAGTGATGTCCAGCAGATCAAAACTGACCAGTGGGCTTATTGCCATCTTTTTTATCCCCATTTAGTCAAAGTGATGAGTTATCTTTGATTTAATGCTTTAAGGCAGCTGATTGTTGGTTTGTAATTACAGGTGTGCTCTGTCAGTGAGGCTGGGGTTTAAACATTTAGCCACTGTGCCTATGTTGGTTGGCTAACTGGGCTAATGCTTAGTGAAAGCAGTAATGTAATCACTGACTGTCTTAATATTTGAAGCCCATTCACAGGCACGCAGTCATAATGGATAAGTTGATGGCTTCAGCAGCATGTAGACTATGTCTATCTCAGCAGTTCAAGTTGAGGTTAAAAGTGTCCGTTATTATTATTATTATTATTATTACTACAATTCTTATTGTTTAATCCAATTTTGGCTTTACTGCTAATTAGCAAAAGTTAGCATGCTCTAGATCAATTAAGTGTTTCTGCTTAGCCTATGATGGCCACGAAAGTCAACTATAGATGCACAAGAACTATGTGTGCTGTGTCCGGTGTTATATGCTAATAATTTATCCAGATGTCTTCTTTTAGCAAGTCTTACAGAGCAGCTACAGCAGACTGAGCCTTTCCCAGTCTAGTCAAGTTCATGGTTCATAGTACAGTTTTCTGTCAGAACACACACAACTGCTGCCACAGAGCCACCTTTTAATTACATTAGTGTCCATTTTGAGTCAGCTATAATTAACAGGCTGTACGTTTTCAACAGTACAGTGCTACCAGCACCCACAGTATAGTACCTGTTAAAGTCATGTTACAGAGTACTTTTTACTTTTATTCTCATATTGGTTAGGCTGCTTGAATGGCTTAAAGTGTTAGTAAAGTGTACGAAAAACAACACTGCCTGGTCTAATTCAACTGCAGATATTAAAGGAAAGCTACCTTGGTATTAGAAATAGAGCAAACTAGTTGACAAATTTCTCACAGTATACACATCCCCCCAACTCCACTCTATTGTGTTTGCAAACAACATATACTGTATACAGAACAGTAGGATACAGTATCTGTGCTCTGCACTGACACAGCAAATGATAACACTGTGCTGCAGAGGAGTGGAAATGTGATGACAGTAACGCAGGATTTTCTATCAACCTGACCCATTCTGTACAAACATGCACACACACACACACTCTTAATGGCACAGTGGTGTGCCAATGCACTAGCCCCTAAGGACCATCTCTCATGCGCCCTCCTTCCCTGTGCTCTTTTTCTCTCTTCCATCACTCTAGTCATCATATTTTACACCTGAGGGACAATATTTAATCCCGCTCTCTCTCTCTCTTTCCCTCTTGGGAAAGTGTGGCCCATGTTCTGTCTCTCTCAGCACCTGAGAGCCCAATCCCTGAGGTAACATACACACAACCCAAGAGAGAAGATGACTGCAGGACACATAAATGTCAGCTGTCTTCATGAATGACTAATTGAAAGCCCATCTTAGTGACTCACTGCCATAAAGCTGTTTCATCATGAATTATTCTATTGTGTTCTGCTGTTAAATGGCCTCACACACTAATAAATTCATTTTTACACTCATATAGCTAATACTTCTTTTTTTAATGAATACAATTTCCCTCCAAACACTTAGAAGTCCTTTTAAGCACATTCAAGGTCTGCAGTCATTCAATAAAGTCAATGAATCCGTATATGCGTGCAGTGGTGTGATGTTTTTCTTTGAAGGCAGCGTTCAGAAAACCAGCACTGATGATTGGCAACCTTGGTTACTGGTTGCGACAGGAGCAAAGCATCATGGTCCTGTTCCGTGGTGGACCATGGTGTTGTAGCTTGGCATAGCAAGACAGGTCCATGTGCCTGTCATATGATGCTGGCAGCAGCAGTCTGGCAAACACAGTGAGGAGGTTAGTATTAAGTGTGTCTGTGTGCGCATCTGTGGTTTTAGAGAGCTCCAGGGCAAGTTACAGAGCTCTGGTAGAAAACTAGTTGTGTGTCTATTTGGCTTCCCTTAAAGGCCTCCTTCTGAGCTTTTCTGATGTTATGCACTCTGACGTGTTTCACAGGATTTTCATTTGTCTAAAAGCCGTTTTTTTAGTTCAGACACACACACACCGATGACAACCGGGAAATGGAATAGCACGCTGAATGTAAGGAAGACTCAAAAACACTTTAGCAAACTAAAACAGAATCAATTTAACAGAGTCAGCAGAAAATAATTAGGAGATGTTAATAAAAAAAATCAGAGCTAGTGTAGCTCGATACGTCCATTTACTTGCTTAAACCATGTTTAGGGCCTAAAGCATAATGCTCCATGGCTAATAGTAATAATGTAAAATGCGGTCAAGGGTTATCAAGGCTCATCAAAGTTAATATAAATATCAAATCATCCACAGGTCACCTAACTTACCAGCTGGATGACACACACAGTGTTAGAGAAATGTACAGTGCTGTTTCTTCCTCAGTAAGTATCACTGAGATGTTACTGAGTCAGCATCCATCCATTTTCTAAACCACTTAGCCCATTCAAGGTCACAGGACACTGGAACCCATCCCAGCACACCTCGGCTGCCAGTCTATCACAGGGGCTGGCACACACAGACAAACACATTCATGCTCACATTCACACCTAGATGCAGTTTAGAGCAGCCAACTCACCAAACCTGCATGTCTCTGGACTGTGGGAGAGCAAGGAAAACATGCCAGCTGTACACAGGAAGGTCTCAGCCGGTCCTTGCTTTCAGGGTGATAGTGAAACCACTCACTGAACCAAGCTATGATGCCTCAGAGCAGCCAACGCTGTCATTGTACTGGGCAGCTTCCAGTTTCCAAGTGAAAGTGAGTATTTGATGGTAAGAGCTCAGCCAACTCTTAGAGCTAAGGATTAAACTGCCAACCTCTTCTATGAATACAAAAAAAACAAACATGTGTCATCATGTATTGTATGTCTACAGTATGAATAGTGAAACATGCACTGGCATTTATTCAATTTTTAACCATATAACACATGGAAACAAAGACACAGAAAAAAAAACACACTGCCAAATCTCAGGTATGGGATCATGGTCCTTTCTGTTGCTAGGATACAGTTCATTTCACTACTGTCACAATCTCACTTTCATGATGCAGTCTCTCTCTCTCTGTTCTCCTTCTCTCTGGTTTACTATATTTATCTCTCTTTCTTTATGCATAAACACATCCACACAAACAGCCATCCTAAAATCCACACTGTGTGTGTGTGTGTGTGTGTGTGTGTGTGTGTGTGTGTGTGTGTGTGTGTGTGTGTGTGTGTGTGTGTGTGTACAGTATGCCACGCAGTATGGATTCTTACCATCTGAATATGCATTCTGTGTATCTCCTGCTGTGGCGATGGAGGAGTTCCCATCCCCCCACATTTCACCCAGAGTGTAAAGTGAATCTGTTCTGCATTTGTGTGAAGAATTCCCCCATTCTGTAATTTTATCTTTCATTCTATTCATTTTATGGGAATATAATTAGATGTTTCATTAGCTGTGCCTTGTATTAACAAAGTCTCATATTTCCTACTTTACTCTAGTCTTTATTTTAGACACAGATGAGACTTAGATTAGAAACATTTTTTATGTTCAATCATATCGTGAAAAATCTGTACAAAATGTATCTATAGTCCATATCTACACTTGCAATTACATAACGGTGAAAAATGCCCATCATAATTGGCCATCGATAAAACAGAAAGTTGTGAATTGTCACATGTAAGAAGCTACAACCAGTGAATATTATTTATTTTCTCTTGATAAATGACTAAACCCTTATTAAAACTGATTTCTATACATTTGTATTAAAAAAATCAGCACAAAATTTATTGTTCCACAACCTCTGTTTTGATTTTGCAGCTGTGTATAGATCATCTACCTTGCCTACAAGCATCATAATGATGAGCAAATTCATTGCAGATGCCATTTTGCTATTTATAGCACAGCATGTGCCAGAGACATGTGCCAACAGATGCAATGGGTGTAGCAAGGACACAAAGCAAGTAGGAAGGTGAAGACAGTGATGCTCCAGGACAGGCCTGAAATATATACGACTGTCATTGGCTGTAAAGATACATATGAGGAGACAGGGCTTAGTGAGATAAACACAAAACATGATTAAGAATCTACATGCTAACAGCTAACAGCTCTGTAATGGCGTAGACTCATGCACAGTGGTTGTTTGGCCTAAATGTTAAAGTCAGCATGCTGACATGTTCAAAATGACAATGCAGACAAGCAGGAGTACACCGTGTTCACCTCCTTCGTGCACTTGATTAGAGTTCATTTAGAAATGCACACAATTGTCTGTATCATGTTTCTCCTGGCAACGTATCCAGTCAGTGTCATGCAAAACCACAAATTTGAACTTCACGGTGATGCTATCTTCAAGGGACCCCGAATGTCTGTACAAAATCCATCCAATAGCTGATTAGATATTTCAATTTGGACAGATCAACATTGCAATCCCTAGAGCCATGCTGTTAAAAACTGGCAAGTTCCACTCTGAGGATACAATCTGTGCGAATTCCCATCCAAAACATGCTTTCTAAATCGTCAGCAAATCTGTGTTGTAATTTTGCCTGCCTGCACGATGGCCATGTTGACTTTTACTTATCTGGCTCTATGCGTTGTCAACAGATCTTAAAACATCTAGAATACACAAGAGTCACTGGCAACACAGAATAAGGGAGTAAGTATCTTGCTGTAGCTGCCACATCTTCCGCTGTTTCTTAAGAAGTGTAGACAGATCCCCTTTGAGCTGGTCTTTAATTGTGTTGAGATGATAACAGACTGGACTAGTTTTTATGTCAGACGAGGAGCACATGAGGTTTCGTAAGTGGGAGTCACTTAACCATTAATGTGATTTCTGGATTCCCGGCAGTGCCTGTGGTCAGTAATGTGTTGGTCCTACCTACACAGACATATCATCTTAAATGTGATAATAAAGGTCAGCGACCACTGACCATATGCTTTGTGGAAAGTGTTCATGGTCATGTGATACATGTCTACTCACCTTTACTCTATATTGATTCCATTAAGGCATTTAAAGCTGCTACAGCTCATTGTGCAGCAGTGATCATAATTTCTGTTTCATGCAAACCTCATAAATCCACATTCCACATCTACACTAATGACAAATGAAATAAATCTCAATAGACCCTTAAGTTTATTAATCTATTTGAAAGCCTTTTTCCGATATGTATAAAGTTTTGTCATCAAGAAAAAAATTCTTCATAGTTCATCATAGTTCATTTAAAAATTTCCTTTTCAAGATAAGAGGTTTTACCTGCTCATTATGTGTAAAAGGATACAGCTACAACTTTCAGCCAGGTGTTGTAATGCACACATCATATCATTTACTGCACAAGCTACATATCTCACATCCTTTTCTACTCTCTCACATCTGTGCTATAACTGCAGCACAAAGAAATACTGTAATATAACACTTGAAACATGAACTATAAACTACCAGGAAAGATTTGAATGAGTCGTTCATTGTAACATTTCAATATGACCTAGAAAATGTGAATATTTTCCACAGTTTCTAACCCTTGATGACATATGTTCTCTGAAATTTTCTGCAAATCTGCTCTGCTCTGCCATCTTTCATCTCTGCTTTATTCCCCTCGTGCACCAATTCATCTCCATTATGCAGAAATTGTTTGCAATTTGCTAAGATTGTGAAGTGGCTTAAAAATGGAGGAGATGCTCTAGTTAACAAAGAAATGACTAGAGCAGAAGGAGAGGAGAGGAGTTGGAGAGGAGGATGACGATTAGGATGGGGAAAAGAAGTGATAGGGTTCCTCGTGGGGAGAGAGGAGAGGAGAGGAGAGAATGATGGAAAAAATGAGGGGGAGGCAGGGGGAGGTCAACAGAAGGAGAGGCAGATGCTCATGCCTCGGATGCTTGTGTGCAAATAATTATCCTGATGAGATTCACTGAGGGCAGCATGAAATTTCTCTGTTGTGGGGAATACCTCACGACACAGAAAAAGAGAAACAAAGGGTGACTAGGTTTTATATAAATACTCTGTAGAACGGTGTAGGTGGGTTTGGTATAATGCTTCATACTGTTTCATCATTCTCGTGTATTCCCCCTCTCGTCATAGACGGCGTGAGAAAGTGGAGCCACCATCTCATATTTTAAAGATGCATGAAGCAGTAGCTACAGAGAATCAGGGGGAGACTGTATAGGAGATAAAGAAAGAAGGGGCGCAGAGCAGCATTGGTCTATTCTATAAAATCTATACAGCTCCTTATAAACTCCCAGCCCTTCAGTTTCTGTGTGCTGAGAGAAAAAAAATGACTGGGAGGACAATGAAAATTAGTGTATAATACATTTTGGCTCTGACTGTATCTCCCTCCTCCTAGATTAGATTTATACACCAGCTCAGCATGTGTCACTGATCTCTTTCTGATCATAGCTGATATTAGGACCACTGTGTGCATCCTAACTTCCGTAGCCCTCCTCCCTTTTTGAGATGTTGCCGAGCACAGCTGGAAGGCAGCACATCAAAAAACAGAAACAACACCAGTTCCTTTCTTCATGTTCCGGCGCAAAGGTTGATCTGTCTCCGCAATGCACTGCATTTGCTGAGATTAAAAGACTACACAGGTGTGCACACAGTCACCTCTCTTGCGCTCTATTCACAGTCACAGGCACACACAAATGATCCACATGCACACTGCACATCATTCTGAAATTCGTACACACCCATCTTTTTCATGTTATATGCATTATTACACATGCTGCTATCATACCATGTGTACTTGTCAGTTGAAATGTCAGAGGCACAGCATTTCTTCTTATCATATCTGATGTGATTTTAATCTTTTTATCCAAAGATGCAGCACTTTTATGAGCATGAAACACATTAAATTACCTGCCACTACTAAGATGTCTGTGATTACCTCTACATTCAACACCTCTACCTTAATGTTGCCCTCATCGTCGAGCTGTTTCATGTTAGTAAATCATGACAATGAGGGATTAGGAATGTGTTTTAACAGGACAAACTCTCTGTCATACTTTGGGCTATGTGACTGCTGTGAATGCTAAAGTTAGCATGATAACATGCTGATTTTTAGCTGATGACATGTTAACCACATGCATGATGGGAATGTCATTGTTTTCTAGATCTGTGTTTGGTTACAAACCAAACTACTGAACACATTTTGACCTGGAACCCGTTGTTCTTCTGTGTGTTTTTCTTAACTAAATTAGGCTAACATATGGTTATGCCAATAATAATCATTCATATCATATCATATCATATCATAGGCAAAATAAGAAAAGAGTTGAAACCTTGATCAGCATCCATATCATGTGCATGTATGAGCCCTGTCAGGATGAGAGCCAAAATGGACATAAGAAATTTTCTACAACTTTCTGTACTTCACTGCTTTTAGTTTGCTCCTCGGTGCTCTCCACAATGTTTCCACTGTTTATAAGTATTAAAACAGATGTCACCAGTATATCTCACTCTACAAGTGATGGGTGCATGATAGGTTTGATCAGCCACATCATAATGTCTAAAAGCACAGTGTTTCATGTCATAACTCAGCACAGACCTTCAGTAGTAATATTTGCCAGTATCACTGATACACTTATCAAAACTTCTCATAATAAGTGAGTAAGTGATCATTTATTTATATAGCATTTTACCAGGCTTACTGAGTGCTTCACCAAATAGATAATTCAGTAAAAGAAAAGCTAAAATTATTATAATACAAACAAATCGGGAAGGCATTTGAGAAAAAAAGTCTTGAGATGAGATTTAAACACAGTTTGCTGCAACCTGGAGGCCAGAGGAGTAAAAGCTTGGTCAAGAAAAACTAAAATACAACTTTCACCATGATCGGTGAACTGCACTTGCCTTAGGAATTAAACTGTTAAGAGGAAACTAGGATGAAGATATCAACCAACTAATTTTGAGAGTTAGTAGTGAAGCTGTTTAGAAAACAACAGTATTAGTTAAGACTTCATAATGTTATAAAGAAGAAGAATCAGAGGATATCAAAAGGAGTGAACAATATTTTCTGGTTCAGAACACTTTTGGGAGACAGTGCTGGATCCCAAACCTCTACTCTCTTTCCACCTCTGTCTCTGTTCCCTCTCTCTTGTCTGATGCTGCTGATTTGTAGGTCATGTGTGAGTATCAGAAATGAACTGACAGAGTGAGTGAGCAGAGGATATTTACCCTCTAGTGGTGAGCCTGGGGAAAGGCCTGTCAAATTCATTTAGGAAAAAAAAAAATGAATGTCCAATTATCCCTGTTCAGCTGTGCATGGAGGCAGGGACCCAGTTGGAAAACAGTTTCAGATTTCAGAATTTCATATTTTATTCACTAACAAGTCTCATACGGTGAATGGTGTGAATGGGAAGGATAAGCTGTGCAAGTATGTGGAAGTTTTCTTTTTTTGGAGTGCACTGTCACAGAGTTTGATGTCACTCCTCCACCAAACAGCCCCCAGCAGAATGAAACGAGTAGACTGAATCAGACACCGCTACTCGTGCTGCATTACAGAGACGTTAGCAAGTTACAGATTTTAACTTCCTGTGAAATGCAATACGCTAACAGAATAAAGGGTTTGCCACTGTCAAATTTCACATTTGATATTCACAAATTCATAGCTTCCCTGTGCAGTTACTTGTGCCATAAATGATTAAACACATAAATTTAACTGGGAAAAAAAAGTATTAACATTTCTGTTCTAATTAATTAATGAATCATCATTGAATCACTGTAGAAATTGTAAACATGCTTTGCTAACAAACAAATCACAAGAATGTTAGTTTTTGAAAACACTATAAAATATCACCCTATTACTTTAGAAACTAATGACAAAAATGGGAGATTATTTGTTGCAAAAGCAACTTCAACATCCATTTAACAACCCCGCACTACACGAAATGATTAAAAGAGGTACAGATCAGTGCAAGAACCTTTTTGTATTTGGCTTTTCCATGAGCCTTCATGTCCACACAAAATACAAAAGCCACATACAATGCCCTAAGAAGGAACACAAACCTGTATTTTTACCAGAGAAGGTGGAACTAAACCCACTAAACCTGGAACGGAACACACCACAGGGTACCACACAAAAAGATCAAGCAAACTACAAAACACAAAACAACAAAAACACAGAATGATCATGAGAATAAATAGCAATACTGTATTTCCACTTCCACTCCAAAAGAAAAAAAAATCCACATTGCCAGACATTCCCTCGACAGTTAAGTTTATTAGATTCTAATATCTGAAAACTTGGTATTTCTGAAGTAATAGGCCCCAGACCTTGACAAATGAGTTGGGCCTTCCTTGGAGAGAGACTCTTATTTTCTCCAACTTAAGATAGTCCAGTGTGTATGAGACTGGGGTGCAGGAGATTTCCAAAAGTGCCTAAGGCTATTACATTCTTTCGGGATAAAGAGAAAGAACCAGGTTGGCACCGATAGACGAGACTGCCCTCCTTAAAATACGTGTCCATGTGAATGCAGTTATTTTCCACCACAATATACAAATATGAAGAAATTAGTTTTCTCAGTAAACTGCTGCTATAGTAAATGCAGATCTGCAGACACACACACACAATTAATCACACTGTGGTATCTACAGATGGTGGACATCACTATGAAAATCAGTGTTAAATAGAGAGGGAAAAATTTTGTTGGCTGAAATTCAGGTTTTCATTTTCAGTGTTAATTAACATCAATGAATGCATCACAGTGTCATCTCCTGACAGTCAAGCATCAATAACAGTGTTCATCAACACCGCATAGTGGTGTTTTTCTTTTCGCACACACATAATCACACTGTCATTGCACAACATATGTTTAGAAAAATTGTCTCAGGCTCAAGATTTCACAGTTTTGCTTGTCCATATTCAACACAAAAGCTGTGACAATGTATTTGGGAAACAGTGTCCCTGTGCAGAAAAATAAATAAAGAATTGAATCGAGCTGTTTCATTTTTTTCCCATTAAAAAATAAACAGGGAAATCTCTCAGCTTGTGAGTGAGTGTGTGAAAATAAAGAGAGAGAAAGAAGACACAGCGACAAAGAGAAAGGGGAATAGAAAGAGACAAAGAGAGGGGAGTCAGGGAGGGAATAGTTGGTATTTAAAATGAAGATGACACATGGGATAGTTTCTATTGCGCTTCAGCAGGCTCTCTTGAGAGGGGAGTGTTTTAGCATTTCACAGTCTCATGTGAGACACTCACTCATAAGAAAGCTTCATTTGGCTCAGGAAAAAGCACATATGAAGGCTTTCTCTTGACCGAAGGGAGAGGAAATGGAGTTCAGTCTTGAGTTTCACAATGATCAGGGGAACATTTCTCTTCTGCAAATAATGATGCACAGTTAGGTGGCTTAGAGAAGTGTGTTTGTGAGGTAGGTTTAATTTTAACAACTGCATAATCATTTCATCGTGGCAGCTTCTCAGAGCACGCCTTTGCTGTTTATATTGGAGTGTGTATGTGTGTGAGCAGCAGTGCAGATTTAAAATTCATAGAAATCACCAAACCATTCTTTACCTATTTTACTGTGTCTATACATAAAACATGACACATCCGCCCCTTTTATTTCCTTCTATTTCCCACATTCAATCTAAATTCCACCAAAATGGCAACCTCCACATAGATATCATAGAGTAAATATAGATTTAAAACTATGATATTTACCCAAATGTGTCTCAGATATGACAGGACATTTCTGATTTCACCTTGCATATGTTTTATATTTTGAGTTCACGCCTCAGGTGCATCTGAATATGGGTCTAATCCTCATTTAACATGTATCATTGTTTGACAACCCTTATAAGCAGCATGAATGTGAATCATGTATGAATAACACAATTTACATAGCTGTTTACGCCAGTATGAGTGTATGTAAAATAGTTACCTGCACTGAACCGGTCTGGGCTGCACCTTAAAGGATGAATTGGAGAAACTGACCAGGTGCCTGGTCTTATCACTGGGCTTCAGTGCTGGATCTCACTGTTGCTCTTGTGCATGAACATGAACAGATCCCTGCATGTAGGATTTGCAAAACCTTCTCAGATGACTAGTAGACCACAGCAGCATGAATGCAAATGACTCCAGGTGCCCACATATTTTGGCAATAGTGTAGTAGTATTGTAGTGTAGTGTAGTGCTATTTAATTATCACCAGTGGAAAGCAACTGAATATGTTTACTCAAGTACACATTTTGACTTGTAGTTTGCTTGTGTAGCTGTAATTTGTATAATATGACTAATTGCTGCAACACAACAACTAGCACAACTTGTTTTTGCCCTTAATGTGTATATAAATTCTAGTTTCTGCCCCTTCACTTGTTTCCACAGGTTAATTCAACACATCCTCTATATGGCTCTGGGTTCAGACAGGTGGACGCCACCGCGTCAATCGCAACCTCGTCTCTTTCAGCTTTGAGCAACGCAACGCATGAAGGTAAACTTTCAGTAGCTACTTAATATGTGGTCAACATGTAGTTAGAAAAGTCTAACATCATAAGAAAGTAGGTGTTGAACAGTGAAGCGGGTGTTTTTTAACGTATAATGAATAATGGGAATGAAGGTTCAATAGCGTGTCTGTCACTAGCAAAACCGCGCTGATGTTAGCAACCTTTAAAGATTTAAACGGTGAAAATAAAAGAGAGCTCAGATTTTCTTAACAGTTATGTTTCACACATTAATTATAAAACGATTAATCTTTTTTTTATAATTAATGGCATTGACAAAGCATTTAAATTACACTTGTGATAATTTGGTACCGTTAGCTTAGCCGCTAACACGGTGTTGTTCACCTTTGCTAGCAGGTGTCGGTTGATTAGCTTACAAGCTAGCTAGCATTAGCTTAACGCTGCTAGCTTGATCGCGCTAGCAACAGTTGTTGCTGTTAGCTGTTGAAGAAATGGGCCGAAGTTGTGGTCAGTCTGTGGCACACAGGTAAAATGTCATGCCACATCTAATGGTCAAATCTATTAATATTATGAGCTTTTCAGGTGTTTCTGTTGATTAATTCATTGGCATATGATGAGCCGACATAATGAAAACGCCCACCAGTTTGTTAAAGTCAAGTTGACTTAGTCGTTTTTGTGATTTGTGATTTTGTGTTTTTTGATATAGATCTGACAGTTTTACAGTTTTTTAGTTACACAAAACAAAAGTATTAAATCCTCAGAAGCTGGAAGCAAATAATGACTGTTTGAAATATTTGATTATGTAGAGTTAAGAGCAGATTAGTGGGATGTGGGGCGAATTAATTTGGGTTTGAGTTTCCAAACCTCTTTGTTTGATGGACTTGATTTAAATGATTTGATGTGTATTTTTTCAGCAACTTGTGGGACTGATGTCCAGAGAAATCAGTTGCCTAGTGGAGTACTCCTAGTTTTGCACTTAAAGTAAATTTTATTGCTTTACTTAATTTGAGTAAGTTACTATGTTTTGGTGTCATGTTTCGTAAAGTTTTGTTTAGTTAAACTTGATACAGTTGTGAAATAGGAGAAACTATCTCCTCATGAAATTGGCAGACATACTGTCAAAGAAAATCAGACCAGCACACTGATTTCATTTATATTTGATGAATTAGACCTAATCATTTGCCTACAGTAATTGGACTTGCTTAGAGCTGGGCTAAATGACTTTAGCACCACATCAACCTAGTCATGTGGCTGGAATAGAGTTACAGTTATGCCATGTTAGGTTACACAGCACAGAGCTTCAGGATTACAGCAAGTGTTTAGGCTACTGCAGCCGTGCACACCAATGCCTCAGGAGTGGGAGCGAGATTAAAGAGAAAATCTCAAAGTTGAGTCATGGCAACAGGACGACAAGAAGGAATTCCGGTTGTCATGACTCGACTTCTAATCTTCTTTTACTGTCTGAAGCAGTGCCTTTCTAGTCCCTTAGAGCATGCACAATGCAAGAATTTACAGTCCCAGGCACAAGCGTTGGTGGTTCCCCTAGGATAACAGACCTGATAGTTCATTCATTCACCAGCCTTCTGGCTTAAGGCCAAAAACGAAAACACGCAGTGATATCAAAATTGCTATAGCTTACTTAATTGCAAAAGACATTAATGCCAGTAAGCAAGGTCAAAAATGGCAGATTTAAGCAGCTGAATGAGAAATTAATTTATGGCTTCATAAAACAGAGCTAACAAAGAAATTAAAGGCAAATGATTCTGAAACAACTAAAGTAAGAAATTGTGGGGTAGTAGTAAAATTAAGCATTTTAGTTATTATACTACCATAGTTAAAAGCTGCAAGATGTTAACTTTATTTATTTTTTTCTACAGATTACTTTGTAAAGGATGGCGGATAAAGCAGCATTTAAGCACATCCCAAGAAGGGGCGCTGCTAGTTTTCATTCTCTTGCAGAGTTTGAGCCGAGCTTGCACCTTCGCCACCCTCGGGTCCATCTGACAGATGATACACCAGTTTATAGCAGTGCTGCTGGGCTGAGGTAATGGAAAGAGGTGGCAGTATTGTGCTGTATGGCATTTAAAATAACAGCGGTGGAACAACCAGCTTAGTGTGGTAATTGTGCATTTCTGCTTATAAGTTATTGGAGTCTTGTACGTGTTTCATTCCTGGTTCTCTCCTGGTCTCAAGGTTGACAAAACATTTTAAGCACACCATTAACCTCATTTTTGAGCATGATAGATGGACTGACATTATTTGCAGTCCTACACTGGGACAGACTTGATAAATTCTGTGTTTTACTTCAGGGAAAGAGACACTATAGCTGTAGCCTTTTCTTTGTCAACAGCAAATTGACTTTTATTGTGTGGAGGCTGCTTATTACTGGGGTTTCAGAATGGACAGGTGAGGAGCCTGCTGGCGAGTGTGTCCAGTCCAAATTGGGCACTGTCATATACTGAAGCTCCTTAATGAGTGCACTCATATCTTCAGGCCAGTGGACAACCCAATGGGTTATTTGTTTGTGACACTTTGTTTGAATCTGCTCTTTGTTGTCTTAGTCATCCTTTTTCATTTTTTCCTTCTCTGTCTGTTAGCAATTAAAATGTTGCCTTTAATTAATGTCCCTCAATATCTTTTATAGGGTTTTAGCTGAAAACCTTGAAAGTAAATTAAGCAACGTGATCACATTTTTTAAATACACAGACTATTCCTTCACACACCTGCTGGAGCATGCAAGTAGAGTAAATAGTTTATTAGGCACTGGTGAGTCTTTTTTCTCTTAAGTTTCATCTCAGGCCTGTCTAACTGCTCAACAGCTGGGATCCAAATTTTGAAAATATTGACAGCCATGTTTACCTTTATATGTTTTTAATATTTTAGCTTCTCTTGTGTAATTTGGGATGTTCATTTGTTCACTTACATTCTTCCAGTTTTGAGTAGTCGGTGTTTACTTCTTAGAAAAGATATATATGCTTCCAGAGACCATGACCGAGAAAAAGAAGCTTTGCTCTGTGAAGGAGGTGACAGACCTAGAACGGAGAAGGCCTCCATGCCCAAACTCAGAGATAGACCTGATTCTGGTGACGTCCTATTGGGAGATGAGGTAAATAAATGGAAACTGCTGTCAGGGTTTTCCACAGCTCAGGTGCTGTTGCAAAGCAGAGGCTATATGTCACAGTTATTAAGTTATGGTTTACACTTTCACCTAGTAATTTAATCTCAAAAGATGAGATGCTGTCACCTCCATTGGCCAAGTTTCCAGGGCTGAAAACCTCACAAGATTATATATGAAACCCTTTATGTAATTCTGTGTTTTATGTGAAAGTCTCCTTCACAGACAAATTGAAATGATGCACGAGTTAGTGATGGGACTAAGCTCTATTCGGCAGTCTGACATAAGAGTAGAACCTCAACATATGTGATACCATTATCCAGGTAACTGGAGGGGGGTCCAAAATGTCACTCACCTTGTCACTTGTGCATAAATACAATAGGAGTGGGGTTTGATAACCTCTTATAGAATCTAAATTCAGTTGAAAATCTGCTGATCAAGTCCTTTCGTATCTCTGATAAAATATTTTAGTAGATTGAGTAGCAGTTTAGTAGATTGTTTGGTGGAGAATCACATATCTCATACACATCTAGTAGTTAAAGTTTTTATTTCATTCAGTGACTACAGGAGCATAAAACGTTGAAACTGTTTGTGTAACAGCATATTTAACCTGATTCTTATGAATCTAACCTGTTTTAATCACTTATATAATGCATTTTGTCATTTTATTCATGGTTCAGGGACTATATGCCAGACAAGCCAAGACACTGACTTTAATAGAAAGTATAGTAATTAACTATCAAACCTAAACCATGGGTATTGTGCTGAGCTGATGTGTTGTAGGGCTTTCATCACTGTATTTTATTACTGGTCTGTGTCTCCGTAACAGTGACCTGTCTTATTTTTTCTTTTGCTGAGTTTGTTCCTAACTGGGTTGTGTGACTGAATTATATTAAATAATACAATTATTAAAATAATATAAGCAATTTGATGGCAATGAAGCAAATTGAATCCAGGTATTTATTAACCAGATCCAAAATGTGGCCAACTGTCAGAACCCATCCCTACAAATACATTTTCAGTGTTTGTCAAACACATTACATGGCCCTTCTTGTTTCATTATGCCTTGTGTTTACAAAATTAACACCAGAGATTTAGGTCCAAGGTTGATAAGAGCAGAAAATCATGGTCTGAAATTTTTCTTTTGTTGAAGGATGATGACTCAGATGATGAGCCAGCTGTTCTCTCTCTCCCTGATATGTCACCGGTTGAAAGCATACTCTTGGATGAAGAGCTCCTCCTGGACCAGATCAAGGACTTAAGGAATCAAGGCGAGACTACAGAGGCTGAAGGTGCAGTATTAGTCATGAAATAATCAGTATCTGCTTCTAATTGGGAGACCTTGGACCTAAATCTCTGAATATGCCAAAATCCTGTTAGGGCTGAATGTTCAGTGTAGTGCTGCTGAAAGTGTTTGATGTAGCCATGTTTATATAACTTTATATAACATTGTCAGCTTGTACAATAGTAATGTCAGAAAATAACACAAGAAAATGAAAATCTGTGGTTAATGGGGCTGAGTGAGGAGCAACTCCAGTTGTATTGAAGTAGGTTTAGTATTTTTCATTGCAGCGACCCATAAAACATACATTTACTTTTTATAGTGCAGGACCTCTGTGGTCTTAAGTGAATGGAATTTTTTTTTGTGATCAAAAGGTCAAAAACGTTGTCAGTAATGTTCAAGGCAGCACAATGTGTAATGATGCAGTTGAAGTATTTGCAAGCTCAGAACAGCACTGACACTGATGTCCAAAATAAATGCAGTCTATTCTTCGTTATACATGTCATTTGGTTTTATTTTTGATTTGTCTTGCAGTCTGGCAAACTGATGAGCACAAGAATCACATGGCAGCAATAAGCAGTGACAACTTCGACAACCTCCTGAAGATGTGTCCTGATTTCCATGGCTGCAAGAGCCATATGGCAGCATTTGTCCTGACAAGAGGTAAGTCCCTATTTGCTCACTATATACTACTTAAGTCACCAGAGAATCTCTAGAAATACATATACTGGTTTGAAAGAAGACTGAAGTAGTAGAAGTTAGTAAGACATTGTAGAAATGTCACAATACTAGAAATTTGGTACTCGATACTAATACCACTGAAATTGTTCCCCTTCTCTTTGTGTTTAATGTAGATTACACTTGTAGGGTTATTATATTGAAGTATTCTTTCTTGTGGCATCCCTGATACATTGCAAAGATGTTATTTCACTTGCTCTACAGAAGTGTTGGATACAGCGGGGCGCCCATGTGAGCATTACAAGGTTGTGGCTTTGGGAGCGGGCCGTTCAAGCTGCAGCAAGTGGCTTTGCTTCAATGGGACGATGGTCCATGACTGTCATGCCATTGTCATTGCCAGACGGGCTCTCCTAAGGTACAGACAAGATAAATAACCATCTCATGATCTCAGCTGTTTGGACAGTTACACATTTTTCCTTCTTCAGGCTTTGTGCTTCAGCACATTCAGTTTGAAATAAAATAATGGATACTGCATTGAAGTACAGTCTCTGCTTTAATTAGATTAATTTTACATCAGTGTCATAAAAAGTGATACAATATAGTTACTTGTTGACACATTATGCCCAATGTTTAATGGTTTGAAAGTAATTACAGGTACATATGAAGTCACAGTTATTATGTTTGTAATATTTTGTGGAAATCAAAGACTGCCTGATGGCTCTGTAGACACAGACATCAGCAGACTGGTGATGTTCTCCTTCAGTGCAGCTACTTTCAGTTCTTACTTGTTTTGTTCTTCCTTTAGTCTGGTCTTCAGAAAGTGGAATGAAGTTTGACTGCACTGGTCTGCATTGACCTAGTGATTGACTCAGCTAGTTGAAGATACTACATTTCTGCAGCCTGAAAAGCTATTTGGGTGTTTTGCCCATATGTTCAGGATTGTTTGTGGCCTGTTCAGTGATGTCCTGAGTTTAGATTTTTCTGACTGAATCCGAGCACCCAGAATTCTCCTGTATACATTTCTATTCATCCTGTTGCTTCTTTTAGCAGTGAAGTTATCAATAAATACCAGTGTGCACAAGCCACAACAGAACCACCACTGTGTTTAATAGATAAGGTTACACTTTGTGTCACCAGCTGTTCCTTCTTTTCTCTCCAGTTTCTTCCAACATTTTGATGGAAGTAGATTTTTAATGCAGTCACTCCATAGAACGTTGTTCCACAACACTTTCTTTGAATGTTTTTGCTGACTGCAGTGTGGCCTTTCAGTGTTTGAAACTTACAAGCAGTGTGCATCTTGCGGAGAGGTGTCTGATGCTATGGTCATGAAGTTTGAGTCACTTGTGAGCTCTTTTGTTTTTAGACTAATGTTGAAGCAATACTATATGTCAAGAGGTATTTCTGATCAAAGTTCTTCTGAATTGTGATGTAAACCTAATCAAATTAAAGCCTAGATCAGCCTGCTCACTTTCTTGCACCATTGATTGTGCGTATGGTGAATTTAAATGGTGTTTTGTGGCTTATGTTCAGGTTCCTGTGCAAACAGCTTCTACTGTTCTTTGATGCTGATCCAGAGACCAAGGAGAACTGTATTTTTGAGAGCAGTGCAGAGAGTCACCAGCTTCAGCTCAAACCCAAGATCAGCCTGCATCTCTACACTAATCAGTGTCCTGAAGGAGCTGCCAAGAACTTCTACTTCAAGTAAGACAGTCTGTTATATTTTCCTTGTTTTAGTATGCAACGATCACCCATACGATTAAATCAACCAGGGGGCTTTAATGGCACTCTCATTGGTCTGCAGCTATGCAGCCCCATACACACAAAGCTTTTCTGGCAGCTTTCAGTCATGACCAGCATAAAGTTTTTCCAAAGCTGATCAGTGTAGATACAATGGCCCTTTTATTAGATATATACTGTATGTACAGTGTAACACAATCTGATACAACTGTCTGTAATGTGATACAGGTAATAATGAAATTATATATTTTAACACTGAGGTTAAAGTTAATGCATGCACATATTTTAAATATTCTGCCTTCTCAAGTATGACAGGACAGGACAAAATGATTAGAAATAAAGCAGTGTAATGTAGTCCTGTACAACAAGACGTTTGATTATGACTTCCATAACAATTACAGTATTATGGAGGATGAATTTACATCTTTACAACAGTCTCACCACATTTGGCTAATAGACTGGCCACTGAGTGTATATATTTGTCCATACTTGTACTTTATTTGTGTAATTCACTTTATATTTTGTAACTAAATGTTTTATTTGTTTATTTAGATTGATACAATAAGTGTGCCTGTAGTTATGAGTAGTGCTGAATTTTGGCATCTGAATGAATAAAATACAATGTGTTGTTTCGTTTAGGGGCTCTGCAAATGACACCTGGACTGCCATGAAGCTGCAGTATCACGCAAAGGGCCTTCTGGTCCCTGTAGCCTACCTTGACCCTAGTCTATGGGGTGCCAAAGTCTGCTGCATGTCTGGTAGTGATAAGTTGTGCCGCTGGACCATCACTGGGGTTCAGGGTGCATTACTGAGTCATTTCATTCAGCCACTCTACATCACCAGCATGGTTTTAGGTAAAGAACCTTGAAGTGGTTGTTTGATATTTTGGGAATAATACATTTGCTTTCTTGCCAAGAGGTTTATAAGAAGCACTATATATGTATCAGTACTATGATATTTGTATGCTAAGTATGAAGCTATTTCCAGCAGTTTCCTCCTCTCAGCCTTTAAATAAGTTTGGTAATTATTTTCTTCTCAAATCTTGTGTTATTTTTACACTTTTTATTAGAACAAACAAGCAGGCTGCTAGCTGTAGCTTCATATTAATTTTATAGACATATATTGGATTTTATATACAGGTTGTCTAATTTTGTCTTGCTGGCAAAAACAAGTGATAACATATAAATATATATATATATTAATTTCTTTTTTTGAAATTAGTACAGTCTAGTAGCTGTAATTGAAATTAAAGGACTTTTCTAATGTAACATGTATTAACACTCATTTTATAAGCAAATACTGAGGTTTGTGTGTTCATTTAGGGGGGCAGAAGATCTTTGATGAGGAAGTGTCTGATATCACCAACAAGCGACTGGGTGATGGGTGGGACGACTTGCTGCCACTGCCCTTCATGAAACACAACATCATCTTTCTCTCTGGCCACTATGTGGGGCCTGTTGTGACCTCCCCGCAGCATGACAACCTCAGCATCAACTGGTGCCTCGGTGACAAGGACATAGAAGTTCTGGACTGTAGCAAGGGCTTCATCGTTGATGGGTAGGGTATAGATGCATCATAAAAGAAATCAAGAGTTATAACCAGTATGATGTTCTGTACTTGACTTGCAGAGAGTTTTGACCTGAATATAGCTTACCTCATTTACACTCCTGCAGCCAAGTCCAGGGCTAGAGTAGAACTGCTGGCAGAGCCTGATGTAGTTTTCTTGTTTGACAGTGGTGCCTGGGGCTCCTGCCATCTCTTGGCTTTGGAGCTGCAGACAACTCCTGATGTCCAGTAGCTAGAGTGTGACAGACAGTGCTCTCACTGGAGGCTGAGTTGTCCTTGAGCTGAGATTACAGACAAAAATAGATTTGAGATCTCGTTTGGCACTCTGAGTTTTGCTGCGTATTTCAGCTTCTGTCCCACTGCCTGAACTATTTGTTATAGGCGACAGCTTGGGTTAAAGTGTCAGGTTGAGGTTGCAGCATGTTCCAAACAATAAACTATAAATAGACAAAGAAAAAGAAATAAGAGATCTGAGGGCAAGATTACAGGACATAAAGTTTGCATGGGGACATGAAGAGGTCGTGAATGGATGGTAAGAACACCCATTACCCAAATTAAGTGTGAAAATAAGCAGCAAACTGGTAGCCTAATGGTTTGTGCACATGCCACGTAACTGAAACATCCCTGGTTTGATTCTGGCTGGGGACCTTTATTGCATGTTACACCCTCCCTCTTTCCCCGTGTTTCCTGTCAGTCTCTCTAAATTCCAACTATCAAATAAAGACTAAAATGCCAAAAAATAATATTAAAAAAGTGAAAATGAAAGGAGATGCTAGCACTGGTTTTCAGCACCGATTAATTGTTTCCTAAAATCCCTGGCTTGCACCCACATCTTCTGAATTCTGCCAAGAAAGGTTTTGTGTGTCTCATTCATTCTGTCTCATTCATTGAGACAGGGAAGTAGACAGACCTTAAATTTATATATCATTTACCATGCACAGCCATCTGTAAATGCCAGCTTCTGTTAATGATGTCACACTCAATACCTCAAATTTTGTCTATTGGTGGGGGGTGTCACCACTTATCCTCTCCCCAGGGTTTCTCACCAGATTTTCCCTCAGGAAATTGGTTAGCAGCAGAGACTAACTTATTCCTATGCCTTTCTCGCTCAGAACGCATTTAATATTTTTCCTTTAACAGTGTAGAAGAATTGTCTGGTCGCAACACTTTTAACCTGAGTAAATGTAGTTTTTAAAGACTAAACTCACAAGTTTGCAGATATTTAAATGTCATTATGAAAGGGTCATTTCCTATGATGAACCTACTGACAATTGTAACTTAAATTTCAGCTTGCCTTTACAGAGCTTTGTAATGAGTAGAAGGGCAAAGTTAGCAACTAGCTGGGGTGCATAGTGGAACATTTAGTGGCAAAAGAGAGATAAATGTTCCTTAGATTTAGGAAAAAAACGGCTAAAAGAGGGTGAATATTGATGTAAAAATGCTAATATTGCTTCATAACTGCTGGATGTGCTGCTGTTCACTATATTAACTACAGTATATCAGTGTGAGATTTGTCATTGCTGTGTTCGCTACTTGTTTCTACTGCCAAAAGTGATGCAGGCTTAAGAACAACAAATGTCCCATGAGAAATGTTCAGATAAAAATACATAGCAGCTTTTGTAGGTAAAATCATTCATATTAGCTGCCTTAAGGTCTAACCTGTAATATCTGAAAGGCACTCATATACAGTACAGCATATTTATTATGCTTTTAAATTAAATGTTGGTTACAGTGCACATTATGATTTCTCAGCTCTCCCTCTGTGAGTGGGCCTGGTTTCTCCAGCAGACTTTGCAAGAGAGCTCTCTACAGTTACTTCCTCCGGGTTGCACAGCTGGGTGGGCATAGCTATCTGCTGGATCTTCCCACCTACCACAGCGTCAAGGTGTGTGTCTGCTAGAGATAATTCTGTTAGCGCTCAGTGTGAGAACTGGTACTGTAAATCTATCAGCTGTGGTAATGCTGAATGTCCAGTTCATTCTGTAACTTTTGAATGCAGTATTTTGACATGTGATTCATTATTTTATTGTTTTATAGGTGGAGGCCACTGTCTACCAGACAGTCAAAGAACTAATCAAGGAACAGTTTCTGAACATCCATGCAGGTCCCTGGAATTCAAAAAAGCTGGTGGATTGCTTTAGTGCTTGAGCAGATTTTGACCATGTAGAAGTTCATCCAAGCTCCTCTTGAGATTTCGTTTGCTGGTTTTCTGTGTGCTTTGCTAATTACCTTTAACAGAAGTTCTAGTTTTGTTTTGAGTATTTTTATGCATAACATTGGTGTTGTTTTTCAGTTTGTGTAGGTGTATAAAAAAATAATAAATGAGACCCTACAGTAATGCACCACAGTGAAGTAGCGCTTTTGAATGATTTGTGGGTGGTATCGCATTGCTTAAAGGCTTACAGTATAAAACTGGAGCATTTTCTCTGCCATGACATGTAAAATAGAGAATCATTATCACTCTGTCGCTTTGAGCCAAACACTCATCCATTAACAAAAGAGCAAGTTGTGTTGATGTACCAACCAAATTATGCTGCCTGTTTTGGTATGGAGACTCGTTTATGAACAGGTAATTGTTTTGTGTTTTACAATTTAGTGTTTGTCATTCACTGTTTTATGATTTTAAATGTTATGTGATTTTGTACATATCTATTACGTTTACATTTGTATCCACAGCACGTCACATGTTTGAGGTCGGGAGGGCAGATCAGCAGCTGTAGAACCAAACATATGGTACTGAGTTCAACATTTCAGTGTCTCTTATGTCCTCTTTAGTTTTTGCTGGTCCTTGTGTTTTTTTTAATAACTGCTTTTCCTGTATTTCATAGTATCTTGGTATCACTGAATTACATTTAACTTACACTTAAAAATATGTAAAATGGCACAAATATTCCTTTAGTCTCAATTTTCAGCTCTTTTTCTTTGTTAACTTCATACTGCTTATTAATGGACTGCTGTAAGGTTTTATGTATTTAGCTTATCATATTGGGTATTAGTTAATCCTATGATATGCATCTCAAGCAACCTTTAGCATAATGATTGAAATCAATACAGTCCTCTCCACCCAACTTTCTCTCTATTTGCTCCATTACTGTCTGCTACTCACTACAACTTCCATAATAAAGTGGAATTATCATCTTTCTTGTCAACAGAAATTGGATGTTTGTAAGTTTTTTACAAGTGAGTGTGTATTAAAACACGACTGCACAAGTTTAATATCATCTTGTGTGTGGAATCCAAAAAATGAGCAACAAATAGTGCCCGAACTAGAAAATGACAAATTTTGGACAGTCATGTTTATTACACAGGTGTTAGTACCCACACACGCCACACAAGAGATCAGTCACATTCAGGTGGGGTAATTATTTTAAGCAGGGAGTACAGAATGATTATATGCATACATATAGAATAATTATATGGTTTAACCTGATGAGCACATCGTCTGGCAGAAACACAGGTAAAGAAGAAGCACAAGGGGACTTGCATCATCTTAAATTTAAAATGTTATGATTGTTTCATACAAAGCGTGCAGCTCATTGTCACCATGGCTCCACTCACCAGTTGCTTGGCAACCGACTCCTCCTTGGAACTGTTGCAGCTACTCATGTCTTCATAATTACAGGCTCGTTTACAATATTTAGCTAAAACGTAAAACAATAGAATTGTTTGAAAAAAGAAACTAATGGAGTTTAAATATTTTTGATGCTTTGCAGTTAAATCTGCCTCGATACTGATTACATTTCTTGGTGGACCATGTTGAAATACAGATTTTTCAGATTTTTGCATGCCAGTTTTTTGGGATTTGCATATCTACAGCTTTATGGATGGAAATGCATGTGCACATTTTGCATGTTTTATCCTTGTTCTTGCTGGCTTAGCAAGTGGTTCCTCCAGACAGGTGTTGGGTTCATGCCCCTTTGGGAAGGCAGATCTCCTGTACCTGAGGGGCTTCTCTGGGCTCGAGGCAGAGCCAGGGAATTCACAAAAAGGCCTGTAAGATAATTAAACATCTGTGAACAATGTAGAGGTGTGTAAAACATACATTTATCAGTTGGGTTGAATGGGTTATGGAAATGTATGCAGGAGAAGTTAAAATGAGTTGCCAGATGCCAAAGAAACCCTTTGTGAAATAAAAGGTATCTCCTTTTAGTTGTGTTTAAACTGGCTTAATTTGAAAGACTTTTTCAAAAGACTTTCATTATTTAACGTAAGTGCAGCCTCATTATTGTATGCAGTGACCTTCACTATGATTTTGGCAGCCGAGGGACTATGCTGTCTGACTAAATCTGTGATTATTTTGTGTAAAGGGGCTGAATTTCAGCATGATGAATTATAAATTTTAATTGCAACCTCAAATGTCGTACAATATATGAGGATTAAGGAATTCATTGGGAGTATAATATCAAAAGAAGTTAGACCAATGAGAAATGAAGAAAATCAACTAAAATTATTTTAGTTGAACTTTAAAGATTATAATTGCTTTGTTTCCTCACCCAGGTTTGGTCTCTTGCAAGATGAGTCTCTGTTGCTGGAGTCGGAGGAAGCTGAGGTGCTGTCTGTGGAGCTGGACTGGATCGGACTGAAGGTACTGATTCACTTAGAGGAAGTGATCTTGGTTTTGGCATGATTCCAACTGAAGCTGAGTTGCTCCACTCTGGATAACGATACCAAACAGAGATACATTAAAATGTAACTATTTTTATAGAAAGTAATTGGCCTCAGAACGGGACCCTCACAACACAAACTAATAAGACCAATGGACAGCTAGAGTTGTTCCATGGAAGTTGCTGTTTATAACTCTTGATCTCAAATTGCATGGTTTGCTAATTGACAGATTGCATGCATAGGTATTTCACTAGTACTTTATTAAATTTAAGAGCTTCACAAATATCTTTAAGTTTAAAGTTACTTGAAGTAATTGATGAAGTTACAGTATACTGTGTGCGGCTGTCGTACCAGAGTACTCGTCAAGTCGAAAACGCCCAATGCAGAGGTGAATCCTCCACTGCTTCCTGACATTCTCCTTCATCAGACAGTGGAAGAGGAAAATGAAAAGTCCTGAAATATAAAGAAAAGTGAGATAAAGTTGTGAGCTTTCATGGCTGGATCAGGTCTTGGTTGGTGGCTCTATTGTTCTCGCTGCAGACACTGTTGATTTGTCCTTGAGCAAGGTATTTTGTCCTAAGAGGTAAACAGTGGAGGTCTTTTGTTGCATCACTTGCAGATAAAATAGAAAGTAATATACTGTAACAAAGACCAGCCAAGGTAAAAGCTGTTGTGAAATAGTTGCATCATTCAGCCTCTGTTTGATTTCTTTTATTTTTTATCTGTGAGTTCTGTTGGTTTCTTTTGAACTATGAATGTGACGTGGAATGTGTGGTTAGCAAATGTTCTTGCAATAAATAAACACACAGGAACACTCACAATGGGCCTTGTGCAAGAATGAAAGAAGTTAGAGACAAGAATATGAAAACTTGCTCAGATAAGTCTTGGATTCATCAAAGCCTCTTATAGTTTGTTTCAGCCATTTCAACTTGATCAATACCAGCTGTTTGTGTTTATGAGATTAGATTATTATCACAATCAGTGCCACTTAAATTGCTGGGCCACCTGTTCCACTCCAGCTGTGACCAAGTTTCATTCACAAAACTATCATAGAAGAGTAAAGCTCCTGCTTTCTAAATGAGCAGACAAAAATAAAATACATTTGGCTGTTTCAGTAGTTCAATTAGAAAACCATAAATATTAAAATGTATAGATAATACACCTGACATAGATTATGGCTTGGTATGTTTAGTTATATTGTAGTTAATTTCTGTGACATTTTATACAAAGTAGATAAATGAATAATAAATACTGACTGTCTATACATGTAAACTGTCAGGACCACTTGCAAATTTTGCTCATACATAAGAGAAATTCTGTGTATGAAATTTTTGAAAGAGTGTGCAGACTGTTAGCATCTCCCTAACACTCCTGTTAGCTGGGCGGGACAAATCACACGTGTCATTCTTATCGGTCTACTGAGTCTGCTGATCCCATGTAACGTCCAGTATAGCTTTAACCTGAGCAGAAGCCTTGAAACAAATCTACTTTAGAAGTGCTTCTTAGTGAGGCCTGTTCTCTCTGCTTACGATTTTAGATACAGCTTTCAGAAACTGTCTCTGTATAATAAAGAAACAACAACCTTGGAGGCTGTTGAGTCCAGAGAATAGGTAAAGCAGAACTACTCTGGCTGGCCCCCACGTAAAGAAGCCAACAGTCCATGTTAGTCCAAGCAACAAGGTGATACTGGCAACTCCCTTCAGGTCATGCATCAGTCCACTATGTGTCCCAGCTGGACTGTTGACTCGCATGTGGCGAATCTGCATCAGAACCACCACAAAAACCTAAAAAGTAGATTCAAACAAAGGCTTAGAAATTAAATTACAAGAAAACAATTAATGCATGATAGCATATTGTTGTTCTGAGCCATGTGAATATGCATTATAAAACTGTGTAATAGTTTGTAATATAATAATAATTTATACCGCCGTGTTGAAGAGGAAGACCAGCACAGCGTAAGCAACCACGGACACATAAAATGTCACATTGTCCTGCAACCAGCAGCTGAGAAAACAAAGGTTGATTGGGAAAACAAACAAACAAAAAAAATTAATACCAATAATAAAAAATTTGATACCAAGTAACATTTTTGAATTCCATTAAGTAATCAGCTTAATCTGTTAAGCGAAAATATGAACAATAATATGCAGCAGTACATGACATTTATCCAAGAGGAAGCTTTTGTATTTAAGATTTAGTTGTGATCTCACAAATCGTGCTTATGTATATACTCTGATTTAAAGTGAGCAAATTGAAAATTTCTCCTTCAGCAGGCAAAGTTGAAAACACCCTCCTACATCACTCTGCCTATTGTATAAAACCTTTAGCTCACCTCAGCTCAAAGGATGTGTATAATTTCACTGCATAACAGCAATTAAACATTACACATGGATGAGCCAAAACACTAAGACCATCTCTCCAAACATGTTGTTGGTCTACTTTGTGCAAGAGAAACAACCCGCTAAGGTATAAACGCCACTTGTCGTTGGACGGTATCTGGCACCCAGACTGTAGTAGCAGATCCTTTAGGTGCTGTTAGTTGTGAGGTGGACCCGCTATGGATCAGACTTGTTGTTTCAGATGTTTGATCAGACTGGGATCGGGGGAATTTGAAGACTACAACATTTCTACAGCATCTCAATTTTTTTGTGTTCCCTTGGCTGTTCCTGAACAACATGTGCTGTGTGGCATTATCCTGTAGAAAGCGGTCACTGCCATCATGGAATGCTATATTGCCACAAATGGGTGTACCTCAAACCCTGGTCTGCTTGTTTGCTTACACACATGACGTGTCAAATTGGCGTCTACATGAATGCCTGGAACTTAGGTTAACCAGCAGAATAATGCCCAAAGCATCACTATGTCTGGTTTGTCTTTGTCCCACAGTACACCCTGGTGCCATCTTGTCTGTGGGTAAGCCTTCTTCCATTGCTCCAAGGTCCAGTTCCAGTGCCTTCATGCCCATTGCAAGCATTTTCCACACAAATCTTCTCTGAATTGTGCCACAGTAGCTCCTCTGTTGACTCTGATCAGATGAGATAAGCTTCATTGCCCTCCCACATCGATAAGCATTGGATAGCCAATACCCTGTCACTGGTCTGTCCCGGTTGTTTAGCTCTAATGATTTGGTGCTTGTCAAAGTTGCTCAGAATTTGACACCTGCCCACTTTTCCTGCATCTGTCACATGATTGTGAGAACCGACTGACCATTGCTGTCTAATGCGCCAACAATCATGATTAACTTCATTGTGAGTGATCATATTTTTCTGGCTAATCTGTGTTGAAGGTATTGGATTTTTAAAAACTTCTGAGAATCTGTTTCAAAGATGCATCAAGATGTTTAAAATAAGTTGAAGATTAAACCAAAACTCACAAGCTGTCAGAGTTGTCTAGTGATTTTAAGCTGAACTGATTATCTGTGTAGAGGTGACTGCCGTAGGCCTCTCTGTTCACGATGAGAACCAGGACGCAGATCACCAGAGGGAGCCCTGGAGGAAGAGTTTAAATACTTTTACAGCATGTGTCAGCCTCAAAAAAGATGGCTGTGACAATTATCTTGTTTGAATTTTTCATGCAATGTTTCAGACAACAGCAGTGTCCTATCAGAAGTGTTTAAGTGTGAGAGTGTTGGCCTGCAACTAACTTAAAGTCAATCAGTTGAACACATGCCTCACCCCATCCCAGAACACAGAACTTGAGAATATATGACGGCACGTAGACGTTGAAGACTTTGACAAGCGCAAAGTACATGTTAACTGCCTCTAATCCCATCCAAGTGAATGAAGCCAGAAGGAAGTAGTGCAGCATGGACGCTACAGCGACACAGAGCCCGTACAGACCCCAGGACGACAGCCAGGAGTTGACCAGGAACACCAGGTTTAAGCCAAGCAGGGCCAGAGAGAGGTTGATGAGGATCTGAGAGGGGTAGTCTCGACGAAGCTTCCTGAGACAGAGATAAAACGCAGGTGCAAAATGAAAGTTATAAGACAGAGAGCATAGAATGCAAGCCAGTGTAAAGAAGAGATTTATAAAGGGCAGCAACAAAGATGTACTTAGTAAAGGTTGTTCAAATCAACTAACTATTTTGATTCATATCAGTCAGAGCTCAGAAACTGTAGTTTTGACAGTTCACTAAAGCATCAAAACCAATTAAACCAAATCTGGCAAGTACTTAGTAAACTCTGCATAACCTACTTTTCCAGTAGGAATCATGCTTAAGCGATACTTTAATACGGTGTATTGCTTGCAATAAACTAACTGGTTACAAGTAGAAAACATTTGTAAAATAACAACACTGTGGTTGGAGTCTTACCCGAAAGCTGTGTAAGTGAGAACAGTGATTCCCAAGAACAGTGATGAGACTCCACAACCAACATAGGTGATAATGGTCAGGATCTCCTCATTAGCTGGATCCACCTCAGTCCTGGACACATCCTAGACACATAAATACACAGACAGACTTGTTAACGTTAGTATATGTGTATTCTTTTCCCAGTGCAGACACAGCAACTCTCACAGACACAGTTTGTACAGTAACTGTAGCAGTAGCTGCTCCTGTTCCTAATACCAAATACAAACTAGCATGAAGACCTGCATCTTTCCTCAGCAAAAAAACTTCCACTTTTGCACTGGATGTCATGTACTTCATAACCATGAGCTTTGGCACAATAGTTTACTTTCTGCCCTCACAATCCTGCTGTTGCAAAAATCATTAGCTGAGTCCCCAACAGCAGCTTTACATGTATTTACTCTGTTAAATGTATTAGCAGTAACAACAGCAGGCAGGTCGACTCACAACATTAGTTCTACACACAAAGTAATGAGAGATGTTGTTCAGTGAATGTAAACTCAGCTCTATATGTTATGTTATTCATTTGCTTAACGGGGTTAAATAGTGCGTTAAAAAGTTACAGAGAGGCAGGAGAAAATCAACTTGTCTGTGGTCACAGTGTGCAACTTCAAATACTGTAGAACTAAAATAATTATTTCACTTGATTGTCATCATCAAAATTATAATAAAATTGATAATTTATTGTTGAATCTTTTTTAAAGCAAATGTGGACTATCGGTTAACATTTGGATGTTTGCTAAAAACTACAGTCCCCAGTCATTTTTGATTTAATTTAAAAAAGTCTAATGAACTATGAACTAGGAAAGGCAATAAGTACTAAGACATACACTCATTGTTGATTTTAGTTTTGTCATGGGTTTGCTGACAATAGGGGGAAATATAGAAAATTTTAAGTTTTACTTTGCTTTGTCTTTTTAGGAACAATAGATTTTATAGGTCTTATAGTTTTGCAGTTTTGGAACATGTTTAATGTAAATTTGTAAAAATAATGATTTGTTAAACCCTTAAATGTGTATTATATACACTGCACATAATAATGTTAAAGTCAAGATAATGCTTGACTTTACAGTTAATGTGTATTTACTATCTGTAAAAGGGAACAAGAATCATATTCCATAATACTTAGTCAAAAAATAATACATTTCAGTCAGGCTTTGTGGCTTTGCTTGACAGTAGATATACTACAGTACTTTATATATTGTGCTTTGAATGCCCTCTGCTGGTAAATCCCTAAAACCGCTTGGCTTTCATTATTACTTACTGTTACTACCAGTGTCTATTACCAAAACATTTCAGTTATCCTTGAAAGGATGGTAAAATGGAAATATTTGGTCTGTACCAGAAGAACTCCAAAGTGTGTGAGATGATCACACAGGCATGTTGTGTAGTCAGAGCTGCTGTTGTATTTTCTACAGCCATAATCATCCCAGCCTCCGTGTCCATCTAGATGATGATACAGACATTTATAGCACTGATAAGAATGTGATAGAATTGATTTACTGTAAAACAGGACCTACTGTTTTTATTGAAGTTCCAGTAAACACACTGTACATCCTTGTAAATCTGTAACAGAGAAGCAAATTGTGCATAACTGCTCTGAAAACTGATATTATATTGGCAGCAGAGTAAGCAGCTGTAACTCTACAACAGACTAAGGTTGTTCATTGAGTAGCCATATTTTGAAGCACAGCCGATCCTACTGTATTAGGCATAAGATGCTGCAGCATGACTTTGACGTTTTCCTCAAGGTCTTTAACTGGAGAGCTGGCGTTGGTCACACTGGCTGATACCACAAAGGTGTTGAGGGTCTTATCCTCTTGACTGCTCTGAAAATTAAAACAAAATGCTTATGATTAACTTATTTTGCTAATATGCATCTAAGATAAGTTTGAGTATGATTAAAACAGTGTTATTTCAAAAACAGTTTTAAGTTTTAGTTTTGCTCTGATTGAATTGCACGTTTTTGCCCGGGTTTAGGAGAAAGGATTAGCAGTACCTTGAAGAGTACTGGTATGCCATAGAACTGAAACTGGACTCTTGGTGGATTCTGGTTCAGGCTTTTTTGTGGGAAGTTGTGCTGTAGGACCGATGGCAGGGAGATGAAAGCAACTGTGCTGTTGAAAGGATACCTGTTGATAAAAATCTAAAACAAAAAGAGAAGTTCTTTTAAACTCAGCTTTTAAACAGTTTTTACAACAACAATCAAACTAATTTTCATAATTCAGATCAGACAGGAATATATACACTACTCACAAAAAGTTAGGGATATTCGGCTTTCGGGTGAAATTTCAGGATGAACCTAAAATGCACT
>JAUMHL010000006.1:17186312-17201126 GCA_032362345.1 Sandelia bainsii | reverse complement strand
TAGTGTGAACTTTTTACGTTTTCCATAAATTTCACCCGAAAGCCGAATATCCCTAACTTTTTGTGAGTAGTGTATAACTGTATATTATAACTAAGCTTTTAATTCTTAAGATATTAAGGTATTTAGTATAAGAGCATAAACAGTATAATAAGTAGAAAGATAATCGTAATGTCTTTTCTTGTGTTACATTATTGATATTATGCTTCTTTTTGTTGTTGACTTGTTGTTAGTTGTTGTTCATTTGCCAACCTCAGGATTTGTGCCTGTGCGGTCAGATGACACTCCAAAAGTCAAACTGCAACACTGTCCGGGAACTATATCCACCACTGAGATAGCAAGGGCTGGAGCAACCAAGGTGGAGGAGCCTTCGTATCCCACCATCTTGTCTCCCACTGCTTCTGTGATATTCAGAATACTGTAGGGGACGACAGAGACGGCGTTTAGTAAACACAAAGATGTCTAAAAGAAAATGTAAACAGATTTCTCACTTTTCCATCCTCACGTGTTAGTAAAAGGCACCAAGTCGGTGTTGGACTCCAGTATGTTGGAGATGATGTTGACTAGAGCTTGGCCCAGGTTTGGCGTGACCACACTGAGGTTAACGATGTCCTGCAGCTTATTGAGGACTGTGACCAGCTCCTGGTAATTGAGTGTGGTGTGGTTGCTTAGTAGATCCTCAAGTATCACCACCACATTCAGTGCATTCTCTGGAGATTAGTCACACAACTTAAATAATAAATTAAGATTCAACAAGCTCTACTGTTATTCCAGGGCATGCATAGACATATAGTGGACTCAAATGTCATTGCTCTTAATTAAATTGTGATGATATTGAAATGCACTATGTACAGAGTCAATGCTGCAGATAAACTGTGATTGATAAACTGGATTTTGTTAGTGGTGGAAGAAGTACTTTGGTCTTGTAGTAGAAATAGTCTTACAAATCATGCATTAAATGTTTTACATGTGTTAAGGTGCAAGTGTTTGTACAGTAAGAGTGTTTACACATACTTTAGGTATCAAAAGTAAAAGTACTTGTGCAGAATGACTGTCAGAATAATGTACTGCATTATATTATTAGATTATCATTACTAGGGATATCCTGATGGTATTTTGGTTCTAATCCCGTTTATTATATTGAGTATCTACCAATACTGAGTCTAATTCATTATTTACAATATATTTACCAACAGTAATTGTTCATTAGCTATGTATCTGTGACATTGATATAACAGCTTTTTTCAAGAGCTACTTTATCCAATACTGAAGGTCCTGGTGCACAACTCATAAAATTGACATGATATAATGTACTAGAGTGATGATATATCACTCCACTGGATTTTTTGGTGCTGTATGAAGTATTAGTCCTCTTCTTTTGATTGGCATCATTTTAGCTGACACCAATCATTTAAAATATGTCTATATTGGTGCCGATGCCAAACCTCCAGATTGGCACAGGACATCTCTAATAATCATTGATGCATTTATAGTGCATGCATGTTACTTTGATTTTAATTACTTTATATTCTAGCTTGTGAGTTTCCTGCTAGGATGAATACAGATCTCAGGAAAACAATATAATGTATGTTAATAATGTGAATCTGAAAAGTTAACCAGTAATAGTCAAATTAATTCAGGTACCTTAAAGCTGTAATGTAAAATGTGATTACTTTTCACTTACTTTTTAAGTTTTTGTCAATTTGAGCTTCATATTGGAGACACTGTTATCCCACTAGTGGCTTTGCATACATCTATTTTAAGCCTTTTTCAACACGCCATCATGAATCTTTTGGATCTTTAACATTACATTTTGAACCAAGAAATATCCTATTTCACAATATCTGACAATTTAAATGAAACGTGTGTAACAGACCAGCAGTGACTATGATATTATCCAGATCTGGGATGGTTTCCACCAGTAGAGGACAGTCTTCCAGGTCTGGGGTCATCCAGTGGGTAACAAGGCACAGTTTACTGTCAGACAAACGGGGAGGAGAGGGCTTAAAAACTGTTTTTGCACAGAAGATTTGTTAAATGCTTTCTCATATTTAATTTAATTTACAAACTAGGGAGTCTACATTTAATTCCTAGAAGTAAAAGCTTCTAACTGCCTCCTTATATAGCTACTTTTAGTAATTTCTACTTGTAGGTCACATTTTTGATATTTGTGCTTTGCTAGAAAATGCATTAGCTAATTTCCTAAAAGTAGAAAATGGACATTGTATAGGACCTTACACAGCTGTGAGACTGTTTGTCTGGGAGTCTCCTGTCTGTTAACTCCACTCATTAGTGACACCAGCCTACAGATTAATGCTTTTACAGCACAGCCTCCCACAGCTCACAAGCAGCCATAAATAATAATTGTCACACTGAGTCAACACAGAGAAACAGTCTTGAACAGTGAGACAGTCGTGTAAATATATACCAACGGATATAATCAGCACTCAGATAGGCCCGTTATTTAATCATGTGTTAAATCCATGTTGACAGCCAACAGCAATATACTGTACATGTACCCTTTTTTCAACGTGACTGTAGGATTCAAAGATTCAAAACACTTTATTAGGATGAGTTGTGTGCTGGTCATGAGTTCAGTGATGATAGAAGTAAATGTCAGCTAAAAGATACAGTCAAGAAATAGGTGCTGGGTGCTATAGTGCCAGAACACAATTTAATCCATAACTGACCTTTAACTGAATTTTAGAGCAACCGGGCGTAGATTATTTGGGAATGACACTGTCACATCACCTCACCTGTGATTTTTGTGGCTAGTAGCTGCATTTAGCAAGCTGTTCTTGAACATTTAAGAACATAAAGCAGGTCCAGTTACCACTGATATACATATATCATATACACATATATGTCCGTTAGCCTGAAACACTGGCTGAGCAGGTAGCTCTCACCAGTATCTGGTAGCGTAGCGTTGAGGATTTTTTGGGCATGGGTGAGTCGCTTTTCTTCCTCCTAAAGTCGTGGTCCACTCAAACAGGCCTTTTCTAGTCTGCTGTACTTCTGCATCGCATTCGAAAATTACTGCAGCAAAAAGACAAACAGATTAAAATTTTTAATCGGTTACTAAAAGAAACTTAATTTATTTTTTTAATTGGATGTGGTGTAATTTTCCACTTAACCTCACTCACATATGCGACTTATCTGTATGTCCTCAGTTGCAATGGAGACGGAGCCATTATAAGGTTTTAGCAGTAGGTTTCGTATCAGCGCCTCCATTTCCTCTATATCTGACAGTGACTTCAAGACCTGAACCTGGAAAATGCAGCTCTCTCTACAGAGTTAATGAGTTATTCTTAATATGCTAAATTTACAGCACATACAAAGCACAAGATGTATATCCAGTTGTTTTTGTAGTGTTGCATGCACATGCTGATTTTCAGACATTAAATAGGTCCCAAAATAAATGGCTTGACTCTACGTCTAAAGTTAGAAGTTATTTTCTAAAAGCAGTCATGCCTTCCACATCATATTATTTCCTTATGTTTGTTTTAATCTTTTCTTGGTTTAATTGAAATTCATACCTTGAAACTTTGTATGTGAACCCCTGGAAAAGAATAAAAATATACATTCAAAATAACAATATAAATCCTGGCTTGAGTACAACCTAATGTAAAATCAAGCAAATATTTTAATGTAATATGCGTCTTTTTATTCATTTATTTTATTGTCCACCTATATTTTTTATAAATTCATATTTGTTTTGACTACTGATTTTACATTTCTTTAACATTTTCTCAAACATTTGCTGAAACTCTAAAGTATTTTAGTTGTGAGCACAGTGGCAGTTTTTCCTCCTTCACACAAAATAAAATTCAGTTTAATTTGTGACACCTTGAATCTGAAAATATTTACATTTACTTACTCCATCAGAGGTAGAGCGTTTAGATTTTGTGTTTGTTTGAAGTCTGGAATTGAGATCAGAAGCTCAGTCAGATGATTGACATTAAAGGTGATATTTCTGTGTTTTGATATTTTCTGATTTCTGTTTCTGTAAATGGATTGCGAGTTCATGGTGCGACAGATACTGTACCTTTGAGCTGTGGGGAGCAGCTGGAGGTCAAGCACTCTCATCATGCCATCAGGGAGACTGGAGTTCAGCTGTGTAGAGTCAGTTAAATATCAGCATGATGTGATTTTAATTTACTAGAACAATGGTTTTCAGCCGATTTCCACAGCGCCACATTCTTATGAGTGAATTATAAACTATGTTATTTAGCACTGGTCCATTTATTGAAAAAAAAGTTTGCATAACATTTTTATTTTATAACCTTTTGGTCAAGTGTGGAGGATGTTTGTTAAATTTCGGGTTATGCATTACTTTTACCAGCTACTTTAACTGTTTTTCATGAATTTTAGGTAATTATTATTTTTCATTAATTTCATCTACATAGTTTAACTTTTAATTCACCCATACAGATTTTCTATTGTTTTCCAGCTTTTTATTCATTACTTTTAGCTAACTAGTGCAATTTCTTGTGAAATACTTTAAATATCTAAATTAAAATCTGTCCTTTTCCCTCCAGTAATTTTGGTCACTTTTCACGTGGCTGAAGCCAAATCTTGTGAAAATAAAAGGGCCGTGCTATTCTTTGAGACATACCCAGGTGGAAAGAATCTGTGTTGCATCACAGTCTCCCGTTATGGATACGTTGATCTTAACCTCAAAATAGAGTTCTGCAGAAAAGATTAAGGCAAAAAAGAGCAACTTAATGACACATTATTTCTAAAGGAATCAACACAAAACTGTGATTTTCTGACAGTAAATGATCAGACTGACCAGAGATATTTGTAGGGCCTGTTGTGAAGGTGGTGGTTGTGGCATTGGTAGAAGTAATTGAGGTGGTGGTCGTGGCTGCACTGGTAGAAATAGTTAAGGTGGTGGTCGTGGCTGCACTGGTAGAAGGGCTTGAGGTGGTGGTCGTGGCTGCACTGGTAGAAATAATTGAAGTGGTGGTCGTGGCTGCACTGGTAGAAGGGCTTGAGGTGGTAGTCATGGCTGCACTGGTAGAAGGGCTTGAGGTGGTGGTCGTGGCTGCACTGGTAGAAGTAGTTAAGGTGGTAGTCGTGGCTGCACTGGTAGAAGGGCTTGAGGTGGTGGTCGTGGCTGCACTGGTAGAAGTGGTGGTCATGGCTGCACTGGTAGAAGTACTTGAGGTGGTGGTCGTGGAGAAAGTAGAAGGCGATGTTGCAGTTGGAAATGTGGTGCTTGTGACTGGAGAGGGCTCTGTCACTACGCCGGGTTTGATGGTTGAGGGATCAGCGGTGGCAGCAGGGAAACTTTCTAGAAATGTAGAGGGGAAAAAATTGCTAACTAGAACTTTATCCGAACATGTGTATGTGTATGATGAGGACTGAACCTACCAACGGGTGTGGTGTATATGCTGTGTGGGTCAGCCAGCAGTCGTAGCACATCACTGAGGTCATAGGGGATGCTGAGTTTGGTGTACATCTGTTTCTGCACGTCTGCCACATTCATGCTAGGAGTAACACTTACATGAACCAGGCAGTCATACCTACAGGGGAGATGGAGAGTATTTTTGCTGTCATCTACAGCAGTGGGTCCAGGGGAGTTGACTAGTGTTTCCTTGAAGGGAATCAAAGTATCTTATGACCTGTGTGTGGACATGAATTGTGAGTAGCTCAACCAGGAAGTGATATTTCCTCTGAAACTGTATAATTTTAAGGATTTTTAGAGATATAAAGTAGTTAAAAATCCAGAATTTTGAGAATACAAGAAATATGGTTTGAACTTCTGATGAAATTTAGCCTTTTTTGGTTGTAGTTATGAAGTGTGTAGTATGTAGTTATGTAGTTATTCTGCTATTCTTACTTTACATTTACAGCATGTTTTGCTAATATACATAAACATACTGTATACTGTTTTACATACTGTATGATTAATACTTATAGTTATCATGGATATATTTTATAATGAAAGATTGGAATTTCAGCTGTAAAGTAATCATGCATCTTATATTTGTCCATTTGACCTGATTGTCCCATAGTAAAACCGTAAACTAGAGCAATGTTACCTGTTAATATTAGGAGTAGACCATCTCTCCTGAAGAATAAAAAACACATTACTGCACTGTATAATACACACTTTTTTTAACATGAACACATAATATAAACAAATGCTTTTAATGTATGTCTGTAATTTAGTTGTTAAAGAATTGTGACCAAAGCATACACTAATTGGGATGTTTTGCAATTTAACCTTGTTCTCTGATGGAAAAACTATATAACGTAGAAGATGTCATAGAACTGCCTCAAACATGACTTTGACGTATCTGTACTGTAGTGTCCTCTTACTTAGTGGCTAACTTAAACATATGTAGTCAGACTCTAATGTGTTTGCTTACCAGCATGTTTCTATGTGGTGGTTTTACAAGGCCGTCTTCTTCACTGGATCTGCGTAAGAGATCAGAGAAACTCAGTAAACTCATGAATCATCAGTTCCCCCTTTTTGTCATATGCTATAAAATAGGGTTTATCTGCTGTGGCACATTCATTGGTAGTTTATTACACGATATAGCCTGAATCAGGTCTGTCAGTGTAAACTTGAATCTTCTCCTACCCGGTTATTTCAAACACAGTCAGTCTGTGTAAATAGATCCCAGTCGGCAGCACTTTTTCTAGCTGCAGGAACAACAAACAGCAGAGAGCAGTATTACAGCTGCTGAGATTTACTGCAGGTGAACAAAGCCAAACTTACACCTGTAGATATAATACAGTTCAACCCAACAAATCTGCCGTATGTTTTAAGCTCAGATGAATAAATCTGTTCTCTTACCCAGCGAAGTGCCTTGTCTTTGGCCGTGTAGACCTCTGTGTGGTTCCCATCGTAACAGAAGATGGCAAACACCAGACTCACCTTGTAAATGGACCATTCTGCCAATCAGTTAAAGAGAATATAGAGCAGTGTTTGCAAGTGGTACTCAATCATTTACATGTGCCCATAGGTCTTTTTAACCATTAATTTTTGTTGGCAAATAACTGTGAACCAATTTATCTTTGATAGACATATAGTCTAACTGTTTCCACTCTCTCTTAAAACATCTTGACTCCTAGATTGTTTTTATTGTTCATCTTCAAGAGCACCTTAAGGCTTTCTGGATCTAGTGGAAGTGTGACACAGTGGGCATGAGGTGTCTCCTCTTTTTAGTCAGTAAATTATATTTCTTACCTTCTTAACTTATGAGCTGTAGGTGTTAATATCTTATTTATAATATATATGATATATTTAGCCAAGACATCAGAATCAGATATTTTAAAACTCTGAATGTTATTGATTGAGAATGACGTCTATATTTGTATAACTGACAGGTGGTCAGTATTTAATCTAAGGGCTATTTGAAACTGTTGACTGCATAAGAGAGTATCACACACCAAGTTGCATAAACGCTGCGGGAGACAGCAAAGGGTGAAAATAACTAACCTGTCGATACGTGTAGAACTTCTAGAGAAAAGAGTCAAGTTAATATAAAGGACTTCCTCACCACACCGCAGGTTGGAATCAGGCAGTGGAGCACAGATTTGAGTGTCCCAGTTGTCCACCTCCCACTTCACCAGGTCCCCCTCTGTACAGTTCAGTGATGTCACTTCCTGTTTGCTGCGCTCTCGCCCCCACAGCCGAAACAGCGATAATTTTCCAAAGGGGCTGGTAAATGGAATAATCTGAATTTCGTTGTTATTCAGGATGTGTGCGGCACCCAGTGTAAGTGTTCCTCGAGGTGACAGTTTGGAGCAGGGTGTGGAAACGAGGGGAGAAGTGTTGACATTGTAAGCTAGGAGAGAAAAGACGGTACCGTGAAACAGAGAATTGTCAATTATTACAGAACCAGAAGCAAATTGTCAGTTGTCCCAGACCCAAGAGCGGAGACAAACACCACCGGAATGCCAACACTGCACATTTAGTGGTCATTAATGACATGTGGATCATATGTTCTTGTCCTAGTCTGCATTCAGTTACTGTTAAAAGGGTCCAATTTTACACCTGATTATTATTCCACTAACAGCCATCATTAGCTAGCTAATCACCCAACTAAGTTTTTGATTAGTTTGCAATAAACCTTAGATAGTAAAAGATTTTGATGAGTTTCACGCAGTTAAGGTTACTGATTTGTTAAAACCACTGTAATGGATCAGTACTTCATACCAGGATATTTAAAAACTGGATTGCTACATCAAATGCAGGAAAAAAACATTGTTCCATGAACTTAAATGTACCACTCTTTATTTTAATGGATTTCTTTGTACTCAACTAAGGCTACAGAATTCAATCAAGTCCCAATATGCCTTTATATCAAAAAACATAAATATATCTTAATAAGGCATGAATGTGTAATTCAGGGGTAATTCAAAATACCCACCCACTAGTTCAGTCCAGCAGCCAAATCTGTTTCATAAGCTTCACAACGTGATCAAAATTTATTAAATAAGGCCAAAAAAATATTTTTTGTAAGGATTACAGGTACAAGTTATAAGTCTGTAACATCTGCAGATAAGTTTCAACTAAGTATGCAAATTGTCAAAAGAAACACTATGAAAAATAGAATTCAGTGACTGCACACCTGTTCTGTTTAAGTAGAGATCTTTTGAAGAGATAATATACTGAATAATGTAGTATATAGATGGGCATTTGATGGATTGAGATTTGGTATTTGCTGCAGTATTTCAAGTATATTTACGAGACAACAACTTGTAGCCCTCATGTAATTTGAACTTTGAGACACCTGATATATAAAACCATGATGATCACAGGGCTCTATCAGAATATAAAAAGCAAATTATGAGAAGTTAAAAAAAACAGACCACATGAACACAAAATAAATCTCACCTGCCAGGTGGCCATTGATATATAGGTCAGGCCTGTCTTTAGTATGTGACCAGGTTAAGCAGAGCGAGTACCATTGTGACGGTCGAAAGTTAAGCTGAGGTGTTGTCCACTCTACTCCACACAGCCAGACAACTAAACGATCATGTTTTCCCCCCAAACCCAGTTCAGCATGTTGAAATTCAGGATGACGGTACATGAAGGCGGTCCATGTTGACCAAGGCCAGTGCTAGATGAAACAGAAAAAGGCAGGTTGGACAGCTTTTTTCCCTTAAATGAAATCATCATTTAAAAACTGTATTTTGTATTTACTTGGGTGTTGTGCACTTAAGTGTGACAAATAGGCAAAAAAAATCAGGAAGTGGGGGCAAATACTTTTTCACTGCACTGTGCAATTTAGATAGATTTTGTACCTCAAACATCAGGCTGAAGCAGACGGTGAGCTCCTGCAGGGCTGGGATAGAGACGTGAGGCTTTAATCTCCAGTGGCTGCACGCTTTGCTGAAGTTAGCCGCCTCCCCCCACAGGCTGAGCTTAGACCCTGACAACAAAAACAGATAATACAGTTAATAGATTTGTTGAAGATTATATATTAATATATCTTTCCTATTTCTATGTTTTTAGTCCAAGCTTTCAAGTCATACAGGCCAATGTGATATGTAACAAAAGCACATATTGTAATTTCACTGGCCATAAACCCTGTAGTTTAAAGTCAGTAATGTGGAAAACCTCAGTTTCTATCACTTTAATTAAAGTAAAAATACAACAAATATTTTCACTAACATTTAACATGTTTTGTTAGTGTTATGATTAATTAAACATTTAGCCTGAAAAATATCAGAATATATCCAAAAATGCCCAGCCATAATTTTTTCACAGTGCAACATATGTCATAAAGTTGAAATAAAGGATGAAAGAAGATGGTTAAAGTCAAGAAACTGACATTAAAGAAAAAGACTAAGAAAAGAGATTTGACATTACATGCTTTTATTTTGAAAGTCTGGCACTTTCCGTAGTGTCTTGTACCATCCTGTTTCTAACTTGTGTTTTTATTGTGAAAATGTGACTTATTTTAAACCCCTCCTTTTAGGTCTTCCATAAAAATCTGATCATGTGTTATATCACATTTGTGCAGAAATAGGATAAATTGTCACTATGAATAATTAGAAAGTTCATTGTAAACCCTCCTCCACTCACATTTAAGTAATCTGACTCAGTATTTCCATTAAATCATAGCCATTTAAACATTTTCCTACCTCGCTGCAAAGTAGAGGCAGGGCTGCTCAGTAGAAACCGAGTGACTAACACAGTCAGGACTTTTTTAAGGAAAATCATGGTCAAATCTGAAAAGAGACATTTATTTTCTTTTCAGTATTTTTCAGTAAGGAACATTAAAAATTATTATTCTGAAAAATTAAGATTTTGTGTTAACAAACTAAAACATTTAGCTCATATTGATTTTTATAGTGTGTCTAGTTTTAATCAAACAAACTTAGAAAATACAAAGAAACACTTACCCCCATAAATAAAAATAATCCAAGAGTAAAGGAGAACTCTACCAGTAAATCCTGCTCCAGACTCAAAAGCAGTGATTCAGTACTCGCTTCGATTTCAAAGTGTGTATCTGCAAATAGAGGATGTGACTGTGTGTGAACTGGAACTAGTGTATTCCTGCTTCCACTGATCCTCTTCTGTAATTATATGTATATTTACTTAGGTGCAGGTGAGGGAGAGACAGTGTGGCGAGATAACGGAGAGAGAGACAGAGACAGGATGGTTATGTACATATTGGATATCGTCAATGGAGTCAATCAAATTAAAGTTTAAAAAAAAGTAATTGACTCCCTCACTAAAGGATTAAGCTTAAAAGTAATTCATTTTGACAAACATGCGCTGCTTTCATTTAGCCAGGACATGTAAAGCTAAATTAATCTTCAACTCTCCCATAAAAAACAGTAAACAAACCTTTAGTGGATTGGTATCTGTCTCTGTGTTTAATATCCTTACGAAAAGGTATACTAGAAGTTTATTTCTTCAAGTAAACTTAAGTCATGTTTAAGTATACCTTCCAAGTATACTTCATGTAATAAGTATAGTAAAGGTACTTCTTTGGACTAAAATGGCCCACTTTTTAGTTTATAAAAGTATACTTTAAGTTTACTAAAAGGAAACCTTTATATTTACTTTTAGTTCACGAGGATGTACTACTAGTATACTTTCTAGTTTATAAAAGTATACTTCTAAATACAAATACTGGACATAGAGGTATACTATTAGTTTACTTGTAGCACACTTTTATCCCATTTTTGTGTTGATCAAAGTTACTAGAATATGGTTAAAATGTGTATTTTAATTTTACATATAATTACTCAAATCACTGGGCAGTTGTGTGACAATCACAACTACTACAGCGCCTCAGTTGCAGATAACTATACAATATAGTTAATCTGCTAGAAGTACTTAAGAAGTGACAGAGAGGGAAGGCCTATTGACTGCTCACCCTTCTCACTTACGGTTATATGTTTAATAAACAACAACTACTTACAAACCATACTTACTCTGTTCAGAAGGTAAAACATAAACTTTTGGGTGTGGGGTTGTGACGTCACAACAGGATCATAAGATATTTCATTATATTGTAACGGGGTCACTATAATTTGTAGTTCTAGTTTTACAACCTTTTGTTCCCCAAAATGAGATGTACTGTAGAGGGCCAGATTATTAAACCCAACCACAGTTCTGACACTGTCCCAGGCTGAGTCTACGCTGTTGTTACCTACTGCCTTCAAATGATCTCTTAGTTAATATGGCTTTTTAGAGTGATTTGCTCAACGGGGTTACATTTTTCTCCTGTGTAGCAGTGTTTTCAGGGGTCTGCTCATCCAGAGTTTACCATTAGAGGTGCCACCATCAGGAACGTAAGATAGCTGTAGAGATGATACAAAGTGTCTGCAGATGTATTTGTGTTAAAGATTCCAGAAAGTCATACACCGCAAAGAAGTTTCCACTAAATCTGAAGCAAGATGATTTTGTTTCAGTTCATGCGTATCTGTTACTTTTGAACCTCAGGGCATCATGTGTCAAAAAGGAGCTGTACTGTATCTCACACAGTTTTTCACAAACATAACTTGTATTGTCAGAATCTCATCTATTTGTCTTGCGCCTGAAGGCGCATTACAAAACAAAAACATTTAATTAACAAACACCACACATATTATAATATGACACACACCAATATTTATCACATGAATATTTATCACCTACCCAAATAACAGCATAGACTTTTAACAGCATTTTAATGTGGTTTGTGATTATGGATACTGCAGAAATTTCAAAGTGAATGTGTTGAAGCACAGAATCTGAAAAACAAAGAAATACTTTTGTATTTTTTATTCTCAGCTTGCGTATAATTTATTTATCTTTCCTTAGAGGGAAAATGGTTTTAGAAAAGACAAGCAATTACATAAAAAGATATAATTTGATTATTTAATGAAAAACAGTTTAGGTCACAGGAAGATAAAACATTTCAAAAGTAGTAAAACAAAACATTAAGTCACAAACATAAGCAGATAAAAGCATGGAAAAATACCATTAACCAATCCAAATTTATGTCATCTAACTGCAACACACAAACAAATTTTTCCACATAAAAAATACACACTAACCTCTAGCTTTATGCTAAACTTAAGCATACGCTATGTTAAATAAAAGTGATGTTTCTCTTTTATATGAATTATAGCATAGCTAATACATTTAGCAAAAAGCTAATTGCTATCATCATTCAGCACAGTGTATGTTGTGGTGTTAGCATGCAGCATCAGAGGGAGCAGTGGACACAAGTTAGACTTTGGATGTTCCCATTTGTTAATAGGCACTCTCCCAAACATTCAACTTAATCATGAAGAGAATATTGAAATGAAGATTATGCCCTTTATATTCAAATAAAAAAAAACTGAAAAAAAAACAAAACGTAATGACTACATAAACATCTGTTAGATAATGACCAGACTCTCCATCCCTACTTGTTGCCACAGTCGGTGCAGAGGATGTCTCTTCCCTTGAATACAAAAGGCTTGTTGGACAAACTGAGGGAACATCTCTTGCAGTTGAAGCAGTATTCATGCCAGGAGCCGCCCTCGTAGTTCACGACGTTCACTCCTTTACCAAAACCTGGAGGAGAGTAGGAGGCTTCGTCAGTCTGGTTTACCATCTGCTGATCTGAGCATTTTATGTCCTTCAGAAAGGTTTTCACCACGCTGTCACAAAAATATGCTGTTCTCATATTAAATGTTTAAACCCAGTATTAATATGAAAAGCATAAACACTCTCCAGTCTGGGAAACAAGTGAACATTTGAGGGATCTCACAGATCTAAATATACTGTAAACGCGTTTTTATCAAACTTTAAACCAGTTTATATTACAGCTTCTTGTGTCACTTAGATCAGACTTTATTGGGTATTTGCTGGAAATTTCATGGTGATAGATGTCTCTGTCATATCTGTTGGTTAAATCTAAGGCTGGTCCTGTCCAACAGTAATGGTAATTAGTAACTGTAGTTCACTGTTTTATGGGAGTGATCATGCACGTGGCAGAAAATCTGGTGTATAACTCAGTATAAAATTGCAATTTTTGATTTTACACTTTGGTTCTGTACAAATTAAACAAAGGCGATCTAACATATGCAGACAGGCAGATTTTCCCTGTGCTTGCTATTTCCCCTTGTCTCCAGTCTTAATACTAAGCTGAGCTAACAAAGATCTGCTTGTAAGAAATGGACATGAGTATGACAGTGGTACCACTTGTCTCATGTAAAAAAAAAAAAAAGAATTTCGCAAAATACATATAATATAACTTCTGGAGCATGTAACAACAGCAAAGATCTCTGAGGATTGTAGTGTCGAGCTGTTGGTGCACCACAGTTTAGACACAAATGAATTAAATTAACACTGCATATATTGGAAGGTGTAGGATGTTTTTCTTCCAATATTTTTGACTAAAACTATAATAAACATAAATGTATTATGGTCATATTTTGGTCACTATACGTTGATGTTGCCTTGTTGTTTAGTCAGGTGTATTTTCTGAAAACTTATTTTTAAGTTTTAATTTAATTTTACCTGTGATGGGGTTTTGGCAGCTGCAGCATTTCTTAGCCACACAGTTTTTGTAGCACTCTACACAGAAGACTTGGTCCTGATGGTTGGTGAAACTCGACCCTGCCAGAGGCTTTGAGCAGGTGCTGCACACAAAACAGTGGCTATGCCACGGCTGGTCCTGGTAGTTGACTCCTCCAGAGGTTATAGGCTGGAGACAGGTAGAAGAGTGGGGCTAAGCATAGCATTAACACAGTTTTACAAGGTAAAGATAATGAACATCATGCCAAACCGCAGTGGACAAAGAACAGGGTTCAGACACAAACCCCATGCCGATGTGCGACAATTTGAACTAAATAAAAACAAACACCTCATTAGTGTGGGTTTACCAACCATATATAGGAAAAAGTGATGGCGTTCCCCAGTTAAAAATAATACCTTTTTGCAGCTGACACATTGTTTTGCAAACTTCTTGTCATAGCAGGGGCTGCAGTAAATGTCATTTCCTTTGCAGAGGAAACTCTGTGTCCCTATTGGTCGTTTACAGTTGAAGCAGGTGAAACATTCATCATGCCACGAGTTGCCTTTGTACTCCACACTCTCTGTGCCTACAGGAGAGAAGAAAAAAAACTTAAACAAGTGATGAAAAAGTACAATGCACAGATACATTATTTGAACAGGAGACTCTAAATACACTTCTCAAAACAATTAAAGGAACACTTTTTAATCTGAGTATAGTATCAAGTCAGTTAAACTTCTGGGATATTGATCTGGTCAGTTAAGTAGCAGAGGGGATTGTTAATCAGTGTCAGCTGTTTTGGTGTTAATGAAATTAACAACAGGTGCACTAAAGGGGCAACAATGAGACGACC
>JAUMHL010000006.1:17138176-17169620 GCA_032362345.1 Sandelia bainsii | reverse complement strand
GACACAAGAACAGCTTCTTCCCTCAGGCCATAACACTCATCAACAACTGATTGTTGCTGCTATATGAACATAAACCAACACACTGCACTTGATGACCACTGGAAAACTGTTTCTGTATCTGCTCCACACACACACACACACACACACACACACACACACTCACTTACTCACTGTCTTGTCTTTCTGCCTATGTGACACACTGTCTATAATTTATTGTCTATAACTTACTGTTTTTCACAACCAATTCTGTAACTGTTGTCTGTAACCTATTCTTTGTTGTTATTGTCAATGTCTGTACTGTCCTACAAGCAAATTCCTTGTAAGTGCTAGCATACTTGGCGAATAAAGCTGATTCTGATTCTGATTCTTCTACTGTTTTTGAACTTCCATTAACAGTTAGGAACCAGGTACCGTGAAAGTAGCATTTTAGCAGCATTTTAAACTTTAAGAATTCCTCATCTTTAAGGAACTTTACTTTACTTTCATGAACTTTAGGGCTCCAGCAAATTAACATACCTGCAAACATCATGACGTGCTGTAAGTTTGCTCCGATCTTGTTCTTGCGGCCCAGGTTCAGCAGAAAAGACAAAGGGTAGATATTTGCTGCTCTGCCCAGAAACACTGCGATCTACAACACGCAGCAAGTCAAGGACACAACAGAGTGAAATAGAAACACAGTGCAGGCAGGAAACGAGTAGGTGGGTAGGTGATTTGAAAATTGAAACTTGTTGGTGACTAATTTTTTTTTTTTTAATGCGTTGTCAGTTTCATTCTGCTTGTTCTATTATTCTAGAGCTCCCTGACGCACCGAAGAAGAGTTTGTAAATGATTCTCTTCTGCAAGAGAACATGTTATGGTAACAGACTGTAGATATTAGAGCAGGTAAAGAACTTTCTGCGACTGAAAAGAACAGCAACATTAACTACCTTAAAGGAGCATCCAGAGCCACTCATCTCTGGAAGCCTTGATTTGTTTGTGTGGTGCAGGACAGATTAAAGGATACAAAGGCTCCAATGATGAACAAAGGGTTGAAAACATGTGACTGGAAGGAGAAGAGGGTGAGGCCCATGTACGAGAAGATGAAGTTCTCTGCCAGGAAGTGCAGTAGCTCAAACAACTGATGAGAAAGACATAGACAATACATACTATAAATAACAGGACAGAAACTGGTGGTTTGCATGTGAAATATCATGTGGAAATGTCTTGTACACTGATAACTAATATATAAAGAGCAGGTACAACCCACGTATGCCCAAACTGTTATTGTCACCTATTGACATGTTGGAATTATCAGAAACACAGACACATATATTTTAGTTTTCACACACATCACAGTGGACCACATGTTTATTTTAGTTTGGATCCTACCTAACCCATCTGAAACACAGTTATGACACTGGGGTCAATGCGATTAAGCCTCTATATGCTTCCACTAGCTGGTACTTTTAAAAATATCTATGTTTGACAGTACACAGACGACACAGAGCTTTTTGTTTTGAGCTTTTAATAACCTATAATACTGCTAGTATTAGCATTAGTAGAAGTATTGTTCTTTGCAAAATGTGTAAATGCACTTACACATTATAGAGAAATGATTAAAGCTGTTGAAAGACTGTAGGCACAAAGCGGTCACTGAGATTGCATTTCACCTGTTTGGTCCTGTCCTGAGATGCAGGGGAGAGATTGTTGTAGGTGTAGTGAGCCTGAGTGATCCCACAGAACAGCACAGCCACAACGCCTATAAAAAACCAGAAACAAATTCCTCTCACCTTAGCGTCACTCAAAACACAATGAATCATACTCTATTGGGAGGGGGCTCATTTAAATAGTTTGTCAATGATAATGAAAACAAAGATTGTGAAAGTAGTAACAAAATAAAATTAAACCTTTGAAAACAAAAACTATGGTGAAAATGAAGTACAATTGTACAAAAAATAATCAGTAAGGTGAAAACAAACAGTTAGCTGTACAGGTGAGCAAAGTCTGTGTCCTGGGCTAATGTCACAGTTCTGAGAATAACAATGTAGACTGATATTGATGTTTCATGTACTCAGATGTGAATGATTCATTCAATAACATCCTTTTTAGGTTGGAACTTCTTACTAAGAAACTCTTATAGATATTATCTTATATAGTCGTAATTAAGCAAAATTGAACAGAAATGAAATTACCATAATGTCAACAGAGGTAGTCTGTATTTTTGTCAAAGTTCTAACACTTAAACAAAATCAGATGCCAGTAAAGATTGTTTAAAATGCATGAGTCTCAAGTGCAGGTGTACCTGTGAACCCGCAGGCCTCAGCCAACAGGAACGTGCTCCAGGACATCAGGAAAAACAAAGCTGTCTCCAGCAAAGGGAAGTCCCTCAGCTTGGTGAACTTGGTCACGTGATAAAAATTAAAGGTCAAGGAGCAAAACAGAAACTGGCACATCCACACCTGCAGCCACCTGCAGCCCCCACAAGTGACAAAACCACAGACGTGAAAAAACACAGTATGTGAATGAGGTATCAAATACAGTGTCTAGGTAAGATGAGATAAAGCTTTTATTTTTGTTATCACACTTCTTGTTTAATATGACTCAAAGCTGATGAAACAGCTGCAGTTTTTAAACCCTGTGGTAGTGTTCTGTGTCTGTTTATGTCTAAATGTGAATAGAAATGTACATTATGTTATGGTAGGAAACAGGTAAAAAGATATGAGAGCAGTCATGAATCCAGTGGCCACTCCAAGAGCCAAGGATCCACTGAAAACACCCAGGAAGATGCCGAAGGATTTCAACATGGCCATGGCCTCAAAGCTGTGGCTGTTGTCTCCTGCAGGCTGGTACGCCACAATGGAACTGAAATAAAGGCATTTACATGAAAAAAGGAAACGAGACACTGAAATTTTTTTTCAAGATGTGCTCAGGCATCAAATTAAACCTGCAACAACCCAAATCCAGTTCAGATTTTAGAGGATTTTTATCCAATCGTAACAAAGGCGTAGCACACATAAACTGGAGTTGGGTTTTACAGTCATAATAAGGGAGAAACGTAGGGTCTTACATGCTTAATTTCAATTGGATTTTTCAACTCTATTAGGTTGGTATCCAGTAAGAGTACTAATAAGTACTGCAACACCTAATTCAGGCACTACAAAGTAACTCAAGACAAACAAAGCAAATCACCAGCACTAATATTCAGCAGTAATTAAACTTTTACACACCTAGATTATCAAAACTAATTGATAATTCCTCATTTTCAGTCAATAGAACATAGACAAAACTGAAAATGATGCAAGGAATGAATGGCTTTTAAAAGGGCTTCAGTGCAGTAATTCAGCTCGGGCAGAGCAGTAATCATCCTAATCAGTGGTTCAAGGCTGAGATGATGAGCTTCTAACACTACAATTCTGCCACTGCATCCACACAAAAAGCCCACCAACCCACCCACCCATTAGGGGGAGTCAGTGTCTGGTTTTCTCCCTGCCATTCCTCTGTTCCCTCAGGCCAGACTCCATCATTTCCTGGGGAGCGCACAGCTCCAGCCCCCTCCCTAACCTGTTTCTCCAACCGGAGGAGAACACTGCATACGTACGTACGGGCAGGCGTTGAATGACACAGACGGATTAGGAAGGCAAGCAGTGAAATGACAGGGACTGGTGTCAGTAACATTAGGACCATTCACGTGTAATATACATAACAAACACACATCACATGTTTCTGTGCACATTTCAAAGAGTTATTGGACACTGTAATTATTCCTCCTGTCCATACTGACCATGAAAGTATCCCTTCCTAATGCATTTATAATTTAAATGCTCAACAGTCCTCATTGAAGCTAGTATAATGCTTCAACACTCAGAGTTACAGTCTTTTTAGTACAAAATACCACCCACTGAATTCATTTAACAGAACTTAAGAACACATTTTTGCACAAAAGAGGGCAATTCACTGTATTGTTTACCTCCATACATTCTTTTGGAGACGAATGTGGACATAAGGAATGATTACAGCAGCTAATAACTTCAAATGTACATCTTGATAGATTTGAAAATAATGTGAACCTGTTTTTTTATGTAGAACTATTATTGCTTTGGTGAAATACTGTTGTTGTGTGTGCACATTTTTACAGTATGTAATTAATGCTTACGAAGAGAGGACGATGGCCACAGCATCGTTGAGGACACTCTCCCCAAAGAGTAAAGCATACAGGTCCACATCTACCTTTAGCTCATTAAAGATAGCCAGCACTGTCACTGAGACACCGAGGAGAGAGAAACAGGAGCACGGACAGTCATAAGCAGAAAGATATAGTGCCAAGCTGCCTCCATGTTTAAAGTATTGTTAAGGATAATATGCACACTCAAGGCTAATGTGACATTATCTACCTGGGTCTGTTGCTGAAATAATGGCCCCAAAGAAGAGGCAATCAGTGAAGTAAAAATCTCCACCCAGCTGGCCAACAAGCTTCATGAATGACACAAAACCGTACATGATCAACCTAGGAGTAAAGACAGACATGTACAAGTCATAAGGGTCAAAACCTTGTGCAATGTGTGGGAGTTAATGGTAAAAATGAAACATCACTTCTGTTGTCGGTGTTGTCAGAGATGACCAAATGACTTACCCAATAATAAAGCAAGATATGACTGTTCCCATGAAAGCATAGGCCAGGATGGAGCCGATGTTTCTGAAAAAATGTCTCTGACACAGACAGGATACAGGTTTATTAAAACATATATTATCTAATACGGGTATTTAGATTAAATAATGCATGTAAAATCACATGCAAAATAATTGTACTTTTATTACACTGCAAAGCACAAGTATAACTAAATTGTATAAAGTCATTTGCATAAAATATATATTAATTTATGAATGTATATTTGCATTGGATAATTCTTTTCGATAAATCATAAATCCTTGTAATTCTCTTACCCTTTTCAAGCTATAACCAGCGTGGAAGATGATGGGAGGCAGCAAAATGTTGAAAAACACTTCTGGGTCAAAGGTCACCTAAAGACAGTGGACTTTTAATCAGTTACACAAGTAGTAAGTTCTCCACCTTTCCAAATGGCATAATTTATCATCTGTGTATGCGAAACAGGTAAACTGCCATATAGACTAAGATCATGTGTAGACACTGTATAGTGGATGTTCTTCCACCAAATGCTCAAGGGAACTTTTATTTCCTGAGTCCAAGAGCTTAGTCAAGAGTAATGTGATTTACATTTCCACAGCGGGGCCAAAGCCTCAGGACAATTAAGCAAATTCCGTCCATTGCTATATCAACAGACAACAGTCTGAACTCTTAGGAAATACAACCCACAATGAGTCAGGACTTCACAATACATGGAGTAATACAGTAAGTCAGTAAAACTGTTTCCACTGAACTTAATTCAGACTCTGGTTCCTGTTCGTTCTTCTTCTTATCTCACTCTATCCAGCCGTATGGCCAAAACTCATCTGGATTTAATCACATTTCAACCTTTAGTTACTGTTAACCCCTTATGAATATGTCCATAATGCATATTTCCCTGCCATTTGGTCCCTAACAGTTGATAACTTCATATGATCCATCAGTTCATCCCCTTGCCTTTCTCAGCATCTCATCGTCCTGCACTTGGTGACCTTTGCCCCGGCTGACTTCGCCCTTCAGAGAGTACTCGTAGAATCGTCCGCTGACGTTGACCAGCAGAGTAGCAGGGCTGGCGTTGACGGCACAGCTAAGCATCACGTCGCTCATGCTCTGGGGCACGTGGACGCCAAATCGCAGAATCACACCCACCAACAGACCTGCAGGTAGGGGCGGGGGGGAGAATTAAGGCAAAACAATAAATATCTTGTGTGCAGCAAAATTAGGTGAGCTTCTATTTTAAACACCTGTCTTTAATTATTTTGGGTGTGCTACATACTTGAATTAGATTGGGGTCTTAGAAAAAGCAAATATTAATTGGGCCAAGTGAATTATTCTGAAAGGGGTGGGCTTTCATATCATAAAAGAAAAGATTCATCACTGCATACTGAAATGAACACAGGTATCCGGCTAGTTAGAGGGAATAATGAGTTGCCTTTTTATGTGTTGTTTCCATTATTACTGTATATTTAGTTTAACAGCAGATGGAATAACACTTACTTATTTATAATCAACAGTAGAAATAGCACTGGGTAAATAAGACTCCTTTAATAAAAACCTCCAACAACAGTAGGCTGATATATCTAATCTGATATGTCCACAGCCTCCCTCATATACATTGAAATTTAACAATAAGCTTTCAGACTGGCTTTCTGGTTAATGAATCATAGCCAGTTAGCATTAAGCTAAGCTAAGCTAACTGACTGACTGAATTACAGTTTTAACCATAGATCTCTTACCATAGATCATGGCGAGTCCTGTTTCGTGCAGGAACCTAAATCGCTGGTGTTTGAACAGCCATATCGTTAAAATGGTGAGTGTTAGGAGCATTATGAATATGAGCAGGTTGGCACTGTCCTGTCGGTGGCTTTCTTCAGCCATCATCTCAGTTGCTGCGTTGTCCATCGCGTTGCTCTCGCCTCGGCTCCCGGCGAGCAAACACGTCAACAGAAGAGGCCAAGACAGGAGTGACTTCGACAGTTTGACACTAAAAAAGCATTTCCGTGTGAACCCCATTGTAGCTTTCTGTGAAACCGTTACATTTGTCGTTGGTGTCGGTTCTGTGATTAGAAACTACTGCTTTAGAGAAGAGGAGAGCAAATGACAGCTTCTTCTATCAAAACAATGGAACTTCCGGGGTTTTTCAAAATAAAAGTCACCCTCATGACCGGCGACATTTCATGGTGTTTGAAGGTTTGTTGTTACACAGCACAAGACTGCGCAATGAAATCCACCAGAAGTAAATACCATAATATGAACACACACTCCAACTGATCTCTGCTGAAGTATAATAAAAATACTGTAATAAGGAAGAAAGACTTCATTATGTTTAGAAAGGTTCATTAAAGTTTTCCACTCTTAAGAGGGGACAAATGTTTCCCTCCACTATAATTAAACCTTTAAAATACATTATTGAATCATATTGTAAACAGATGGTTCTGAGGGTAGTAATGAAAATGTATGTATGTGGAACATGAGGCAACAGTACAACAGCATTAAAACAGCAACCACTGATCATATTTTAAGGTTAAGGTTTGTGTTGTCATGATACCATGCAAGATTGCGCAATGAAAACTACACTAAAAATAGTACTTTCATGCACAAATGAACTTAAAGTGCTTTACATACTGCATTAATGTAAATAATGTAAATGTTAAAAAAAAACAGCAACAGCATGAAATATTATAAAGCAAATGAAAATACAAAGTAGATGTTAAGAACAGAGACATAAATAGGAGTATATATGATGATTATGATCATAAGTATTTATGGGTCAGTCCAAGGCAGTGCAGAACATTTAAGTTTTTAACCTGGATTTACAGGTGGTCAAAATCAGAGCAAGTCTATTATCCTCTGGAAGTTTGTTAAAGCTCTGTGATGCATAAAAACCAAATGTTTAGTTTTTGGAGGAGACATGAGAAAAGATCAGTGCAGTCATCTAACATCCTGGAAAACAACTTTAAAACTTTTGATGCAATATCAGTTCTTGTTTGTAAATGTTTTAATTTTCATTTTTTTTCTCATCAGATGAAGATTGTAGCTGAAAAGATTTAGATGACTGTGTGTGGATTCATAGAGACACACACATACACATACACTCAAAAACCACTTCTCAGTTTGCTGGAAATGGGCCTACAGCTAAGATGAGCTGATTGTCGACTGTGGCATCAGCGATCAAATGCCAAGTTAAATGTCATTGATGTGGGAGTTGAGTGCTTATTCTTGATTAATTATAATATACTGGTAATACTGGTAGTTGATGAAATGACACTGGTATTTTGTTGTGTTTTGGAACACATTGCACACTTGTTATTTTATGCAATGTTTCAGCAAAGATCATTTTGCCAGTTCATGCAAAACTTTCATACATGCATACATTTTGAAAGAAAAGCCTATTATTATTAATTTCTGTTTGATTTTGATAAAAATCATAAGTTGTAAGAGTTACTTTATTGAATGTGCTCTGTTCTCATTTTCACTCATTTCAGTTCATCAAATCATCCAAAATATACTAAAAATAAGTTACATCAACTAAACAGGAGGCCGAGATGTAAGCATTTATGTTAACTTAATGAGCTAATTATACTTAAGAAGGTGCATACAGTGAGACTGTTTACACAAATATTGCACTGATGAGTTTTTCATAAAATTGTAGTGCATGTAATGCAGTTTACAAAAATACAAGTAGTCTGTCTTTAATTATACAATTATGATGATTTAACAATTTTGACTTTGCATCGTTACCACAGCACTTACATAAAAGGTCCTGCTGCAGGAGGTACAGGTTGTCAATCTTTATTTTTGAAATGGTTTCCTCTTACAGGAAACAAAACCCACAAAACTACTTTGGAGCAGCAGACACACCAACATATCAGATAGTACATGACTTTTCTGACACGCATATAGTATACTTTAGTTCAAACTGGATATGATGCTGCTCAGTTATATGTCCAGATAACTGGTTTTATTTTTGACTATTTTTATTTTGCTCAGTTTGACAAAAAGCACCTGTGCAGACATTTAAAAGCTAAATCAAAAACAAACAAACAAGCAAAAAACAGGTGTGCGTGCTGTATTGCATTCCACTCTTGACAGGTACTGACATATTTCATATACCCTTATGTTCCCTTTGTTCTAACTGAGTTGTATGTGTTTTATTTTGTATCTGTGTTGGTGTGGTCCTTTTCCTGGTGTCTGCTCTTTCCTTATATTTTGAACAGAGAGCAGCTATAACAGGCAAAACAAATTATCTCTGGGATTAATAAAGTTGAAGTTCTTGAATCTTGAATGTCCATCCAAGAAGAAGGATCCCTCCTCTGTTGCACCTCCTGAGCATTCTTCTGTTTTTAAGTTTTTGTTTTATGACTCAAGGGTCTTTATAAATAAAATTGGCTAGTCATTTGTAATAGATCCACGATACATTTGATATATTTTTAATTACCATAATATTGTGGTTCCTGAGGATATAAGCTTTATCAGCTGGTATATGTACAATATTAGTATAATTCCAATTTAAAGCTCAAAGCCTGCAACAACAACAAAAATGGGCCAGAGGCAAGATAAGACTGATAGAATATTCAAGTAACACATTAACTGGTAACAGGTGGGGTATCATAAAAGGCTTAGTCCTGCTGTGTCCAGAAGAAACCATCATTCTGTCATAATTCAATACCGTGCAGAAACAATGTTATTTAAGCCCAAGCTCAGGTCAGTTGGACCAAAGACAGTGGAAACATGTTCTGTGATAAGACGAGTCCTCGTTTTATCTTGTTTTCAGGAAAAACAGATGTCAGGTACCATCGATACTGAGACATATATTAAAGAGAAATATGTTGTTATTGAGGCAATGTCTTTTCCCAGGAAGTCAGTGAATATTTCAACAGGACACTGTCAGGCCTCATTCTGCATGTGTGATAACAGTGGCTTTGTAGACACAGAACACGTGTGCTTAACTGACCTGTCTGGAGTCCAGGAAGCATGTAAAGGCAAACATCTCTTTGTCCTAACTTGTTTTAGTGTGTTGAAGCCATCAAACTCTAAATTTGCTCATGCTGACAAAATATCATTAAGTCTATGAGACTTGAGAAAGCCCTCTGGAATGGAGGGCGAAACGTTGTCAAGGAACTAAAACAAGTCCAGTTGCCACTGAATTACTTTTTTTGGGATAATCATGACCTGGATGACTGAGAATCTTCACAGACATTAAGTCTATCATTGAAAACACTGAACATCTTTAATTTTTACTTTCGTCAGATAAATAAAGCTTTAAGCAAAAGAGCAGATCAAAGATTTTATTTTTCATTGCATTTTAGAAAATGTCTCAACCTTTGTGGAAATGGGGTTTGTAACTGAAGACATGTCATCTTGATCTATAGCCTAATCTTGACTTTCTGCTGACAGGAAACCCACAAATTCAGGTCAGGAGCAACAATGAAATGAGCGACGCATCGATACTCAGATGTAGAGAAAGATCTGCGCCGATGCTGACGTCCTGTTTCTTTGTGCCACGATGGCAATGAGACTGCTTCTGCTTCTCTTTCTGACTCGACATGTGTTTGCCAAACAACCTCCTGGTAAGTACATTTAAAGACTAACTCCTGAAATCTTAAAACATAAGGAACTTATATTAAAAATAATAGTAACAGATTTTTGCCTTTTGGATGTGTGTGAGCAGCTAGTGATGTTTCTTAAGGGCTTGTGGCTGATCTAATCAGCTTGTTTTCCATTTAATGATTATGCTATGAAACATTTTGTTAATTCATTTTTTCCATAACATTAGTTAGTAATCCATAATAAACAGAACTCTTTACTATGTACATGTTTTGAGTGATTTTAACTATAATTTATAATTATATATAATTATAATTTTTAATTATTTTCATAACATAAAACCCAGATTTAAGTAGCACAGAGATTAACTCCCCTGAAATAACATTAGGCCACAATATTGTAAATAATCAATCATTTGTATTATATAAATTATTAAAATTGTTGCTTTAAGGTTGAGCCTTACTTCCTCAATCAAGCATAAATTCCCCTAGACGTCACTGTGCTTCCATTTCCTCGTTGTGTGTGTCTGCGTGTGTGGACAGCTATTAGTTTAGTGCCATTTCTGTTGGTTTATTCACAATACTTCTTTTAACCACTTCACTGTTCCCCATGAAGAAACTGTTGTTGGACCACGGCACATAGATGTGGAGTGTTTGGTGGTGCATCTGAAATACATTAACTGTTCCTGGAATAAGCAGGGGACTCCAGTAGTCAACTACACCTTCTACAGCAGGTTTGTAATTATTAACAGCAGCTTTAACAAAACTGCCTCCATAGAACAAATCTTTGTTATCTGAAATTCAAATTTTCATCAATAAGTAAAAGACAAAAATAAATGTCACAAATTTAACAGTGAAGATTAATTATTCAACTTCTTCTGATCTGAAATACTGGTACATTTAAGAGAGCTGTGCTTAGACCCTGCGTCCACTGCAATGGACGTGACATTTTTTTTCTCTGAAGCAATAAACCAATAAAGAATATAAACTTTCATCATTTGAACAGTGCCAGGTCACTGATTGGTCCCTAACCAACCTATTACAAAAAAGTAATCACCACCCTTAACTTAATCTAAGAGAGTTTTAGGAATCATATAACACAGCCATGGCTCACTTTTTTTACCCAAGGTTAAAACCCTAAATCAAGTTGAAGTTTAACAAATTAAGTTTAATCTTAAATCCAAATGTGTTTAGTGCACAGCAAAACATCTGAATTGGCCTTGCAGTTCCAATACAATACTCTTATATGTTTTGAGACTTCTGTTCTCTGTTCTCAAAATCTTTAAGATGAATTCACATACCTGAGTGTTGCAATAAGAAGACTTCTTTACATTTTACATTTGTTCAGTCGTGACGTCGATTGTAATGAACATTTTAAAAAATCTAAAAGCAAACACATTAATTCCTACACTGGAGAAGAGTAAACATCAGCTGAGTATTATACATTTTCTCAGTAGAAATAAATAAAGTCTGAAGGGGTTAAGGTGGCTCAAAAGTTTTTCTTTTCTGTAGCAATTAAGGGTCCTGATATCCAAGTTGGCAAATTGCAGAAAATAAGAATTAACACATTGTAGTTGTATGCTTCCACCAATCAGTGAAATTGTAGTTTATATGCATGTCTGTTCAGACTCCTATTCTAATATGTTTATGTATATGCATCCAAGTGGATGTTTGTGCCAGACGTAATGAAATTCTTTCCAGGAGTTTCTGAGATATAAAGTTGACAAGAATGGGACATACAGTACATGAGGTCACAGTGACCTTGACCTGTGACCTTTGATCACCAAAATGTAATCAGTTTATTATTAAGTCAATTAGACAAATTTGAGGAAATTCCTTTGAGGCATTTTTGAGATGTCGCAAATATTTTCAGTATTTTCAATATTTTATTAAAACTGACTTTTATGTTATTTTGTGTTATTATAAGTCCCAATATTGTTGCTGAAGACCTGATTATTAAGAAGTTCACTGCTATTCACAGTTGATGTGGCTGCATATTTAGCTTTGTGTGTGAATAATTAAACTTTGATTTCTGCACAGGTTCCACAATGAAGATTTCAGTAGCTGCACCGCCTATGTGTCAGAGAACAATGTGAATATTGGATGTATCCAGCCCTATGACGATCTACTACAGAAAAGGTTTTACACATTTTCCACTGAACTGGTAGAAGGCAACAAGACTTTTCATAAAATCAACAGGCAAGATCATCAACTAAAAAACACAGGTATGCTCATTTGTTGAGGTGCAATATAACGTTGATAAAAATGAAGGAAGGACAAACAGTTTCATTTGATGGTATTTCTTACACATGTGTACATACATACATCCCTCATATCATCTCACTCTATGCTGTATTCTCTCTGAATGGTTTGTGTCTCCAGTCTTGTTGCCTCCACCAGTCAACCTGACCGTCCAGAATGGATCAGATTCTAACCTGTGGTTTTACTGGAACCAGACTTCTCAGGGCTGTGTGGAGAGTGAGGTTCGCTCCAGGACCAACAACAACAAGTGGGAGGTAGGCAACAAAAGTGAACAAAAAAGACACTTTTCAACATCTCATCCTCCTTTTATTTTTGTTGGGAGTTAAGTGGGGGTTTTTGTTTCATAATTGTTTTTATTGTTTTCTCTTCCAAGTCTTTTGCGTGTTTAACTCCATGTTATTTTTAACAGACTTCTAAAATCAGACTAGGAAGGCAGAGTTTTGTCATCAACTTGCCCTCCATCGATTCCCGGTATGAGGTGCAGGTACGGAGCAAAGTGGGGAACAACTGTGGAGAGTCTTTATTCTGGAGTAACTGGAGTGAGCCTGTTGTCTGGGGATCTAACAACAGCACAGGTAAACACACTGAAAGAATAAAGTAATTACTGCCTTCTAATGGCAACTAGAAGAAACTGCAGAAAGTATGCAGTAAAAAAGTCGCCAGCACAGAATCAATTATTCAAGAACACTGTCTTATCCCCAAACATTTCTGTACAACCCGCAGAAACGTGTATTTTCTAATGTGAACACACTGGTAAATAGACACATAAAGAATACCTTTTGATGATTTCCAACACTTGAAATTGACATTTTGGCAATAGTGTGTAGTGTTGGTAGATGTATGCAGTCTTCTAAAGACTAAAAAATACAGATTGGAAATTAGTTTTCAAAGCCAGAAGGCTTTAAAAAGAGCAGATAATTAAGGAGGAAGCAATATTTATCCATAAAAACTCATAAAAACTCTGATTACAGACACAACTCAAATAAATCCAATGTCTGTGTGGACTCCAGTGATGTATGTGGCAGGTGTTATCACCCTCATCATACTGGTCATGATGTTGCTGCACTATGAAAGGTGGGTTGGCCCGTATGTCATGAATAAATGTTGGTAGTTACAGTTTTTTGGGGGGTGACAGTGGCTGAGTAGGTAGGGTAGTTGTCTACAATGTTTGTTCGACTCCCAGTTCCCCCTGATTCCTGGCCAGATGTCAAACCTTGGCGCCTTAAGGGGGCTGCCTGTCCACAAGAATTACCCCAAGGGGATTAATAAAGTATCAAGTATAACTACTAGTATTTCAAAGTGTAGCCACACAGCATCAGCAATATGTATGTATTTTCATTAATTTGTAAGTTATTCATAGTTATTTTATGCAGTAAAATGTTAACTGCTTAAAACAGCAGCACATGTTAGTGATTGTAACACACATTTTTAATACCCAATCATTTTACACGTTAAAGGCAATATTTGCCTATTTTAATATTTTTACCAAAATGTAGAACCTAATTACAGTGATAATGATGCTTTATGGCAAAGGTGAGATAAATTACAGGAAAAACCAAACTGACAAGAAAAACCAAAGCCACCACTTCCATAAGCCAACGTCAAACAGTAATGTTGAAGAGTTACAGGGAACAAAAGTAGATGAGCTGTTGTTGACATGATCATGTAAGAGTAAGAATGTGCCTACCTCCCATACAGGCTCAGAATCATCCTCATCCCTGTGGTTCCCAAGCCCTCGCTGAGCCCTCATGACATGGAGGTTAGTAGCATCCAACCGCTCTGTGTCTCCTCCCTGAAATTTCCAGCCACATGGAAGATTTGTGTTTAAACCAAATATTTTTTGGTTTTATTGGCAGCTAATAAAATAGAGGGATAACATCAAAGTCTGTAACCCATCGAATATGTCTTGAGACCTCTCCCTCGAAATCATGAATATGAACCTCATGGTGGTGCTACAGGAAAAGTCAGGGAATCACCAAAATTACTGAGATTTATCCTCTGGGTACCAAGAATGTTTATTTGTGACACCACAACATTTAGTCTGGACCAAATAAATGAACAAACAGGCCAGCAGTGCTACTGTAGAGCTCTAGAAGTTTATCCCCCAGTATAGATATTCTAGTCCCATTTTCAACAGTGAGTGACAGAAATGTACTATATTTACATTTTTGTTCTTCCTTACAGAATTGGCTTCAATCCTCCAAAGGCCTGAATTTCAAGACTAACTACAGTGAGCGTGCCTGTACCGTCTGTGAATACTGCCATGTCTCCCAGTCCGACAGCGAGAGCTCTGACGGTTCCACCTGCTCTGTCATCACCAACCAAACCGACTGCTCTGTCTCCATCCCGGTGAACGAATCAGAAGACCTTTCTACCCCCTGCTCCTCTTCCACCTCCACAGCTACTGTCTCATCTGAGCAGGAGCAGCACATCTCTGTTTAGGAGGCGCTTCAGGCAGGATTGGGTTGCCAAAGCTTTATTTACTGACAGACACACATCCTGTATGAAATGCATCTATGGGTTCCCTATATCTTGGTTCCTGTTAGGAAAGGAAACCAGATGTCTGTCCAAGTCTCTTAAAAAGCAATCAATTAAATTAAAGCTATTCAAGTTAAAGGATACTAACCCCCAGATGCAGCAATTGTATTTTTTATTCAAACCAAGGTTTATTATGAGAGATAAACATGTTCACATATCTGAGCTTCATCATTGTGTTAATTTATAATGAAATATATTTAGTATTCAATTCAGCTGCTTGGAGCTCTACTATTTTTCTGACTTAAGGTTAACATCTTGGACTTGGCCTTAAGTGTGCATGAAACAAAACAGTGCTTCTTAAAAGCTGTTATTATTCCAACACTTTTCTATGTTCATCACTTTAACAGAGCAGCTATACACTCTATACGAAAGGCCACATTAAAATTACTCACTGATCATGTATATCAGCAAAGCAGGACATCATTCTTCACAACACCTACAGTATAAAATCATAAAATCACATCTTAAATGTTGCTTCAGTCAGGTAATTAGTTTTTATCTGTAGTTTTATTTTTCTCTCTAAACTGAGCTCTGCTGTATGGAGTTGATGTGCATTGAAAATTTGATGTAATCAAACCATACGCACAAATCACAAAATGATTATCCAGTCAGTCTGGACGGTCTATAGGTCTATACTGCACTGTGTCACCTTCACAGACTGCGGCAGTGTCCAATTCAAACCCAGGTTTTAAATATTTTTTATCTCACACCATGTGGCCTTGACTCTCTCCTGACTGACAAAAACATATCAGCAGTTAATTTCGACTTCTATGTGGGAAATACATATGAAGAAGATGTCTTGCTCAGGTTGCATGTTTTGTTTTGTCATGTTTTCATCCAGATTTGAATGATGACAAAATATCATATTGCAAATTTTCTTTTGACAAAATGTCGTTATGCAACATTATTGGGCTTTCATTTTGAGCTGGCTCGTACCTTTAAAAACTTTGTATTATGTTATTTACTGATAAAAGTATTTTAAAAATGCAATAATACTATAAAACATCCTACTATACTAATACTAGATTTATATTTGTCACTGCCAAGTCTATCAAATCCCTTTGACTGGCGTTTATCCTTCTGGAATATAACATTTGTTTAGTCTTTTAGCTAGCTTGGAGAGCATCAGGATAAGAATTTATTGTACCAGCTTTGCACCATTTATAACTTGCATACTTGATGGTTTAGTATGAAATGAGAAACCCATAATATTTTTGTATGGAGGAAATGGTTATTTTTATAACTGCAGAATTACCATATTGATAGGATAGATGCTAGCCGAAGGGATTTTTGATAACTGAGTAATACATAAAGAAACGTGTGTTAAGTATTTCACTTTATCTGTGCATATATGCATACATTTATACATTCACTATGACAAAAGGTGCCTCATTAAAAAATGACACCACCTTACACCTAGTATTTTATATATATTATGAATGTAACTGATCTTAATATCTTTTAATGTACTTTTTCAATTTGTTTTTTACGTTTTTTGTTGGTTTTTTGTAACTTTGTCCGACTTTGTAATGTACTTTTTTGAGTCTGTGTCCTACAGTCAGTAAATCCGACATAACAAAAGCTGAGTCAGTCCTTGCTGTATGTTTCTCTGTGCGCTTTTAAAAAATAAATGTTATTGTCTATGTCTGTCAGTAGATCTGCCCCATGAATTGTACAATTGCAACGATGGATCACAGAGAAGCATAATTCAGTCTGCCCGTCCAGTTATCTCCTTGTCCATTAGAGGGAGTGCGGAGTGTCCCGCACAGCACGGAACTGAGTCAACGCATTTTTCAGATTCAAGAAGGGTAGGGCGCAGGGCGGCTGGCCCCCGCAAGAAGACAGAGACAGCTACAAGTCAACTACTTCCCTAGCTGAACCGATCAGCTATCGCAATCAATTGATGTCTTCAGAGGCGATATAATTTTTTTTCTGCATTCAGTTGTTTGACGCTTATTTGCCGTCGGTCGTCCAAAAATCAGAGCCCGACAAAATGACAGAGCCTGCGGTGGCCGACACTCGCCGGTTGAATTCCAAGCCCCAGGATCTGACGGATGCTTACGGTCCCCCCAGCAATTTTCTGGAAATAGACGTTTATGATCCACAAATCGTCGGTGTTGGCAGGAATCGTTATACAACTTATGAAGTTCGCATGCGGGTAAGTGATGGAACCGCAGACCCAAACACCTTGCTGTATCATTAGCTTTTACACGCTGAGCTAACTGGTAATTAATGTTACACTGTTGTTGCTAGCGTTAGCATGTTTAGCCGCCGCGCTCACGTCAAGCCAGGGACCGGGCCGTGACGTCGGCGTTAGGCGCCAGGAGTGGCTCGATATGCCGCCCCAGTAAAACTCGAGGGCCGGGGATTGTTCGTGGCCTACCTTGTGCATTAGCCAGGCGTTGCTTAATGTAGAGTAAGCAGGGCTGACATGTAGAAGTTTCGTTAACATGTCGATGTCTTCCAAGCATACACGGTGAAAAAACACAATTTTACGCTGTAGCACTGGAGCACATTTAACGTTAATTAAACGCCTTTTAAACTAACTGTCACGTAGTTAGGTTAGCTGTTCGTTAGTTAGCGTTACCTCGATTGAAACAAAAATGTGCGCCTAGTAAGAAAATAAAGAGGAGCCAGACGTCCACTGTCAACAAAACTGAAAACTAACATTGTTTACTTATATATATATATATATATAACACTAACGTTACGATAACGTTAACATAAAACAGTTAATGTTGTCCGGTAATCGAATTTAAAGACTAGCGGTTAGCTAACGTTAACATCTAGACGTTTAAGACGCAAACGTCAGTTATCAGCTACATGGCTAACACCAAATGATCAATATTAATATAATTTGTGGTTTTGTGGAAATAGAATATGTATGGATTAGAGTACAGTTTGTTACTAACATTAAATTTAGTTGATATTGAATGCTATTGTGGAATAATATGGCTAATAATAATCACGTTAGTGGTTATAGTAGTAGTAAAACTATAAAACTTCTCGTCTAGCAGATAAGCAGTTAAACTTTAAAGCATGTTAAATTCAGAAAAATCACTGACTCAGCTAACTTTTAAGAGGTTTTCAGGAAGCTGATGCTCACGTTGTAATTTCGCAATTAGCAGACTTGTTGAGTACAGACCCTCAGTCATTTTGTGGTGTGTTTGCAGCAGCCTCCATGGGGACTTCGCTCCTAATCATATAACTCAACCTAGCTAAAGAAGCTCATGTTTTCACCACTTCAATATGTATTTTCTTTACCACAACAACATAGACTCGTACGTGTGTTTACTGTGTGTGTGACACTTTTCTTGCCAGTGGTTCACAGTTATAGACAAAACCAAACAAAGTCAGATCAGTGTAAGAACAGAAGCCAAACCTCACTTTGTGTTTTATTGCATCCCACTCACTTTCTGCAGAGCATCTACAGCAGTGAACCATGGGAAAGTTAAGCAAAGGGATCACTCTATATAGCCAAAACATTCAGAGATTAAATTAAGGTGTTAAATCTCAGTTACACCCTTTAAGAGCACTGTAGCAGTCTAACTTTTTTTTTCAACATTTTCAATAAACATTTAGTTGTAATTTTATTTTATTTTTTCCTTTTTTTAAAAATCTTAAATAAGTTTGACCATAAATAATGTACCGTAGTAGTTAATAAATAAAGTTGAGAGATGATAAATGGAAATTTGCTAGTTCAGTGTGATGATTTGCTGCTGTTTACATAATAGTAAAATCAAATATGTTGAGAGTTTGGAATATTGGTTGAACATGAAGAAAACATAAGGTTCTTGATATTTGTTTTGGTTGTTGTCCACTATTTACTGACTTCATTTAAACTATAAAATAAATTGGTTGGTACCTAATTGATGAAGAAAATAAACAAGGGTGTTTGCCTAATTGTTACAGCCGTAAGATATATATGTTTACGTCCTCTATCACTTTAGTCTTTTGAGAAACTTAGCAGTGAGCCTTGATGGTTGCTAATTGTTGAGCTGGCTCCGGTCTCACTTTCAAAAAGTTATCATCTTTAAATAATTTAAATGTAGTATGAATCAAGGCTTGTTTTGTTTTGTATTTTTCTTCTCTCTGTCTGTAGACAAATCTCCCCATTTTCAAACTGAAGGATTCCTGTGTGAGAAGAAGATACAGTGACTTTGAGTGGTTAAAGAATGAGCTGGAAAGAGACAGTAAGGTGAGTGAGCAATAACAACATGCTTCAGGCTAATAATTTGAACAGGCTGACAAGTGCAAACTAATAATTATGATATGATGAGTGTTACGGTTGGTTTTGAAGTGGAAAAATATAATCTTTACATAATTTGTCACATATCATAAGGGCCACAATGCAGTTTAGTTGTGTTATTATAGTAAATGATGAAAATATATGTTCTGCTGTGATCATTAACTGCCACAGAACTGGAGCTCAAATTAGCTGTTTGCACCCTTTGATTTTTTAGTGCAGTGAGGGTGGACCTGTGGATTACGGTGCGTGTTTTTCTTAATTTCTGTTATTTGTGTTGACCCCTGAAACCTTCAGATTGTAGTACCACCTCTGCCGGGCAAAGCCCTCAAGAGACAGTTGCCATTCCGCGGAGACGAAGGCCTTTTTGAGGAGTCTTTCATTGAGGAGCGGCGATTGGGCCTGGAGCAGTTTATTAACAGGTCAGCCAGTTCAGCAACCTCAAATTAAAATACTTAATCCAGACAAATATATTTGTCAAGTAAAATGTTTTAATGTGGAAAATATGAGTTTAGAATTGCGATGCATTACTGAAAGTGGAGCTGCAACACAAGAACAGTTTTGTATTTTTCTATCACTGAGCCCTGTGGGATGGGTAAAGCATGAATCGAAGCTCTTATTGTGCTTGTTTGTTTTCTATCACACAATATATTCTGTTTTCTAGCAACAAAATATGTGTATATATTCAGTATGAGTCAGACATGGCCAGAAATGTCTAGCCCTACACAAGGCTTAACCTAATCTTTGTCTGGGAAAGCAGCACCATGCCAGCTAGCTAATCCACAATTGCATTTCACCTACCTCCATGAAAAGCATTCAAAATGAGCGGTGAGTGAATTGTGTCTGTTTGTGTGCATGTTTCTGTAGAATTGCAGGTCACCCCTTGGCCCAGAACGAGCGCTGTCTTCACATGTTTCTGCAAGAGGAAAGCATTGACCGTAACTACATTCCTGGAAAAGTACGACACTAGGGCTTACTAAGGGAGATGGGCATGTGGGGGTTAAATTCTGGAGTGTGGAATGGACTGAATTGCCTTTCTCTTCCCTCACAATTTCTCTTAATCTCTCTCTCTCTCTCTCTTTTTCTGCTTTACACCTCTCTCTCTCTCTCTCTTTTTCTTTCGCTCTGTGTATACCACTTTAAAGTCATATTCACTTTATCTTGGAGTTAGAGTATGTTCTTCTACTGTACATTAGGACGTCAGAAATGTTTCAGACAACTCTGTGACTCCTCTCTCTTGTGCATTTGTTTTATAACTGTACAATAAGGAAAACAACCCTCGGTAGTTGTGATTGTATCATGAAGATATGGCCCTTAATCACAATTTTCAGGAATGAAACTAATGTACGATACATTCAGTCATTCCCCGATAAGTGTCATATATTCATGATTGTAATATAATGTGAATAAAGCAGAATAATGTCTAAATGTGTGTTGGCACTAATGTATATTATAGGGATGCATGTAGACTGTAAATCAGGGTTCTGATCCTGTTTTGTTCTCTTTTTTTTTTATTGGTTTTTTTTTAGGTATGAATGAAGTAAGTTTGCTTTATTTTATCTTGTCTCTAAAAGCTTTCTGGAAGTTAAAGGTGGTTGCATGGGCACTGTAGAGACCAAAGGCGATAGTTCACAAATACTAAAAATAATGGTTATTTCACATAAAAATCAACAGTGACCTCACTGCAGTTTTTCATTGTACCTTGTAAAAATGCCTCACATAGTCTTTGGTTGTTACACAAAACAACCAATTATTCCCCAAAATGTTTGAGTGATCATGGCGAGTTGCAAAAGGAAGAACATTCTGCAAGCCAGTTTTATGTTGCTGTTATTTAGGATGTTGAGAAAAATTAATTTAAAGTCTCATTTGCAGCTTCTAATTGGTAATTAGTATGCTGAAGTAAAACGGATGTTTCTCAGGAACTGGCTTGCAGAGGTTTCTCAGTCCACTAGTGTTAGGCCAGTGGAAAAACAGACCCTCACTAGTGTTTTCAGTTATGTGAACTATTGTTTAAAAAGGAATCGGTTCTATACATCACTCCTGACTCTTTTTGAAACAATTCTTTTCAAACTAATTTTGATACCATGTCATTATCCACTGCACTAATCTTCGGCTGCATGGCTTACTCACTGCATGGCAAACTTGCACGCTTCGCTGACAAATGATTTTACAATGCCTCTGATCACTGTCATGTTTAGTCTGTTGATTCAGACCTTTAATTTCCTGAATTCAGATTTTTCTGTATCAATTCTACCATGAAGTCAATATTGATATAATATGCTTTTCTTTGTTCAACACGCAACTCCCATTTAAATCTATCAATTCAACTATGTCTCTAGTTCTTTAGACACTGTTTACGTCTAATGAACTGATCAGTTGAATTTAATGCCCATACATACGTAAACACACATACATTGCATTCCACTAACCACATATTGGTCACAAGCAAGTCTTGAATTACTGGAATAGCATCATGGCATAGTATAGATCGACCAAAAAAACACATGAATTTGACACCGCATTAGTGACCCAAACATCTGAATTGCATGATGCTTATAGGTGAAGTCTGATGCATGCATGCAGTCCTGTGTAATGTACCATGTTTAGCTTGTATTGAAACTGCCTACACAGTTCTTTAAATCTACCTGTCTGATTGTACCTGAGTCCAGAAAGTGTGCAATAATAAAAATGCAATAATAGAGGTAAAGATTGCTTTTAAAAAGTAGTTGAGTGTGCGTTGAGTAATGCTCACACTCCACTTCCTGATGCAAATGAAAAGCAGTAGTCAGCATTTTTAGTTTAATTTGAGGAATTGCTAACAATTGCTTTGGAATGAGTATACAACTAAACTCCAAAAACAATCTATCTGCCTACATATTTATTTTTATTTTGTGGGAAACAAAAATACAGTTATTTTAGAGACTGTAAAGCAGCTCAGTTCAGCATTTTTGACTTATATTGAACATGAGGCTAAGACAGCTGCCTCCTCTAATAAAAAAAAAAAGTGTGACCCAAATAAAATCAGGATTTCTACACACATATAGAAAGTCTTCTTTACCACAAAACATGGATTTTATTAGGACAGTTATCAGTTGGGTAAAATTATGGAAAATGGAGGGGAATTGACATTGTGATGTAGTGAATGGATCTGTATTTATTTCTCATATTGTGATATTTTCTCTGAATTATAATATTGTGCCATTACAATAGTCAGTGCATCAGTAGATCTTTTTTGCAAGAGGCATTGACCACATATTGTATATTATTTCTCATGTTTCCTGTGTGTCTTTTTTTTCTCTCTTTTTGTTATTGCAAAGAGAACACAGTCTGCTGCGCCTGCGTCTTATTTCTACATCATGTCATTAAAACGCTGGTGGAAATGTGAGAACAGTTTCAGAGGTGTAGGAAAAACACAACTATTGCTCCTGGACAAAACGAAGATATCCAATGTATAAATTGTTTGATGTTGTGTCTTCATCCAGTCATTCCACTTACTATATGTACATTATTTTGATTCATTGAAGAACAAAACATGTTTCATATATCTTTTTGTCATTTTATCATAGCTAACCTTCTTTTTTTTTTTTTTTACAATCATATTTCCTGAATGTCTTTTTAATTAATTTGATCAAATTTAAAAGGAGGGTAATTTGATTTGATGAGAGTTTTTCTTTTGAAAGCCGAAATGTGATTTTGATGATAACTTCCCAAAGGCGTGCAAAATGTAGCATCATGAGAAAGGCAGTGACATGTCAATGCATTCAGTATATTTTCCCCTGAGTTTTATGCTCTGGATGTTTTACAATTAATTGTTTTAACTCTGCATCATCAGGGCCACACTTTGCCGATGTGTTGTCAAACCAGCTATTGAGAATGTTAAGTTAGGTAAATAACCATGTCTAAGCACTGTGACAAGAGGTTCATTATATGAACAATATTTCATTGTTTAAAGACATAATTAGCATCTGGTTTACTCATCTGAAATAAGGATTAGTCTGTGCTTATTTTCAGCTGTCTCATTCTTTATTGTGAAGTATATTAACACATGTTATCATTGCATTTCCACCATGGGTGATGATGAACTCTCTTGATAATTCTGTCCACCAATTAAATTTCCTGCTGCCTGCTGTGTCATGTCTGCATGTCTCTTTTCAGGTTACAGAGGAGAAATAGATGCAAAAATCACAAAAACTCAACTTACAGTGTGCGATTAGTGCGTCACACTGAGAAGCATTGATGCGGATCAGAGAGAGTCATGGGAGCCGGATGAATGGCTGCAAATTGGCAGATGACCTAATTTAACAATGAAATATAAAAAGCACATGAAGAGGAAACTTAATGTTGCCACTTGTGTATAATGACTTAACTGTTTTTACATTGTGGTTACTTATAACCATCAAAGCTTAGTTTTTAACTATGGCCCAGTGATGCAGTGAGAGGGGCTAAACATTATTTTGAAAAAAGTAAGCTCTCTCTCAGCATTATGAATGGTTTAATGTTATTTGAACCCTCCATTCGATTTAGAGAAATACTACAGCACACTCTCCACAACATGTAACAATGGCTCTTTGGTATATATATTGTGTGCCACCACCAGTGCACATATTAAAGCTACACTTTTTTTATATTGTTTAGCAATAATATGTTTCTCTTTATGTGAAGAGGTGCAAAGCGTCCTGTGATCTAGGCAGAAGAGAATGTGCAGACATAATCTCTTTTACAAGTGAGGCTTGGTCATCTAGCCAGTCAGAGAGCTTCAGTTAATTCTGCTTGATGAGTACATTTTGCAGCATCCTCATTTATTGTAATTTGATAACAATGAATACCTGAAGAACTGGACAGACTTGATTGCATGCCTAATGCTACTGCTAACTTATGTACATGTATGCTTACATATTATTGCTTAATATAACTAATGAAGTAAGACAATTGTTCAGGAAGAAGGCATCTCAATAATACAAGTTTTGCCATTTCAGTGGCAACACTGGGTCTTTTTGTTTCACTAAACATGATTCATAAAGTCTAATACAGCCTAATCTTTTTCTTGTTGTCATTCACCTTCAGGAAATGCAGGGATTAAGAGATTTCTGTCCACAGGTGGATTAAAGTTGTCCCAGAATAGCGATCTTGTGATGTAGACCATGACCTGCCGCTGATTCAAATTGGACATGACTGTAATTACACACAATGGTGGCTTCCATGTGAATAAAAAAAAAGGAATTAGAAGTATTTAGATTCATATGGTGCACAGTCTGTGTAACACTGAACTACACAAGGTTCACTGCAAGAAAAAAAATGGATTTATGAGGTTCATTTCTACATTACCAAAATCACAGTTTGTACAGTTTATAAAACCTGCGTCCTTATACTCTAGATACAAGAAGAAGTTCAGGAAGTTAGAAATCTTTAGAAGACTAGCTGAGGAGAAATCCCTTTTCAAGGATGATATAAACATAAGATACATGCATAAATACTGAAGTAAAAAATTAATTTGATCATTTTTAATCCTGGAAGTAGAAACAAAATAGGTGCTGCTGTTCTTTAGCAGTAAAAACCAGACTGAAGAGTAGGCTTCTCGTAAACTGAATAATAATAATAATAATAACTTTGCTGTAGTTTAAATTATATAGAGTAGAAATATTGTAAATTCCAGTGTAAAAAGAAATTAACTTAAAAAATGTGCAGGAACCCATTACACTGATTTTGACCTTCCTCATCAGTGAGAATTATGACCTACAAAACTATTGAGCTTTGATGTGCTGGCCTTGTCTCGAGTAATGAAAATGGGTAGACAGGATGGGCACAGTGGGCCAAGGCAGAGATTAACTGGTGTTTTCTTAGCGGTTCTAACACTGGAGCCCAGTGTGCAGCCGTGACACTTGTTGTGTTTTCAGAGACACCCAGTTGGGTTAGCTTGATAAAGTGGAAGTAAATTGAAAGAGCAACCCAAAGCAGTTTGACTGGGCAAGGACAAAAGGTGAGCTGCTATAGTACCATTGGACAGAGAGCGATGGGTTTAGAGGGAGAAAATGCAATTTCCAAATCCATTTTATTTAAAGTTACTTCTCAGATTATTGTCCAAGGCATGAAAAGCAATACATTAAGCCTTTCCCAGGAACAGAAGCTCTTTAAAAACTGAAACCCAAACCAAGGCAAAAAGAAGAAAACAACTAAACAGTAAAGATAAACAGGATTTCGATATCTTGGTGTGGACATGACTGATGAATGAACTACCAAACAGTCTACACAAATAAAAATGATTAGAGTTGATTGAAAATTATTTATATTGATATATTGATAACGGTTTAACTGGGCTACGGGTAACTGATGGCATTTGTTGCAATTTTTAAATTTTAAGAAACCGAGCAAATGATCAGTAAATGAAGAAACTTATCAAGCAGATTAATCCATAATGGATTATTGATGGTTAATTATGAATAACTGATGCATTAATGCACCATTGTTTTTTCTTGCAATATTGTAATAACACTAAGAATATTCTCCTGATTATACTTATACACACACAGTACTTTTATTTTAACTAAGTAAAATAGTACTTTATTTTCCACAGTGGGAGGCACAAGAATAAAATGTTGAAAATTACATAGTTTGACACCGCCACTGACCCTCCAACATGTCCAGGTCACTGGGTGCATTTGCACATAAAAGAAATTGTTTTGTTTTTCCTTCTTCTTTTAATCTGCGGACAAAGCAGCGGGCGGACATAATATGTAGAGGCTGCAGCATGGGGTAGGAGCCTGGGTCTATACATAACTTTGGGAGGGCGGAGGTCACTGACGCTGAGCTTCCATATACGGGCATCGCTACTACAGGGAAGCACGCGGACAAACATAACGCACATTCTCTCGCGCTCGTGTTCACGTTCTGTCTGTTTAACGTTAAACTTTGTCTCGTGTATAAATTTCTTCGTGGTTTTAAGTCTCTTATAAATTGATGATTGTGCTATCAGAGACCCAGAGTCGTGTCCGTCCTTTCTTCCATTCACGAGTGGAACACATCCCCCTCCATGTGCGTCAGAGTGTTTGTACACATCCCGCCCCTCGCGACTCATAAAACCCGCACGCAAGCACAACCGAGTGGGATATTTCATCAGCGAGCTCCGCTACGGTCTTTCTGTCCTGTGGTCTGTGTCCTTTCGCTACTTTCAACCAAAAGACACTGAAGGTAATGGCATTCACATTTTATTTACACAATAAAACGTTCTTTATGTATGTCGTCTAACTTGATAAGTCATTTTCCCGGTTGTAACCTTTACTTATTTGGTAGTAAAAGTGGACTGATGCAATCCACCTTGTGTGTTGTCAGTAGTATTAGCCCAATGTTTTTCAAAAAGAACATTTTGTCCCTTACTTTTTTCTTTGTGTTTTAGAATAAAATAACAATATTTCTAGCCGAGTGATTCGTTTTTTCTTTAATATTAGTTTCGTATGGCGGTTTATATTGTTATTTGAGCGCGGAATCAGCTGGTAGAGCGTTAGTCATCTGAGAACACGGTAAATGGAGTAGAAACTGGTAAATTAATAACAGGTGACCATTGTGGAAAGTAGTTTAAACGTTTTCTACTTTTTTATACGCACGACTTGCCAGGTTTCCGTGTTATAACGCAAGGTTTTCATTCATTGTTTTGGTTGTAGCACAACGATGTACTACGGTCAAGGCGTGGGATTATCGGAAGGTTGCTTTCAAAGACCTCCCTAAAAGCTCCGAATTTCCAACAGTCCTTTAAGTTACCCTTCAACAAACCAAATGGTGTTTCATATAAAGTACTAACACTGTTCTTGAGACAAGCATTAGAAAACGCGCCAATAAAAAAAACATAATTTACCGCTTTCTTACATCAGTCAGTGCAGGTATATGATGCAATATACGCAGACAATTTCAATGTTTCCGACATAGTGAAGGCAACATTGGCACCACGCGAGAGCCGATCTGAGCCACGTAGCTAACGTTAGCTGGCGATTTAGTCCGTAACAGATTATCCAGATGGACTGATGAACATCGACAGTTATGCTCGGCACTGCTTGTAAGTAAATATGTTTGAACGATTATTTATTTATTTTCACACCAGCCTTAATTTTGCAAATCCGCGAGTGCCATACAAGTGAGTCATCCATCCGGGTGATGTTACCATACTTGGGTTGCATCAGCCGGTCGAAAGCGACTTCATCTAAAGATGAAGTGTTATTGTTATAGTGGGGAGCATAAAAGTAGAAACACTTGGTCTTTAATATAGTTTAAACATACTGGGCGTTGATCAGGTGGGTTGGTAGGATGGAGTTAAGAAGTTATTTGACTAACCAGGTAGCTACATGCCACGTTAGTTATGATACTAACGTGAATCTTGGCTTACACTTCAGTAATTACCGCTCAGGGTAGACGAGACAAAACCCGTAAATGAGAGGCTGAATTTCGTACGTTTGTCTGACTGTCACAGTTTCACTTGTACATATTTCATGTACATATTTGGACAGTTGAACACGACAAAACACATAAAACTGTTTATACTGATGCAGTGAATGCAGTACATATACTCTCAGTAACCAGCATTTCAGTTTTATAGATTTTGCAGTCTGATACAAAAACTGTACTTAGAGGTTGATGGTTGTAATGTTCATTTTTTTGCAAAGTTTTGGCTTAACTTTTTTATTGCTGTTGAATTATACATAGAGGTGCAACAACTGGTCAGTTAGTTGACTGACAGAAAAACATAGTTTGATATTTAAGTAATAATTTCAGCTATAATTTAGGGGCAAATAGCAGATGTTTCTTCTTTCAAGTTTCTCTAATGTAAGTCTTTGGTCCATTTCTTTGTCATACATGATAGTAATCTGAAAACTCTTGTAGTTGGACAAAACAGGCATTTTTGACAATTTATAGTTAAATGATCAAGAATATAACAAGCAGGCCACTGTGCACAGTCAAGGATATGGTTTTGTTTACATTGCTCTGCTAGCTCGTTGAGCTAGAACCTCCTTTCTTTGGACTGAAGTTCTGATTTATGTCTGATGCACATGCGATGGTTTCACAGAATCGTACTTGTATGAGCCAGAGTATTTGGGTAAGGAAATACAGAGTCATGCAGATAGGGGGTCACTGAGGACCTACAGAAGGTCTATGTCCTCCTATACTGTAGCTGTTAACACCCTCTTGAACATTCCTTATTCATATGGCCACATCACCAGAAATTAAACACGTGTGCCTGTTTCATGAATGGTATGGAAGTTTTTTTAAAGCCATACTGTAAATGTTATGTTCTCAGTACATTGGGTGATTCTGCCATAATAAAAAAATGGTTTGAGAATTGTCTGAGATCCTCATCCTTTTGAGCAATTCCACCTCTTGGCATTGCCATGAGGATTTTATTACCATTTCTGGTTATTTGTCAGTGACGGCTGAGTGATTGTGGTTGAAAGTAGTTTACCCAGAATTTTTTGCCTCAAAAACAGGAAATGCGTGCACCACACCCGTCTACATCTAAGGTGCTGTGACTGATTCGATTTTGGTACATTTTGCCATCGGATATCATCAGGTCTGAATGCGACCACGCTAACATTTTCTTAATGTTGAGATTTATTTGTTGGTGTCCCTAGATTTCTTTGAGAAGCTGGCGTGTGTGGCAACCTGACTTGTAGTTAGAGCATAATTAAATGCTTACAGCAAAAGAAAATACACAGAACTCTCCTGTAAGTTTTTCTGCATATGTGGCCACATCATGGTGCAGTCCAGTTGACCATTTACCCTTTTGTATACTTTATATTTGTGTTTTTGCAGTGTTAATGTTAGCAGTGTTGGTGCCGGGTATAAGAAAGTGTACAGATTATTAGTTTGTCACATACATTTAACAGTGAGTGCTGTATTTGGAAAGAGAATTGGTGTCAACCCAGGTGACGCAGAAGTAAAAGTATGATCAGTTCACTCTGTGTTTTACATTCAAGGCTATATCCCTGGCTCAAAAACTGCTAACAAACATACAATACCCAGAAAACCATCGAGTTTGTGATTCCTTTTAGTGGATGTTTAGCCTTGGTTGGAGTACTGAACATGTTCCCTTTGTTCAGCTGCTGGTCTCATAGATGATGATACAATTGGCTTATCACTAGAAGTAATAATAACACTAGGGATGGGTAGCTACGGGATTTTCAGTAAATTTTTTCCCTGCCTAGAATTTAAAAAACAGAAAGTACAAAAAACTTTGTATCTCACTTTAGTACATTAGCTGTAAGGTTCAAATTTAGATTCACAGTTTTGTCTTTTGCGAACACATTTATGGCACATTTTGTGACTTAATGCAAGTTTCCATGTAGTGACAGATAACTGGATATTTAACAGTGCCACTGTTATATGGCAGAAATGATGTTGCTGGTCTGCTCATGTAACCAGCTGCAGCATTGTTGTTAACAGTCCCAGTCAAAACAAGGCCATGCGTTGTTTATGTGGACAGAACAAGGAGACGCAACAATCTATAATGAGGTTAGCAGGTTTGGTACTTCTCTAATTAATCCTCTTACTGACCGTGGAAGTAGTTGCAGCAACACTAAGTCAAGTAACAGGACCATTATCCCTGAATCCTGTTGTAATCAGAGCACTGTTGGCCTGAGTTGTTGGTCATAGTCCTCCCACATAAAAAGTCCCAGCATGTCTCTCTTCTTCAAACATACTTTCTTCCCAAGGAAAGTTGTGTGTATTCAAGGATAGAAAATGGCTGCAGGTTGTACAGTAGTTGTTTCATTGTAACAGCCCACAGTCAAACCAGTGCACTAGAGTTAGCAGACAGCATATATTTGGGCCACACCTTTGTACAACCTGGCATAAATCAAACTTACACAAACGGTACCTCGTGAAAAGCACAAGGAAAAGATTAGGAACTAGCTGACGTGAGAGAGGCATCGACTGACGTTAGGTGCTCTAGCATCACTTTAATGAGACCACCCTTACGTGAGATTTAAGTGTGAGCGTTTTTATTACCTTAAGGTGGGACCTGTGCCACAACATAACCTAACCTAATAACATAATGACATGAGAAAATGTTATTTTGAAAGTAAACTCCAAAGACGTGTCACAACAAATTAACATTCTTCATTTTCATTCACAGTTACGCTCCTAGTTGCAGTTACCGTTTGCAGGTTGAGTTAAGCTCTTTGTCCTACTTAGAGAAGGTATGTGTGGTGTTGGATTGAACCCCTGAGGAGATCACAGCTAGCTGGGCATAGTAGTTTGGTAGTAAATGTTTATTGACACAACACTGACACTCAGATCTCAGTTCCTGGTGTGCAAGTGGAAAATGCTGCAGGAATGTCACACCAAGTAGGGAGTGGGAGCATTTCCACCTTGTACCAGTTTTCCCATCAGTCTTCAGAAGGCTGAGTGTTTATTATTGCGGTTGTCGGGTGCTCTCTGTGCTGTTTTTATTTCATTGTTTGATAGTGTTTGTGTTTTTCTTGCAACACTTAACTGTACTAGGCAGGATATTCTCTTTTGAAATAGCAGGACTAGATGTGCTTTGACAAATAGGGTATATTGTTTTTATGGTATTAATAGAATATTGTTGTTTTATTGAAACATTGTAAAAGCTTATATCCTGTATTATCAAAAAGAACAGGCCAAAATTAGACTATAACATAATCTACAGCTGAAAGGCAATTTTTTCTTTTTTTAACGTACTCTGTGACCTGAGACTTTTTTATGAACTGAACCTTTTTGAAGTCTTGTCACTACATGCTTATTTGCCCTTTGCCCTTTGCGTCCGACTTGATGCCGACTTGCTCTGACGTCATGCCTACTTAGGCAACGATAACCTCGTGAGATCAAGGCGGCCGCAGATTTTGGAGAAAGGCGCTGCAGTTGCTCTCCAACGGCTGCAAAACCTCAAGGCATGACGGGAAACACCTGCTCTCACCTGATCTAAGATGTGATTGGTTCAGGTGTTGGATCCACAACAGGACGTTCAGTGGAAACGTTTTCTCTTTTATTTACTTTGAAATATTTTGATTCATTAGTCTGAGTTTTCATTGTGAAGATCAATTCTATTACAGAATAAATGCTGTGATTTTTCAGAAAAGCAGATTGTAGACTTAAACTAGACTGTTAAGTCACAGATTACTAAAATAACATCTGCACAGATTTTTCAGTCCTTACAGTCTAAATATGTGACAGATCAATAATCGAAATGTCTGTCTTGTATTTCTATTGACTGATTAATGCTTGTATTTA
>JAUMHL010000006.1:17127781-17138076 GCA_032362345.1 Sandelia bainsii | reverse complement strand
GGCGCAGTTCATCCCGAACGAGCCTATTTCTGCGTCTACATGATCGTGCGTTTCCAATTCTCCTCTGCTCTCTGTATCGCGCACAGCGGGATCCTCTGTATCCGCACTAATGCGCGCACACACACAGGTGAGCATGCTCTCACCAGAGAACAGGGAGCGCGCGTCGGAAAATATGTCTCGTCAACCACCTGAAAATCGACTAAAATATCTGTGTCCAGGGTGGTGTACAAAATCTGTTGTCATTAAATCAACAACGCTGTAAACCTAAGAGAAGCACTAGCAAACGCGTGTGTGACGTAAGTAAATTTGTTCTTCATGCATAGATATCCTTCAATTAAACAGGGTCTTATTTCTACAATCTTTTCACTGCCTGAAAATACCTGGGACTTGTACTGCTGTCAGTTCCTCAGGAGTGAGGAAATGCAATTCTTGAGACATCCCCCCTAAAGTGTGAAAAGGGCAGTAGAAAACAAGTTGAACTGGTAATAGTGTCTCCAAAGTTCCCGAAATGGTAGAAAGAATTTTTGCATGTTGTGACTGAAGCATTAGATGAGAAGCATTAACTTGTTTTCACTGGGAATGAGGACAGCAAAAAATAGACTGTGAAAGGCACAAGTAAGGACTGGTATATGTCAGTCTTTGCCCTGGCTCTTCAGTTTCAGGACTGAATGTGTGTGAAAAGGCATTTTTAACTAACTTCTGGTCCAGGTAGACAGCCTCACATGTCACATGTCCACAGTGTGCTAGTTGGCCTGGTCTGGGTTAGTGTTTCAGTTCTTTCCTTTGCTGCCTGACCAGAGTGACTGATATGCCTTAAATGTCTGTCTGCCTTCTCAGCATTCACACCAAGGAATCAGGTGTCATTGCATTAATAGCCTCACACACAGTGCTGCTTTGCCTTTGCTACTGCTCTGCCTCTGAAATGCTGTTATCAAACCACTTTTGGGGAAGAAAGCTGATCTTTATCACTGAATTTCAAGAGGAACTGAACTTCATGTCCAGGTAAATTCAGGGCAGGAGTTCATGTTGATGGTTTTTTTTTAAAGGATCAGTTCATTAGAATAACCACTAGTATGTTTTCATTCCCCTGAGTTCAGTCTTTTATTGTTAAAAAGTTTATTCTTTTTATTTTCCAACTTCAGGACAGTTATTTTATGATACATGCGTGTAAGTAAACCATTGTCATGGTCCCTTTTACAAAACTGTTAAGGCTTAGTCGTGAAAATAGTAGTTGTAGTAGTCAGAAAAACTGTGTAGTATTTGCAGATAAGCTTGCCTCGCCCTTCACTTTGAAGCATGACTTTACGGCTACCGTAACATAAACGTTAACTCATTTTCACACACACACACAAATACACATACACTTGGGCAAAGTACAGAATTAGCTTTACAATACATAATGAAGTATAAGATTTACATTTGTCCTAATCTCAACAGGAACAAAAATCTTAGTTGATCGCATTGAGGTGGAGTAAAACATATTTCCGTGTTCTGCCCTAACCTGTTTAAGCAACAGCTTTTCTCTCAACACACCCCTCAACTTGGTGCCAAAATGACTGAAAGACAAAAAAAATCTTAAAAAATAACTTTAATGGAGCAGGCCCACATTTTACATGCAGTATTTTTGCACTGGGTGTGTTTACATGTACAGGGGCAGAACATGCACAAGGTTCACTAACCTATGGCCCCATGCACATTATATTACATAACTTTTTGACGTGTACGTCATTAACCTCAGTGTTTAAGTTGCGTTTGGCTGTGTGTCGGTCCACCTGCAAATCTAGCCGCCTCCAAAGACAAACAGAAAATTGTATCTGTTCTAATCAGATGTGCTAAGCTAAGTGTCCTTGGCCTTTTATGAACTGTGTGCAAATGTGTTTTGCAGAATTAGTACTGACGTAAATTATAGTGCTGTTGTCCTTGTTATTCTCTAAACTTGTGGCTTCAATACATTGATGAAGCACAGTACAATAATCTTGTGCGGTTACTTTTATATTTAATATTTTGTGAGTTAATTTTTGAACAGTGGTGTAAAGTAGTGTCAGTTTTTATAGATGGTTTATTTTACCCGATCCTTCTCCCAGTGTAGCTGGTTCACCTTATCAAGCCGCTGGTTCATGCTGTCCTCCTCTCCCTTGTTGATATTAGCTTGCAGACTGTATCGTACCTTCACAGCCTCTGGCTTTCCCAGGCTTCTCTCTGTCAGCTTCTATCTGCTAGAAAAACACAGTACAGCAGTATAGAAGTTCCCTTTCTCGCAGTAAGGGAGGGGAGAGGAATTAGGATAGGTGTTCTTTTGTTATTATAAGGGTGTGTATTGTGGCAGGTTTATTTTTCATGCCAAAATTTATATTAGATTCAGCCTAGTAAGTCAGTGTTAAGTTTTCTTTTGTCTTCATGAGGTCTATCTGTGCCCCACTGCGTCTCATGATTTGCTACTAAGCTGTAAGAGGTTGAGGTATGAGTTCCTGGAAGTTGCATAACTGGTATTTATGCACGTTCTCATGTAGTGAAATGTGTCTTTTAAATATCTCCCCAAACCTGCTCACTGCCTGATTCTTTTTTTTTTTCTTTTTTGCTGTAGAAGAAGAGGAAAATCGACAGTCTGGAACCCTCCAGCTGTATGTATAATTATTTCTTGTGCGTTTGGAGACGCCGCGTAAAATGCTCCATACATTTCCACAGTTAGATCTTCTGTGCGCATTTCTACAGGTGTCCACAGCGCTAACTTTATTAATTATTCATGATTATTAATTGTTCCTGATACAGATTCAGGATCGGTCAGAGTGTGACAGTAAATTATTTTGTGGTGAACTTTTCCAAACGCTGTGCTTGTGCGCTGCATCAGGAATGTCTGCATATTCAAAATGCACAATATTTAAAACTACACAAACAGAATCATAACCGAGAGAAGTAGTGAAAGTACGGTGGCCGAGACGTTTCAGTCCAAGATTTGATGCGGGTCAATGCTGGATAAACAGAACAGGGGCTACCCCCACCACCACCACGGTGGTGCCCCCCACAACGCAGTAAACCTAGGGGAATCACTGTCTTGAGTACATCTGAGTATTTCTGAGTTGATAATGATGGAATAATCAAATTGCACAGTGCTAAACACAGCTGAGAAATGTAAGCTTTGGCAAGTGCTGAATGGTTGCCTGTTTTGAGTTCTTGTTTTGTTGTGTTTTTTCACAGGTCTTGATCTGCTTCTACAAAACGCTGTGACCACAGACCTGCTACTTCCTTTCCTGTGTCTGCTAGAGTGATTGTTGCGCAAACCTACACCAAAGGACCATTAATAACAAAGTACGTCCTTTACCTGCCCCCATCTGTTCAAAGTACTTTTACTCTCAGTTCACTCAGGTGTGTTGTGTTTTAAGCTGTGTCAGTTGCGCACACCTACACTTGACGGATTTAAAACACATAGCCTGGTTCAGCGCCCACACATAGTCACAGCAAATATGGCCAACAAGCTGTCCAACTTTGGCAAAATGCTGCTGCGTCGCAGAGCATTAGACTGCTCTGGTGACGAGACCCGATTCGCCCGCTGCCTGTCCACCTTGGACCTAATTGCCTTGGGAGTGGGATCCACACTTGGCGCTGGTGTCTACGTCCTCGCTGGCCAGGTCGCCCGAGAGAAGGCGGGACCTGCTATTGTCCTCTGCTTCCTCATCGCTGCTCTGTCCTCTATGTTGGCTGGCCTGTGCTATGCTGAATTTGGTGCCCGTGTCCCCAAGACAGGCTCGGCATACCTTTACAGTTATGTGACAGTTGGTGAAATCTGGGCCTTCATCACAGGCTGGAATCTCATCCTCTCATATGTTATAGGTGAGATTTCTAAAGTTTCTGTGCTTTTGTAAAATCCCAAGTAAAAATATAGCAAAACACATTATTAAATTATCTTTGTTTCTGTCTTTTCTTTAGGTACGGCCAGTGTGGCCAGGGCATGGAGCTCAACCTTTGACAACCTGGTTGAACAAAAGATTTCTTACTACTTCAAATACTACATGACAATGAAAGTGCCAGGTGGGGTGCTGGCAGAGTACCCAGACCTGTTCGCTCTTATCCTGGTCCTTCTACTTACTGGTGAGTGAGCCCTGTTCTTCCACTGTGGTTTAGACTGATTTGGATTTTTAAAAATTCAGTAGATTTATAAAGAAAATTGAATTAAAGACTCAAAATTGGGCCATGAGTTTGACTATTACAGTCCATGCAAACATAACCGGTGTCAGCATTGCATAACGGGCCGAACAGTTGTCACACTCATATTACAGCTAGTGTGGCATGCCAGTAGCAGTGTTAGAACGAAATCATTAGTGTTAGAACGAAATCATTAGTGTAGCTGACTGATGATATCTTGGAAGTGATGAAGTACAAACACATCCACCCACATAGCAGGACATGTTGTTATTGGTACTGAAAAATGAAGTCTCTCTGTGTGTTACATCTCTCTTCTATCCCTGCTCCTTCTGACCTCAGGACTTCTGGCCTTTGGCGTGAGCGAGTCAGCGCTGGTGAATAAGATCTTCACTGGCATCAACTTGGTGGTTCTGGGCTTTGTCATCATCTCTGGTTTTGTAAAGGGGAACACAAACAACTGGAACCTGACACAGCAAGACTACTTCGACTACAGAAACCGCACCAACCAGTCCAACAACCCGAAGTGAGTATTTGATCACTGCCTTTCTCACTTTTACTGTTTCACCTGCGTTTAATTGTTAAACAAACTGTGTCTCTTCTCTTGTTCTGCCACTCAGTATCACGAAGGATTTTGGAGAGGGTGGTTTTGCTCCATTTGGCCTCACTGGAGTCCTGTCTGGTGCTGCCACCTGCTTCTATGCCTTTGTGGGGTTCGACTGCATCGCCACAACAAGTGAGTAGTTTCCTATGATAAACAAGGGGTTCACAAAACTGGCTTTATACACAGTCAACAGATTAAGTATTTCAGCTTGCTTCAAACATTTGCTTTGCAGTTTTGACTTTTCTAAAAATATGGAAATGTGCTCGTTGCCTTACAAACACATGCACATGGAAACTGCTTCAAGTAATGAGCAGTTACTCAGCATTACATAAGTACATTTGATATATTGCCACAATAATCTGTCTAATTATGGAAGGTAATTTTGTATCTTTGAGTGAAATTATCTTGGAAAATAAATCTCACCTTAGTTGTTCCCCTTGTCTCATGTGACTGCTTCATATCAACAAAACATTTTTTGCCCTCAGGTGAAGAGGCAAAGAACCCCATGCGTTCCATACCCATAGGCATCGTGGCCTCGCTGCTGATCTGTTTTTTCGCCTACTTCGGTGTGTCTGCTGCTCTGACAATGATGATGCCGTACTACGAGCTGAACACCCAGAGCCCTCTGCCTGAGGCCTTCAGCTATGTCGGCTGGGCTCCTGCCAGATACATCGTGGCTGTAGGTTCTCTCTGCGCTCTGTCCACCAGGTAAAGGAAATTAGTTTCATTTCATGATGTGCTCTGTTACATAATACCATGAAGCTATTTATATACATTTGGACATTTTCCTGACTCTTGACCTTCCCTCAGCCTGCTAGGGTCTATGTTTCCCATGCCTCGAGTTATCTACGCTATGGCAGAAGACGGGCTGCTGTTCCGTATTTTGTCCAGGATAAACAAACGGACAAAGACCCCAGTCCTTGCTACCATTGCTTCTGGTGTTGTTGCAGGTAAGCTCAGATTTTTTTTTTTTTTCTTCCCTCAGGTTTGTGCGTGTGTTTATCTTTCCTACCATGTTTGCTCATTGCTTCAGGTCAGCAGGCTTTCTTTGCTGTGTCTGCCCCATGTCATCAAGTCTGTCGAGATTTGTCGTACAGCTCTGGCTGTCTGCTCGACTGACTGCTTGTCTCTTCAGGATCGATAACGCTTTACGCTACAGAAAACTGCAAAAACAGACACTTTTTGTCCATGTGGGCAGTCCGATCATTTAAAATATAATATATTTTATATAAATATAAAATAAAAATATATATATATATATTTGCTTTCTTGCTTACGGAAGCAGGTTACAGTATGAATATTCTAACAACATTGGTTTCACCTCTCCTTACAGCCCTGATGGCCTTCTTGTTCGACTTGGCAGCTCTGGTTGACCTCATGTCTATTGGAACCTTGTTGGCATACTCTTTAGTGGCCATCTGTGTCCTCATTCTCAGGTAAGCACCTTAAAAACTTCTGCAGTTGTTATCGCGTGTTAGTTACTGTAGCATCTGCTGTACTAATGTGACTGACAAGAGGGAAACGTTGTGATATCATAATCTGTGTACACTGAGAGAGAGAGAGACACGCTGGCTCTTAGGTGGCCAATGGCTCTCATTCTCATCTTTTCTCTGGACTTAAATGGAGAATCTTAACATTTCTGATGCACTTCCCTCCGTTCACAGGTACCAGCCAGGGTCCCTGAATTCGTCCAGCCAGACAGAGAAGCTGGTGGAGATGGTGGAAGGGGAGAAGGTGGCCGTGAACGGAGGGGACAGTGGCGACGAGTATGGCACAGAGATGGAGGAGAGGCCAATCCGAGAGACCTTCACAGTCAAGCTGCTCTTCTGCCCAAGTAGAAAGATCCCAACGCACACCTCTGGGAACATTGTCTATGTCACCACTGCTGTTATTTGTAAGTAAATCATGGAGAAGCCTAGAGATGAATTGACTCCTATAAGTGGATAAATAACTGTAACTGACTTTCTCTTTTTCTCCTTCTCTCCATGCAGCCACTCTTATCTCCATACTGTGTGTTATCCTGGCCAACTGTCTGACGGAGCTGCTGGAAGGGAATGTGAATGTTGTGGTGCCCTGTGCCATTTTGACTCTGCTGTGTGTTATCTGTGTCATCATCATCTGGAGGCAGCCTGAGAGCAAAGAGCCTCTAACCTTCAAGGTAACTATCAAACCCTGAGAAAGCAGTTTTTAATCTCTTAGTCTTTCATGTTTTTTGTTTTGGAACAAATACTGTTACATTAGCGATTTAGTCTTATTAGCTGAGTGGCTAAGATATTGACTTGTTGTTTAAATAGAACATGTTCTCTCTCTGCTATATAAAGCAGAACCTGGTCAGTTTTAAAATATAGTTATGCTGACGTTGTCTCTGTTCTCTCAAGGTGCCTCTTCTTCCCTGGTTGCCCCTGTTCAGTGTTTTCGTCAACATCTATCTCATGATGCAGCTAGACCTGGGTACATGGTGCCGATTCACTGTCTGGATGATTATTGGTATGTTGGAACACTATTAGCTGTGTTTTTGTATCTAATGATACATTGATGTATCATACATTCCTAACTTCTCACTGCCTCTCTTTTACCATCCAGGTTTTGCCATCTACTTCTTCTATGGTATTAGGAACAGCAGTGAATCTGCTAAGAGCTCATCCCCACGCAAATATGAGCCTGCGTTGCAGAACAAGAGCCCAATTTACAAGGGCACTCCTGACGACAGTGACGTGGAAGCAGGGAGTAGCCCCTGATAGACTTACAGACCCGGGGAGTGTTGTAGAACATCAACACTGGTTGAACTGGCAACTAGATTCTGCGGTATAGGCGGCCTCAAACACAGCCCTGGGTTTAAAAGGAGGAGAGGCAAGAAAACGCCACACACATCGTACCTCTGACTTGGAGGCTGATCAACTTGATGGATAGACACTGTGATAGAGCCAATTTGTGGCCTGTGTGTCTGTTAATCATGTCTGTTTGTTTTTAGCCTTGGCGCTCTGAAGACATATATAACACACGCATTGAACGGACCTAACAGAGTTACACCGCACTCCTTAGTTCTGTTTTTCATCACATGAAGCTTTGGAAGAAGCCACTATTCCCCTATGGGTGGAAAACTGCTATATACACAAATAACAATATGACTTGAGCCAGTGAGCTTAAGTCAAGACATTTGGACCAGTGACCCAGGCTTCATACTATTTAAAAGTAACATGATGAATACGAGTTGCTTCTTATGAATAGCTTTCAGCAGAGTTGACATGCTGTATTAGTTCTTGTTTATTGCAACAGCTTGTTTATAAACTGGGTAGCGCTGAAGCTGTATGGTTTACAGTGTCAGTCAGGACCTCAGTGCAGATGGTTGAGGTTGATGTTGTCTACACTGTGCAGTTCAGTGTCGTAGTCTGAAGTATACGCTTTACAGACTGGACAAACTTTTGATACACTATCATCCTTGTGCCCCTCTGCTCTCAGAACAGCCATACAGTATGTGTGCACAGCACCATTTAAAACTGTGAAATGAAACACAACATGTTGCATTTCTGTTTTACATATAGAGTCCTTTGACATGGTATTTGCAGGTGAGATCTTTTCTTGAACCCAAGCAGTAAAATGTTTGAGGCTTTAGCAGCCTAAAGGCCACACAGCTGCTTAATTTTTAGCCATAAAGCATAAGAGGTTTAATCTCGTCTGTGCTCTCTGATCTGTATGAGTCTTTAAACAACCATCTAGTTACACTTTCACCTGTCAGCTTTAAATGCGTTGTATAGTTGTACTCACACAGTTGTGTAGGTGTGATGATGATAGATTAACATATAGAAACATAATTTTCTGAAGGGTCAAGAAATACTGTTTTTAAAAATCCACTTGATGAATTGTTGCTGTCCACATGTGTCGGATCCATTTTGTTGTCTGGGAGCTGAGGGTCTGTTCCTGAACAAGGGTTTGTCCTTTATCACCACTAAAATTTCACTTCTTTGTTTTTGCTTTTACTTCCTTGTGAAAATAGTTTTTTTCACAAAGATTTGTGTTTAGTTTCAATTGAAACTTGTTCTTGGCAGCTTTGTTGAGCTCCCATCATGTATTTTTTCTACTTTGTTTATTTTCTGATGGAACTTAATATTGTTTGTTTAAATAGCTTTTTTTGTTTTCAGTTAATCCTTTTTAGATGTCAAGTATATTAATCTCTACATGTACAGTTTTTAGTGCCGATCTTTTTGTTCTTTCTCCTTCTGTTTTAATGTGTCTTTTTTTTCTTTAAAAAAGTCTTTGTTCACTAAATGATTTATTCGTGATTGTACCTTCTTTTCATACCAAATGAACATATTTCAGAAATTGTTTTTCTTTCCATGACGACCACTGGTCTCTAAATTGTGTTTTAAATGTTTTGTCCAAATCCTCTGATGTCAATATAACTTATTGTTAATAGCATTTTCCCCTCGTAAATTGCTTTACTGTAGAGTGTACAGTATTTGTTTAAGACTTATTTGTATATTGCTGTACATTATGCAAACATTGTTAAATATATGACCTTAACCATAATTTGGTAAGAGATTATCTGTGTAAATGACACTCAAAATCATTTATTTTGTTACTTTGTTGGTTAAATCCAAATTATACAAATTTCTTGTCCCCTTTTCAGATGAAATGTTCACTACTGAAGTATTTCAGCAGATTACAAAGACCCATTGAAACATCTTCATTATGTCTTTTTAAGATAATGTTTGACCTTCAGATATGTCAGAAGAACATAATTTTCCTGAAGGAGCAACTTTTGTAGTCGTAGTCATAACAAAAAATAACGCAGAACTCCCCTCGTAAATTGCTTTACTGTAGAGTGTACAGTATTTGTTTAAGACTTATTTGTATATTGCTGTACATTATGCAAACATTGTTAAATATATGACCTTAACCATAATTTGGTAAGAGATTATCTGTGTAAATGACACTCAAAATCATTTATTTTGTTACTTTGTTGGTTAAATCCAAATTATACAAATTTCTTGTCCCCTTTTCAGATGAAATGTTCACTACTGAAGTATTTCAGCAGATTACAAAGACCCATTGAAACATCTTCATTATGTCTTTTTAAGATAATGTTTGACCTTCAGATATGTCAGAAGAACATAATTTTCCTGAAGGAGCAACTTTTGTAGTCATAACAAAAAATAACGCAGAACTCAAGACTCGAGTGGAGATTTTGGTGTAAAACCCATTTGTTTTTTACTTCTTACTACTTTACTACAGAACACTTGAAGGGTTAATTTATCAATAAAATATCTTATCTTATTGTGACTCATACAGAGCTCCTCAAACAGCCTTGTGCCTTTCAAAAATAAGTATGATCATCTCCCCTCCCATCTGTTTTATATCTTGTACATATGGCTATCATGTATAGAATTAGCTGAATTTTCATCCATCCATCCATCCATTTTCTTAACCGCTTGCCCTCCTAAGGGTCACTGGAGCCCATCCCAGCTGTCATTGGGATCGGTCGCCAATCCATCGCAGGGCCGACACATAGAGACAAACAACCATGCACACTCACACCTATGGACAATCTTAGAGT
>JAUMHL010000006.1:17114817-17127681 GCA_032362345.1 Sandelia bainsii | reverse complement strand
CGGCCGACCCGGGGATCGAACCCAGGTCCTTCTAGCTGTGAGGCGACAGTGCTAACCACTACACCACCGTGCTGCCCTTGCTGAATTTTCAGTGTTTTTAAAAAAATAAAACATGATTCATGTTTGTGGCAGATTGGAAGTCTGTGTTTTCTCAGTGTGAACTGTGCGACAGAAGTGAAGCCACTTTTACTGGTTGTGCTGTGACTTCTTAACTATTAATATCATCCATGAAAGTTACAACAAGACACCACCCTGACTGTTTTTCTAACTTTTGACATAAATCCTCCAGGAGCCTAAAATGAATTATTTCAATTATATCAGTACTTTGATGTTAACGTTATTAAAATTTTAAATGGTTGTTGGTAGAAATAGGCCACAATTAACACCTGAATATACAAAAAGGTGTCAGTTTTTCCTCAGTTGCTTAACTGCACTTTCTGAAACATTACATCTCTCTAAAGATTTAAGACACAATATTTTATCCCGAGCAGTAAAACACCCTACACTCACTCAAAACATCTGAAATGTCTTGTCAAGATGACGTCTCAGTGCACCCTTTGCCTTCATGACATAATTAATCCTCAAAGTCATGTATGAAGATATTTAAGATTACTTCAAAAAGAAACTGTCTCTTTGGCTTTTACCACTACAAACTTGGTTTACGTTGTTAAAAATCTTATAAGCACGTAAACCTTTTTAGTTCTTTTAAAATATATGATGTCACATATGCTTGGACTCGTTTGTCTTTCTTGTAGTGTCAAACTCTGCACATACAGTGAAAGAAGCATGACAGAACAGATTTATCGTTTTACGTAGTTTTTCACTGAATTTTAGATTCAGTAAGTTAATAATTACAATAAATGAGTTTATACAGCCAACTCAATAAACTATAAACTATTTAGAAATAAAAGTGCAAACCACCACCAATGTTTTGGCCTGGTGAAACCCTACATGTCTCTGTTGTGATGTCCTCACTACTTTCACATCTTCTTTCCCGGATGAGAGGCATGTTCTCGCTCTCTAATGCACGTCGGCCTCATATTCAGTAGCTGTGATAACCATGTATGAAAATCCACTTCTACTCCCTGTGGTGCAAAGTGGCGCCTATCAAACTGAATTTGACAAAGTGTGATAAGTTGCACTGAACATGTTACTGTCTGAATATAAATGTGACCAAGCTGAATGCGCTGTTAAAAAAAACACTCAGAATAAACTGGAACACCCCAAAAAAAAAACCCACTTATTTAGATTTAAATAAATAATATGCAACTGAGGCACGGCAAGGTCAATCGCTAAAAAACAACAAATTATTCAAAGTCCCAAAAGACAATGTAGGCCTCTACAGGACAAACGGCAAACTAGGGCCACATAATACCACACAATAAACCATGCATTCAATATGGCTGCTCCACTAATTGACACAGGAAAAATCCAAATAAACACAAACATTTACCAAAATACATCCAACGTAAAATAAATTGTAATAATAAATAAATAAATCTTCCTTTTTGAACACCGGCTTGTTCCTGACAGGAGTCTTCATATTATAAATGAATAATTTACCAATGAAACTAAAAACGATTAATTTAGACTATTTAAAAACATCAGCTTCATGCTCAGCACACCTTACTTCTGGTCTGATCTGACTAAGCAGTCACCTCACCCGACATGAAGAGTCTAAAACAAAAACAAACAAGTATTTAATTTCCCTTATTAAAAGCAACATTTGCATAATTTAAATATTAACTTTAAAAATAGATTAAAAGAAAAAGGAGCCTACCAAACAAAGGCAGACCTCAGCCGCTGCCTCTCAAGTGTTCACACACACACACACACACACACATAAAAAGCTCGAGGTAAAGTTTCAGCCCCTCTTTACAGACTCCGCCCCTGGTCTGGTTCTTCATAGTGGATTTTCTGTTACCTTCCCCTCTACATTAAGACTGGGTCGGTTGGTTGGGTGCAGTATTCTGCATCTCACGTTTAACCCAAGATTCTGAAAACTGTAATTATTGCATTTATTTCTAAAAGAGTGTATTTGACACCCTTATGTATTCACATGACCAATGTTGGTGACTTTTAGTAGGAATAGGCCACAATTTAGACAACACACACCTAAAATTTCCCAAACATATTCAATATATTTAGTTGAGCTGACTTCATTCTTTGGCTCCTGTTTTTCACTTCTTGTGAAACACGAACAACAGTAAGTGCAGTAATATATATAATAAAAGTGAACATGTTACTCTAGTTCTTAAATCTCTTCTTGGCTCCCAGTACATGACTAAAACATTTCCCAGTACCAGGTATGTTTCTGACCTGCACACTGACTCCTCAGGTCACCTGGTGGTCTTTTTCTGACTGCACCCAGGATACGATGCAGGTCTTTAGATGGAGCTTTTAGGAAGTTCCGCTCTCTGGAATAAACACTGGAATTAGACAATGGCTCAATACTGGTTCACTGCTGCCCTTCAGTGGTCGCACACGGCAACTGCAACTATGACCCATTACTGCTTGTTAAGCAACTAGATGTGAGTTTAAGGATAAATGGATTAGTACATTTTTATGCTGTCAGTCTGAAGTGAAATCTGAGCTGCTATCATTTTCAAATATTCAGAATTTGTTTCTGTGTTTAAAGATCTCTGAGCAACAAATTAGACACTTTTTTCAATCTGCTCTTTCTGAGTGAAATGACTGTTTCTGTCAGAAATAAAAAATATTTTCTTTCTTTGGACATTTTCAGCTACAACGCCTGACCAGATATTAAGTAGCCTTACAATTTAAACAGGGAGAGTTTTCTGTGTACTGTGTTTATTCTAGTTGACGTCCAGCTCAACCTTTACACTGTTGATCAAGATAACAGCAGCTATAGTTGAATTTTGTACCAATCGTTGCTGGTTCTTAAAATCAGGGGCCTGTGTTATTGAAACAAAAACAAAAAACTGCTCCAAACTATCTCATTAATGTGCAAATTCTAGCAGCAAAGTTCACATGTTGTGTGTATTATTGCTGAGTTATCATAAACAAAAGAAAATCAGTTCCCTCGTCATTACGCTCATTACGTAGTGTTTCTCTTTTCCATTTTCTGTAAAAAAACATTTCAGACTAACGATTGTAATTTTTAATTATTCCTTCAACTGCTTCACAAATTGTTGGTTCATTTATATATTTTACACAATTTATTAATTTGATTATTAAGTTCAAAATGTCTTCTTAAAATGTATTTACTATTGAACACTTTGGGTTTCCATACAAAATGCTTTAAGGTTATATCTAAACTGTTCTCATCAGTAATGAACACAGAATAGTAAACATGAACTGGGTACGCACCATATTGATAAAAAAAAACCCTTGCTGTTATTTACCCATCACGTCTATCAGCAAGCAGCTACAGTAGCTTTTCTTTCTGCAAACAGCAAATGTATCATTGAAGATTTTCACAGTGCAAACTCGTTCTCCTGCAGTCAGGCAAACAAACATGACTGTATCTCAAACTTTGGTTCAGTTGGGGTTCAGTTTCATTATCCTTCACTTTCTCTATGTATTAAGCCACTTAGATTTGTAGTGCAGTACATTCAATGAAGATCTCTTCCTGTCACATCTTTCTCTGGATATAATCTGTACAAGGCTGCAGTGTATTGTGAGTATTATGTATGAATATTATGTCTCGGCTCAGTCTTGTCGCCACTGATCTTTTAGAGATAAGCGGTCACTGGAATATAACTGTACACATCAGGAAAGGCTGAAAGTGTCATAAAAGCTGGGGGATATTGCAGTCACACAGACATGCACACAGAACGGTGAGGATTTGGGATTTTTTTTGTGCTTCTACACTGTTTGGAACATCAAGAGCATGTCCAAAGTTTGGAAAGAACCAAAAACAAATGTCTTACATATGGTTAAGTGTTTTAACTGAGCAGGGAAGTATTATAGGTCCCAATATCTGGCCTGAGTGGAGCCATAATGAGAAGGAGATCTTCTACAGATGGAGTCCACTCAGGTATTTACCACCTGTCCCCCACATGTGTTGCAACCAGGTGAATCAGCAGAAGCACTGCCGGCTGCCTTTGGTGACCTCCTCGGAAGAATGGACAGTGTTGGGAACGAATCCGCTCTTAACACCCTCCCAGCCATCCTGGATTTTGATGTCCCCGCTTCGCACTAGGTCAAAGATGGTCCTCGTCAAATCCACAAATGCCTGAATTGAGAACCAGCAAGAATCAGACCGAAGCAAAATCAGACTGAAAGAAGATGAGTAAGTTTGGTTACACAACTATAGAGCTGCAACAATCAGTCAACTGACAGAAAATTAATCTACAACATGTTTGATAATCAATTATTTATTTAAAGCAAAAATGCCACATATCTTACAGCTACACATTTCCTACTTGCCTTTTTGCCCTATATGATTGTAAACACAGTACTGTTGAATTTTGGACTATTGTTTTGATAATAACAACAACTTTCAATAGGCATTGTCAATATTTTTGCACTATTTTGTGCAGTTCATAAAATAATCAGTTTTAAACACCAGTTTTATCGTGGTAGTTTAGTAGGATCACTTAACCAGATGGCTGAGATCGGTAACTGTCATACCTTCTTTTTCTTTACTGGATAAGCAATTTTTCAGTCTCTTATTTTTGCTATTGCCAGTATGAAACAGGGCCTCTTGGTACACACTGTAGAGGGCAGAAGATGGCCGGCTGTGTTAATGTCTAAGCTCAATGCGATAATGATTTGTTGAGCATTTTTCATCAAATTTAATTGGTTGTTTTAAAGAAAAGATCACCAGCATAATCCCACACCAGTGTAGGGCATTTTTCTCCTGATGAATGTTTTCGGTCCAGAAAATTTGGAAAGAAGCGAAACACACGATAAGTGAGTTACAGCTTTTTACATGTGTGAAGAAAAGATAACATCCACACCTTCTCCACGTTGGTGGCGTCTCGTGCTGACGTCTCCACGTAGCGCATCCCATAGGCTCCTGCCAGCTTCTCTGCCTCCTGCTGGGTCACCTGACGCTGGGCCTCCAGGTCACACTTGTGACCAACCAGCAGGAAAACTATGCTGTGCGGCTGGACGTGGCTCTGAGCCTCCTCCAGCCAGTTATGGACGTTTTGGAAGGATCGGCGGTTTGTGATGTCGAAGAGTAAGAGACCACCCACTGAATTGCGGTAGTAGGCTCTGGTGATAGACCTAGAGAAGGAGACAGATCTTGATCTCACCCCAAGCTAATTTTTACCTACTAAAGATGGAACATGTTCAAACAGATCATGAATATATAATTTAAACCACCTGAACACTGTAGTTTTTACAAACATTCAAACGGGATTCAAAAGTGTATTTACTAACCTATTTTTAACTGACCTTTAGTGTGCAGGTAAAGGTCATAGAGGGAGAGAGCGATGGTTCAAAAGGACACTTACAAAAAAATAAACAAACTGAAAAGCAGCAGAGGGCTGTGTGATTTATGTCTATACCTGAACCTCTCCTGTCCTGCAGTGTCCCAGATCTGAAGTTTGATTCGTTTGCCCGGCTCGAGCTCCACCAGACGGGAGAAGAAGTCCACCCCCACAGTCGGATCTGACACCTGGGCGAAGTGGCCCTCGGTGAACCTCCGGATCAGACACGACTTGCCAACTGTGGAGTCTCCGATGACAATCAGACGAAACTGATAAAGCCATATTGTCTCCATGTCTCATGCAAATGGAATCTGCAGCAAAAATAAATGAATCACTCAGTCACTGTCATCTATGTTAATACAAATTAGACAGTTTAAACAAAAAAAATTGCAACAGAACTGAAATAAATACTGAAAAAAGCTAAAGTCTGAGTTTGATTTGCTACTAAAATGCTGATAAATTAATGAAATTTGAGATTTGTAACAACATTTTGTGCCCTATCTCTTAAAACCTTATACAAATAGTAAAAAACAATAACAAAATAAAATCCTCTTCTTTGTTTTAGTTGGTTGGTTTTAGCTCTGTTCAAATTAATCACAAATATGCAGTTAATCCACAGGCTGAGTTGGCCACATGGGAAATTTAAGGATTACAGCTGCACATCATGAGGAGAGAATAATAGGTTTAAGTCACCTCAGCAGCATCCATGTGATTTACAGTTGGGTGATCTAATTTGCGAGGGAGGGGGGAGGGGGAAGCCACTCCTCTGCAACTCAATAAACACTGGCGTGGTCAGCCCCCATGTGGATAGTAGACTAGTTGTAATACAGCACTAGCACACAATGAGGCCTTGAAGCTAAACGTGACTGCTAGGTGATGTGAGATATTTGCCATAGCTTCGTAGGCCTCCTGAGAGAGCCACAATAAGATATTCCACAAACTTTACAACTAATAAGCTAATTGTCTTAATAATGAGGCCCTGCCCTCTCAGCCTAAAGCCACTTACAAGTATTCTTTACTTAAATGATTAACACTAATGGATAACAAGTGAATAAAGCCAGTCGATGATAACCTACCTTAAAGTTAGGAGCTCAGTATGTGTGAAAAACAAACCCCATATCTATGATGATCCTCCAGACTAGCAGTGGTTGTGTTGTTGCTCACAGAAATAACCCACCAATAACATAACGTCAAATTATAATAAGCGCGCTTATTGTCTGCCGTCACCGTGTGTTTTGTAAAGATAAAATCAGCCTGGTGAGTGTGATCCGGGTTAATCTGAGCACGTCTGTTAATATTTCCGTGATGATCGGCTGATGAAATGGCAGCAGGACACAACAGCAGCATCACACATCACCTCGCCGCCCTCATCAGCAGCATTACCGTAACTGCACTCACAGCTGCGCAGCAGCACCCCCCGCTCACTGTCGCCTTTAAATACAGTGGGAACAAAATGAGGTCACTACAAATAAATAGAAAAACTTCATCTTTGATTATTGGCCCAACCCTGACTGTGTGCTACCCACTAGTAGCCTTATATCACCGCGGTTGTAAAGCTAATTCCCAATAACCTGTTAATTGCAAATCCCATTACGTGTTAGCATCATGCTAACCGATTAGTCAATACTAAAATACACAACAGACAAACAGCCTGAATTTGAATTGTCGCTCATTTGAAGAATTGTTTAGTGTAAATATTTGCATAACTAAACACTAATATTAGGGCAGCCCGGTATGCACACAGTTTTATTTGGGTGGTACAGATGAAAACTCATTTCGTCCATATTTTTACTCCTGTAGACATATTAATGCAGGACATATATTCGTAACAGTACATTTGTGACATTGCTAAAGAACAAGAACATCTTACTGACTGAGGCCGTTGTTCACGAGGAGTACTTGAACGCACCGTCAGAAGTTGCACACAGGAGCTGACAGTCGGTTGTGAAGTAAACTGATTCAAACCATGTGTGTTAAAACGGGTGGACTGCAGTGATCCCAAATCTCGATGATACTGGACCATAATAAAAAACTTTTCTTTGAGAAACAGACGATAGAACTGTCATACTAGATTTTTTTCTTATTATACCGTTTTGATTTGTGAAGCGGTCATGCAGCAGGAGCTTCTGTTCAAAGTCCTGGTCATCGGGGACTTGGGAGTAGGAAAAACGTCCATCATCAAGCGGTACGTGCATCAGATCTTCTCCCAGCACTACCGAGCCACCATCGGGGTGGACTTCGCCCTGAAGGTGCTGCAGTGGGACAACAACACAGTGATCCGGCTGCAGCTGTGGGACATAGCAGGTCTGTCGACCCCATACATCATGTGATCGCTGCAACTTCTGATCTGCGTGTAGAAAAGAATAACCATTTGTTTTGTGTGTGAGTGTCTGTGTGTGTGTTCTCAGATGTTTAGAAACAAAACCATTCTGTTTTGTTGTAACCTCGCTGGCTGTGAAAACCGGTAAGTTGTTAAAGCTGCTTGTGGAAATAAGCTCTGCAGATGCGTTTAGAAGCAGTTTTAGCAAAATAAAAGCATGAGCAAAACACAAAAACGGTGGATATTGCTGCAAAGATGGAGACTTTTGCAGTGGGTGATGTCAAAGTGTGTGTCTGTCCACTGGATGCCCCTGTCCCTGCCTGTCACTTCACTCCTGGTTGAGGAATGTGGCTCTTCTGCTGTGACTCAGGAGATCCCCCTCTCATGACATCAATCACACATGTACACGTACCTACTGTAGAATAAGCACGCGTGTGTCTTTATTTTTATGCACTTGTAAGGTGTAAATACTGTATGTGCGTGTTTCCCAGGACAGGAGCGGTACGGCAACATGACCCGTGTCTATTACCGGGAGGCAGTGGGAGCACTGGTCGTGTTTGATGTGACGAGGGCCTCCACGTTCGACGCCGTGCTGAAGTGGAAAGATGACCTGGACTCCAAGGTCAGACAGCAGCTCTCTGAGCTCCACGTCTGGCTCACTTTGGAACCGAGGCCTTCTTTCTGTCCTCTTTTCTCTGTCATCCTGTCTGTCTCTGTAAAAGATGATACTACTACTTTCAAGGTTACATTTATACAGATTTATCGACTTTCAGGTCAGATTTGTTGACTGTATGCCACATAACCTCAGATACACCTGCTAGTGGGTGTAAATTCACTTGGAAGATAATAACTGTAGAACTAAGTTTACTCACAGCTGGTGCATTGCTTTTGTCTTTTTTCCTAAGGTGACTCTGAACCATGGGAAACCTGTTCCAGCTGTGCTCCTGGCAAACAAGTCAGACCAAGTGGCTTACCAGCAGCCCAAACTGGACTCCTTCTGCAGGGAGAACGGCTTCGTTGGCTGGTTCAAGACCTCGGCAAAGGTACCAGAGGGGAGACACGAGTCATGTGACTCTGGAGGCAATTACAGCAGGTTCTTCTAACAAATATTAGGTAAAGAAGTTTTGTGAGTCAGATTTTTCCCACAATTTGCAGGTTAGCAACATCAAATGTTAAAGGTCATGAGAAGTTTAAGAGGAGTTTGACTTGAGACAAAGAATAAAAACTACATATTAACTACATATTAGACAGTTATTATAACATAAGTCTACTGTAAAAAGAAATTATTCATAAAATTCCTGCGGGCAATGTCAGTGCACACACAGAAAAATTACAGAAGATTATTTTCTGTGCTCCCAAGATAAACTAGAGGAATGTCTGCAGTCTGGTGTGAATTGGCCTTCTGTGTTTTCCCCCCATTCGGAGTCCGTCTAATGAGTTACACACCAGAGTGCAAGTCAGAGGGAGAAGTTTAGCTGGTGAATAACAGTGGGGTGACATCCTGGCTTCTCATTAGCTTGATGTGTAATAAGAAGAGGAAGAAGAAGAAGTCAAAATCAGATTTTTATACGCTGCATTTTCCACTAGGACAGTGGTCAGAGCTGCATTTGTGAACAGTTGTTGCTTCTGCACATTTGATATACACTGCAAACACCACATTCCTGGTTTACCTTACCATGGCATCATGTTATACTAAAGGAAAGTAAAGTGCAGGTGTATAACGTATTGTGTTACATAATAATAGAGGTGCTATGAGCCAATTAGTGCTTAAAGAAGAAAAAACCTGGTCAAATTTAGCTGTTTTTGTCAGTTTGGATTTAAAAGTTGTGTTCAAACCAGATTTCGAGGACTGTTCATATGTGGTGATGAACATAACGATGGTCATCAGGGAAGCTATGAGTACATTGTAGGTAATAAGTTGGTAAATTAGTGGCTCATTTCTCTAGGTCACTGATTTAAATTACAGACAGTATCTTTCTACTATTCCCTGACATCTCCCATTCTGTCAATGTGTCTGTGTTTGGCTTTCACATACCTGCAACTCACAATATTTTTTAAATACTTTAGATATAATACTATAGAACGGCAAAGTGCTGTGAAGGTCCTCTTTGACACAAACTAAAGCTGAGGCTCATGAATTGATGTCATTATTTTTGCAGGTATTTGGCCATGAAGTGACTTGACATTGGCACAACATGAAAAGTTAAGTGATCACCTGAGCTATTTAGCCTTTATCCTTTAGAAACCAAGATTATGTGCGGTACCTTTCATGGCAATCCAACTATTAGTTGTCGTATTACGCTCTGAATCATAAATGCAAACCTCATGGTGGCACTACATGGTAATGCGTCTGCTATCCAGACAGCAACACTGACAGTGTGGCTACAAGTACATGATTCTTTTATATGTGTTTTCTTCCTCCTCCCTCAGGAAAACACAGACATTGAGGAGGCAACACGCTGCTTGGTCGAACACATCCTCAACAACGAGGAGGTGACAGAGAGAGACCCCGGCTCCCTCGTCCTGTCTGGATACACTAACACCACGAAGGATCATCTCAGCTGCTTGTCATGTGCAAAATGATGACTCCTAACCAATCGCAGGCAACCACAACGTTAACAGCTGCAAACTCACGGCCACAGAGATAACTCTGGCTCAGGGACTGTTTATTTAAAAAAATCACTTTGTATTTCCTCAGTCTTCAAGGCCACAGCGATGAGTGAATACAAATGTACAACAGGTACCAGTGTTCATGTGCCTGATATCTGGTACATTAAATAGTGAATTGTGATGAAGTTTCAGACGTTTCTGCAAAAGATTAGTGTTTTTTAATCTAGAATCTGGTAATTTAATGTGATCCATTTTATTTTTATTAGTTTTATTATTAAAATTATATTATTATTTTTATTAGTTATAAGTTGCGATTTATATTTCACAAATATATGGAAATGCCCAAGTTAGTTCATTTTATTCTTTTCTACCATTGAAACAGTATTATTTTTATTTTATCATTATATAATATACAGTTTCTGAATGACTCCCTTGCTTCTTCAATCATATCTGACATTGTGACTTTGACATTTAGCTGATCTGACTGTTCCCAGTGATTTAGTTTTCCTGACCGTTACATAATATGTAAAAAATATATAGATTTTGGCATTTTTTGTCTGCAGTGTGAACAAAGACATAAAAACATTAAACCTTCCTGCAGTCTTTGCACTTTTCCTCAGCACATCTTCGTGCCACATCTACTGAGCTGGAGAATATGAGTGAGAGAAATTAAAGATGCGAACAGATAAAAAATGCAATTGTGGACATGTCCACAGTCGTCTCTATCATGAATTAATGAGAGCACTAAGACTACCACAAGCTGTCAAAGGCCAGGGATGGATTTCTTTACTAGTTTTACTAATAAAGAGAGTGTTAAATACAGCAGTGATGTACATTGGCCATCATGAAAAGCTGGACCTTGTGGCTCGAGTGTCTCTGCCCACACGTTCCCCACACGAGTCATCGCCAAAGATGTAAAAAGATTTAACAAATTGCTTCTATAGTTTGGCTTGATTTGTTCAGATGTTCAACTGCACACTCTTGATCTTGGAAAGTAATTACGCAAAACTAATGACAGCTATGCAAACTCAGCAGTGTTCAGCTAGAAAACTAAAAAGTATCTTTAGGCTAAGGAATTTCCTCACCAAACTATTTTTTTCTGAATACTCAGTTTCTGAGCGGTACACCTGGTGCAGTCAGGCTCTTTCTCTTCAGGGTCTGTTTACAACTCTGCCTATGTGGTTTCCTCTTTTCCTCCTGCTTTTGAGACAATTTTGTGACTTGTTGAGAGATGTAATACCACAACAAATTGACGGCACAGAGACACAGAATGAGCACCGAGACGCTCAAAAATGACTAACAAGAGACAGAACAACCTTAAAAACATAAAACTGACCACCAAGACGCACAGAATGACCACAGAGTCACACAAAACGACTACGAAGAGACACAGAATGGCTGATGTAAAGTTACCACAAAGAGACACAACCAGGGCTTCAATCTTGAGTTCTTACAATCTCTTAATCTTCTTTCAATCTGTGTTTCTTTGCTAAGGTAATGTAAAAAACGTGTGAAAATCAGTGAATTTTTTTGTGTGTAATTTTAAAACAAAGCATCTGAATGATACATATTCATTCAACTGGCCCATTAATATGTAAAGACTTCTTTCACAGTGGATCATGAACTGGTGAACTGGAAAATCTGTTCCTGCTTGCTACTAAGAAAACCACACAAGAAGCCTTTGCAGTCAGACATACGCTTAAGTGTTGTAGAGATAGTGTAGGAGAGACAATTTAGCAGATACTGTATATCCATTAAACAGACTATTTAAGCAGACTATTCCATCACTTGATAAAACCTAAAAGCTGTTAGTGGCTGGAGAATTGCTCTAATTAGGCATTGCAGTGTTAAAGTGTAAACTGTTTTCCCACATCTGTGGTGCTTCTGTCTTTTCATGATACACAGAAGCATCTCTACTAAGAGCTAATTTACATTTTTTTATGTATGTATGTATATGTGCGTTAACTCCGTAACTGTTGACATTTCAATTCCGAAAATACACGCGAGCATCTTCAAAAGACACACATGAATAACTTTTATAGAAAACCTGACTCATTGTCAAACTGTTGGCTTTATTGTTGGTATGTGTTTTCTTAAACCCTAAAATCAATTTCTTTCCAGTCAAAATCATGATATGTGCTGCTCTTTTCAGCACAGTGACGACATAACAGCTGCCTTTGTTGAGTCTGCCTCGAGTGTTATTTGAAATTCCATGTTTTGAAATTAGACTGTTTTATATTTTACTTCACCCCCTTTGATGTGTAATAGCCTGGTCCTATAATGCAACACATTCGTAACAGCATTCTCAGTGGACCAGACTACATGCAATAAAATATGTATTTGTGGCACCATATACACAATATGTTTTCAGCAGCGCTTATTTTGCATCTTTGTCCTCTCAGCTTAGATCAACACATTTGGGTTTTGGAGCGGAGGCAAAACAGGACATTTACATATACACTACCAGTCAAAAGTTTGGACACACATAGAAATGACCATGTTTGTGAAAGAAAATCAGATTTCATAACATCA
>JAUMHL010000006.1:17091186-17114717 GCA_032362345.1 Sandelia bainsii | reverse complement strand
TAAATTCTGCAAACATTAGTACTGTCTTCCAATAGCATGTTATGTTTGCTAATGCAAATGTATTAATTTAAAAGGATTAAAACTGATCATTAGAAAACCATGTGCAATGATGGTAACACAACTGAAGAAGACACTATGTGTGTCCAAACTTTTGACTGGTAGTGTATCAGTAAATGGTGATGAGCATGGCTCATTATTTTTAGCTCGTATAGAGCTAACAAATTATTGCTCGTTAATGAAAATAAATGTTAGTTGCAATTCTAGAGAGCAACATTTCCTACTGTAACACATAAAGAGCAGTGAAATCACTATTAAAACACTACTGAGAATCACATAAGTCCCTACAGGATGTTTCAACAGTTTCAGCAAGTTTCTTTTTTAATGTAGTGATATTCTTTGTAACGACAAACACGGTTCCTAATAAAACTCTTTTATTAGCATGATATTGTGAACCTCCAGGGGCCTTCAGAAACCAGCAGGCACCATCACTTGCATGCTCCCTGATGGTGTTTACTTAACCATGAAATGCCATTTAGACACATGATGGGAATGTTGTTGGAACAAAATGAATCAAACTGGGACATTCCTCAAAATTATTCAAAGGTTACAAGAAATGTCACCAAACGAGGAGCATGGCAACACAGTGATGGCTGTTTTTGCTCAGTATTTATTATAAAACTATAATAAAACTGCGGTTTCACATTGAAATCCTATTGATATTGTGATATAACGAAGGATCACTACTGAAAAAACATACAAATCCCTATAGAATAGACCTCCATAGAGACATTTGCAGTTATTGTGAGCCAGCAGGAATCATATCGAAGCAGGCACAAGCACCACACAATAAAACATCTTGTGTTGATATTATCATGGGTTTTCCTCCCTATGTGTCCACATTTCATTGGACAGCAGGTAATCAGGGAGAGTTTGTACATCACACTCCGGAACCCTCCATATGCACCAACTGATGAACCAGATGATGCTTCCCTTGCCTTCAAAACCCGGGGAAGCCTTCTGCTTTAAGACGCCCTCCCCGGGCCCGGGAAGTGGCCCAATCGCCCTCCTTTCCCAGTCACCTGATTCATGTACTGCCATTTTACACACACGTTTGACTGACAAAAAAAAAATAAAAAAAAAAATAAAATCGGAATTGGCCTATCGGCAACCTCAACACAGAAATACACCCTTTTGTAAGAGGATTAAAAAGACTGGCGATAAAAATCACAGCGGCTGAGGTTTTAGATGCAGCCAGCGCGGGGTGCTGTGTGGATCACAGAGGCGTCTGCGGTCGGATGTCTGCATAGATTCAGAGGAGAAACCGGGTAAAGAAGAGGATAAAAGGGAAAATACAACAGCGTTTTCTGTCGATTTTGACAAATTCCTCTTCAGTCATAGGGGATGCCGCATAGATTTAAGAATAATCACCAGTAGTCGTTCAGTTATTTCGGATTCAGTTCTTGTCCAGGCGCATTCCGCCGGCATCTCACCCTCGGCAGCGGCTATTTCGGGGATAACATCACAGCTTACTGTGAATTGTCTTATATTATTAGCCAGTTAAGCTGCTTTTGATGCTTTGATCATACAGTGATTGTTCAGCTCTTCATAGAATAGAGGTCAACATTTATTTTTGCAGCTGGTTCATCCTGATGCCTTCGACTGAATATTAAATGGTCCCCTGGATGTGACCGTCTTATGTTTTATTTGGCCGCCGCATGAATTCTCCCACCGGGTCCTCGTCGGTGTACGGTGCTGTCCTCCTCCTCTTCCTCCTCCTCCTCCTCCTCCTTCTCCTCAGACGGCCGATTCACGCAGAGGGCACTACCCTCCTCCCCGCCGCTAAAGACATTTTGATCGTCCACCCCGGTTCCCCCCACCCGGACTCGACCATCACTCCGCCTGCCTCCTCATCCACTACCTCCACCTCCTCCATCGTAACATGTCGGGACAGTCTTTGACGGACCGGATCGCCGCCGCGCAACACAGCATGACCGGGTCTGCCATCAGCAAAGCCGTCTGCAAGGCCACGACGCATGAAGTCAGCGGACCCAAGAAGAAACACCTTGACTGTAGGTTAAACATACCATCACTGCTTACTGTGTAGATAGCCTGCATGCATGCGTCCAGCTACCAGCAGCTTCCCTCACAAAGGATAGCTTGTACAAACAGCATCTATCATGCTTCCCTCTTGTCTCATCCGTTATGTTTGCAGCCTCTTTAATTAGGCACCGTTACATTCCCTCAGATTAAAATGTGATTTACGCAGCAACGCATACACCACAACGCATCTGACCATTAATGCAAGCAGTCAATTTCAATATAAGGCGAGGGGCAAACAGCCAGGTACTATCTGTGCATATCATTCAGAGGAAATAGGCCACTGTGGCATAGGCTAATAATATTGCAACCAGCCGCTTTACAGTAGGCCTATCCATTATTAACGCCACTATAAACAGCAGCACTATAACCTCTGGAGACACATCAGTACTGAAAGTGCGTTATTCGTGCATCATCACTAACATTTTCTGCTCATCTCTACAAAATCACATTCAAGTTCACTGTCATGTCCTCTGCTGCGTTATTATCATTAATGAGTGTCCTACTGCTGTCAGTCAGTGATTATATACTGTGTAAAGGCTGCTGCTGGTGGGTGTCACAAAGATTCATACAGATTTTTTATCTCCACATTCTGCCAATTATCTGTGTCTGCACACAGGGGAAAAGAGGAGTCCTCACATGTAGATTTTTACCAGTGATTATGAGGTTAGGTGGCTTTTCTGCCTCACTATAATTACTTGACATGATCAATACAGAGCACAGGTAATCAATGGCGCTGCCAGTCAGAGGCGCCGACAGACGCACAGACGGGCAAATAGCAAGATGGCTAATCAAGAGGAAATGTGGATAAATCAGTCTGGGAGGAACAACGAGGCGGGTAGCCAAACAGCCTGGGAGTCAGTCATCCAGCCACACACCCAGCCAGTCAGCCGGCAAGTTTGGCAGTGGATTAGTCCGTTATGTCCACAGCAGAGGTGACACTGGGAATTGTGGGCTCCCTCACAAGATGTGCCACAGCCATTCACCACAATACATCTACATGAGGGGTGTATCATTTTGCTCTGCACTAAAGCAGAAAACACCCAGTGGGGATGTTAGAAAAGGCTCAGAAGCGAGTTTATGTGCATTCACAAGAAAATGGCCCTTTTGTGACTCCTGAATTGCAACACAGAGTAATCGCTGCTGCTTTGATTTCATACAGATCTGCTTATCTCAAGTGTGACCACCACTAAAGGCCAGTTATTTAAGTTTTCAGTGGCATTACTGCTCTAACATTTGTGAACTTCGTACATTACATACATACTTTTACATTTTGGATTTTGCTCCACAGTAAACAGGGAGATTCTTGAAACCGCTGGAATAGATTGAAACTAGAGGATTAATGCAAAAATGGACAACTGACTAACTATGTGAAAAAATCAAGCAAATTGGTTATGCCAAACGTACAGCAAGTGATTGGCACCATTATTGGTTTCCATAGTCATAGTTTTATAAGAACATTTTACCCCTGCAGTTATTAAATAGTAGACGGCTGTCAACCTTCAGCACCCGCCATGAGTTGGAGTCTCTCAGAAACTGTAAATGTCACTTCACTCAAGGCTGAGAGCAGATGTTCTGAAAATAGAACCAGAGCATTTACATGGCGAATTTTCATTTGCCAAATGGATTTTAAAACAGTTTGTACGACGATTCTCTAAGATAATGAAGTTTCTCTCAGAAGGGGCCAGTTTATTATCATCAAGGTAGTTACGTGAAGGATTTTTTTGTTCTGTCCTGGCTCTTAGTCTGATCATTGGTGGAATATAAAGCTCCATGCCAAAGCAGAAACTGTAGGCCTGGCTCAGTTCATCCTTCTGGAAGCTTGAATTTTTAGTTCAATGAGCGTTTTGTACTTGAGCCATTCAGATGCAGCTGTTCTAATAGACACATCTAGCCTCCACAATAAAACACTTTCTATTTCCTGCTAGAGGGCCTCTCTCCTCCATCCAGGACATGATATGACATACAACTCACACTCTCTGGCATTTATTGAGAGTAGATGCTGCACTTTAAAGATTAGGGAAGGGCCAAGGAAGGAAGTGTGTTTGTAATCAGGAGGTCAGCGGCTCTAATCCCTCGACTGGCTGAAAGCACCTTGATGGGAAAGAGAATAAAGAATTCAAAGAAAAAGCAACAAGCTCTGCACTAAAGGAGCATCTGATGATTCAGCTGTACAAAAGTGCAGCTCGATCTCAGGTCTGAAAGTTCAGATGTGTGTGACCCGTGCTCTCTTTATGTACTTGGCCTGTATTTTGAGGTAACATAAGGTAAAAGTAAGTAGAGTAAAAGCCCTCTGCTGAAATTACACCAGAAAATGGAACAAAATAAATGTGGGTAACACAGAGGTGAAAGAAGAACTTTTGTGTTTTGTTCCAGAAATAATAAAATCTTACTCAGAATCTTATTGGCATTTCCAACACTGCTAATAACAGAAAATACAGCATAGATGGAGCCATTCTCAGTGGTATGTTGTGTGGCTTATTTTCTATAATGTTTAGCTAACGAAAGCTGTTTTTTGAAAAGCATAAAATCTTTATTTAAGATTTCTGGTTTGTAGCAGAATTTAATGAACGCTGTTCCCCATAAGCTCTTGACTTTTGTGCGGTGAATGTCACATCTGAACAGATAAGACGAGTCTATCGGTGGATCTATGAGTCGCGGATATCTCAGACGTAGGAGGACAGAGGAACAAATGTTGTACATGCTTATTGGAGAATGCTTATAAAGTCACATTTCCATTATTTTTTTTTGCTGTAATCTCTGTCTGTGGTCTAAAAACATGAGATAATCACGATCCCTTGACTGGTTCATGGACTTGTGTCTTCTGTGAAGACACAATAGATTTAGGTCTTATGCGAAGAAATGTCAGTAGAATATTGAATGAGGTTTTCTTACAGCTGGAATAGAACCAAGAAGTCCCAGTTCCCCTCTCTATAGGGTTAAAGGAAAAACATAATGAAACAGAGAGTTGCCCATCAGAGGGACTTTAAATCATATCTTTTAGAGATAATTCAGTCTGTTTAGTTCAGAAAAACATAACATGGTTGGTTTCTGAGAGGTTTTATAAATACAGACGACATTATAATTACCTTTAAAATATATTAAACTTGTTATTGATCCATCCTTACTAGGCACAGTTGAAAGAAAAACACACGGTAAACACGGTGGCATTGAAGCCACTCAGAGTGACCCAACCCAAGTCTCAATGGCATGTTTCACCTATACTGTAACGACCTTGACAGACTGGTTGCTGACATAAACAGACAATGCTGCTTATTTACTATCCATAAATATGATGAGCACGACGCACGGAGTAATGGGATTTCACTTTCACTAGGCAATATTCTGCATGACTGAGATAGTCGGGGAGTGGCAACAGAAACCAGATTTATCACACGCAGAATAGCAATCAGGCCAAAAATGACCTTCTGCCCTGCAAGCAAAGCCAGTTGTGTTATTCAGCATATGATTTCATTGTTGTGTGTGGCTGTGATGATGATGTACTGTAGATGCTTGCAAAAGAAACAACATGTGTGGAGAATAATTATGTGCCCTTTGCTTCTCGGTAGCCACATTTATAGCCTTTCAGTCACATTAAGTAAAAGAAGACGTTGAAATGACTCAGAGAGTGTGACGTAATGGGAACACACAAAGTGAGCATTAATGAATAACCCCACACTTTTACTCCCACATCTACTGTATGTGTCAGTATAATGACCTAATCTTGCAATTCAATTTCAGGTGCTGAAAATTACCCGCTTTATCTAAAGCCAAGGTCTTAAAACATATTGAATAAAGTTTTTATTACATTTACAGTAAGTCTCTTTGTGGAGGAGAAATCCCTGAAGTCACACGTACTGTAAAACACCTATATTTTATCCTAAATTTCATTATAAATGTCTTGAATTGAACTTGGTGGCACCATGTTTTTATCTTATTCTTTGTTGAAATTATATCCTAAAGTTTATTTCTAATTAGGTTCTTAATTCTACATCAATTCATAAGGGACTGCAGCTTATCAATAATCTCAGCTGGCAGTCGCACAGTCAATACTTCATCAACTCCCTCTGGCGATTGACACCGACACGTGTCGAATATTAAATCCTAGCATATATATTATCACCTAGAGCGATGCATAAAAGTGGACACAGCATCTGAATTAATTTACTGAAGAAGCTCTGTTGTTTAATTTCAAGTGTATTCAAACAGAAGCAAGTTAAAAGTGATTCTTATTTAAATCGAGAGTGAATCGAAACAGTGAAGTTGGAGGCTGGGCAGGAAAACAGCGAGCTGAAACATGCTATAAAATGCTGTAAAGCTGCATGTTAGGTTTATACATTTCTGTAGATTCATTACTATTCACATCACTTGTTTTTTTTTTTACATTGTCATTTGATGTTATGATAAAAAATGTAAATTACAGCTGATTTAAAGAAGCTACGCTAACGGCTATGTGAGGTTATAAATGCAAATGTCAGCATGTTAACATGACATTCTTTCCTTATCAAGACAGATGACTAACAATGAAGCCCCGAATGTTTTCTCACCCTGCCGAATTTCCTCTAGTGTAATTAAACAATCTGAGTAACAGGGTAGAAAATATCTACATCACACATCACAACTGCACCTTTAAATGTCATTTAGATTTGTTTGTAGTTAGTTTTTTTTTATATATTTTACAACATATACATCTCCCAGTAACACAAATACAAACCAAAAGAGGAGAAAAACTATATTATACATGTGAGTTGTTATTTACAGTTTGTCCTGATGAAGAGCTTCCACGTAGCTGTCAAATTTAAATGTTAACAAGCCAAATCAATCTTTGTCATCATCTGTTTTTATGTTCATTCTCTGAACCATTCATGGAAAAACACATGGAACAAATTTGCATTTCGTCTTCTAGATCAAGATACTATCCATACTACACGGTACTATCTCCACTGTGATAAACACTATCGCATGTCAACAAAGAGCTGTGAGCATTTAACAAACAATACATGCAAAATACTACAGCTGCGAGGTTAGCCAATTTACCCATAATGTTTGCTCTTAGTTAGCTCAACTGAAGCATTCAATAATTACCCATATAATCACTATAATGATTCTGGATTACTTACAGGCATTAGTAACTCACAATTCTGTAAGTAAAGAAAAGTGATGAACTGCATGGTTACAGTCACAATGCATCTAAAAACACAGGGTTTTATCTCAAGAGGGGATGTCAGAGACTCTACATGAGACCAGTATGCTGATGTTTAACTGGTTCACTGTCTCCCTAGTTAGCATTGCTAATATTTGAAAATTAGCACTAAATTCAAGGTACAGCTTAGGTCACCAAAGTCTTTAGAATTCACCACAAGGGAACTCGAGAGTCTGTTCGACATTTCATGGGAATCTAACTAATGGTTGTTGAGATATTTCAGTCTGGACTAAAGCGGTGGGTCCACATTGTCACATGCTGAGTCACCCTGTTAGCATGGTGGCTAAAAAGTGTGTGTCGTTTTCACCTCACCTGTGTGTGTGTGTGTGTGTTCATGTTTGACAGGAAACATAAATTAGCTGGAATCAATAACGTCCCATTAATTATTGAGCCAGAAGGAAATTCACAAACAAACCATTAACAATGACGGAACGCTACCATTAGCGTGTACGGTGAGGCTTAAGTAGGACTAGGAACAAAAAAAACCCCAAACAAATTCTACAGAAAAAAAAAAAATCTTTAGTGGTAAATCCAGGAATGCAGCCATTTTTATGTACAGTTAAAAATGTATCGTGGTCAGGTGTGACAGGTATAGTCATCCAGTCAGAATGTCAGTCTATAAATATCTATTATCATGTTAGCATTTCTGTATATGGATATTCATTCAAAATGTGTTTGTTTGGGAAATCATTTTAAAGCATTTATATATTGTTTTCTACACATTTCACTTTCCTCTTTCAAATTCTAAATGCACAGACCCTTGACTAATATTTGGCTTTAAAATCTGGGGACTAAACATGTCGTGACGCCACGAACCTGACTGTCTGACTGCAGTGATAAATCATCACAGTCAAAGCTGGATGAGTCGAATAATAAATATTGTCACAGCTATTACCGGTCGTGTCGTCACTGAGCTTTTTCACACTCAAAAATAACATAAAGTAAAGAAAAACAGGATTGAAGCATTAGCTGCTGTGAACTGCCGGTGCTTCGGGTGCCTCTGACATGCATTAAACATTTAATCATGGTATCAACGGGGACTCTTTGCGATCCAGCGTTTCAGTGGGCACCGAAAACATCAGAGAGCTTTCAAATAAACTCTGATAACCTCTGATCATGTGAAAGAAACAGACCGAGAATTTGCCTCAGAAACCAAACTGCTTCAGGTTTTCTCTCACTAATTCTCTCTCAGTCTGCATTTGAATACATTCACTTCTTCTCTCACTCCCACAGCAGTTTCCCTGGCTGCATCAGAAACTTTACATTCTTTGAGTTGATTTTTATGCTGGTGTGCTGTTCTTTACTATCTTTTATAATACTGCTTCTATGATGTTTCCTCAATTTGTTCCAATGTTCCCCTGCTAAACAAGGCGTCTGGTTTATAATATAATATCAGCTTTCTTAGCTCAAATCCTGCTCCTGACTTTGTTTTAAAAAATCTGCACAGTCTCATTTTCAACAGTCACTGAGAACGTTGTGTTTATTTTCAGAGCAAACTGGTGGGATAACTGTAATTGGTTTATCCAGGAGTAGAAGCCACTGATAAATGTCACTGAACAGATTACATGGTGCAGTTATACAGTCCATTTATATAAAGGGTTTTAATGTAAAAAACAAACAAACCCAAGGTCAAAGTCATATAAACAGCCTTTACTTTTTGAATCGCTGCTTATTGATTTTATATTGACAGATTTGCACAATATATAAAACAGGACACATGAGAATAAGTATGTTGGGACCATATTAAGCTTGGTTCTCTTACTGAGAGTCAGCAAATCTTTAGGATTAAACAGATGCCGAACATACTTCACATTTTCATCTTTAGCCAAAATCCATAAAGAATTTAGGGCACTGTTCCTACAGCCTGTCCCACTTGTACTGTATACCTATTGCTGAATTTTGAACCAGCTATTTAACTCTTTCGGGGTATAAATATAAAACTGAAAACTTATTTATCTTCCTTTCCTGACAGTTTTTCATTTTAAATCACACACACAAACAGTTTTGCGTTTGTCAGGCCTTTGAATTCAACACACAGCAGACCACTGAGCTATTTTCCTTTTAAAATGTGCTCCAGATTTGCTTTGAACAGCTAATTTACACTGTAGATGTGAGTTTCAGAGAGTAAACGATAGAATCAACTCAGCATTCGTCCACCGGTGCTCACAAAGATGCTCGGCAAGAATATTCAGATTCATTATTCATCATCAGTCTTTCCATTTGACAGCTTTTATTTTTAATTATGCATCATTTGAGTTGATTGTGCTGGAACAGAACTGACCTTGTAATGTTACTTTCCATCTTCTGAGTTGGTATTTTATTGACATTTTGGTGGCGTAGGTAGGTAGCACTGTTGAATTACAGCCAGGAAATGGATTTTCTGATACAGTAGCCCTGGTTCTGATGAATCTGTCCATACAGTCTCTGTCATTAACTGATCATTTGTTTATTGACGTGTGCTGATACTGAGTGAGCTAAAATTAATGCACCAGTCGATATGACTGCATTAATTGTGGTTATTCGCTCATTATATTTATTCACAGTAGCTCAGCATGTGAGCTCTCTAAATTAGAAATGATTGTTTTAACAGGTAGTTGGTGATTTTATTCACAGTGACTCTAAGTTTAAAGACACAGTGATAAAATCTGCACCTTTACCCTAACCACTGGGCCACACATCTGTTTCTATAATCCCTGCTCTACTAACAATTTGCTTATTAAATTGTCTTTTTTACTTATTTCATGATGTTTTTGTCTGTTCTCCAGACCTGATCCACTGCACCAATGAGCTGAATGTCAGCATCCCCCATCTGGCAGATACGCTGCTGGAGCGCACAGCCAGCAACAGCTGGATTGTGGTTTTCAAAGCGCTCATCACCACACACCACCTCATGATGTACGGCAACGAGGTGAGCTGAACACGTACCATGTACCAAAGCAGAGGGACATGCTCGTTTATCTAATTCAGTTGTCTCACAATCATGAATAAAAAGTTAATCAAGTTAATTAAGTAATCTGGAGGCTTGTTCTAATGTAAAACAAAGCCTCCTCAGCTTGTTTTCCTCAGCGAACGAAGCCAAAGAGCTTAAGTTTTCAGGAGTGCAGTTTTATTAACTGAAAAATGTGAAAGGTAGGAAACAACAGTAATCCATTCAAAGTATAAATAAATTGTATGCGATGACTCATACAGACTAGGAGGAGTAACAATAATCAAAAACACAAGAAAGCCCAAAGGCTTCTGTTGTTTCTGTCTTCCACATGTAACAAACAACACAGGACAAATACCACACTTATAAACAACATGGCCTACATGTTCTGAGCTTGCTTCGTTATGTAAATCAAGTTATAAATTACCAAGGAGCCATCTTTTCAAGGCCACTTTGAATACGCGCTCTGATGTAATTAGTTTTAAGCTTGAAGGAAGGTTGTTCCAAAGTACAGCTGCAGAACAAAGGAATGTATTTCTACTCATCAAGGACAAATAACATGGATTTTCTTTCTTTCAGTCGTGCATATTGTTCTTATTATTCTGAGTGTTCTGGTTTATTTTAGATGCTCAACAAGCATCTTACCTTCATGTTTAAAAATTTAGGGAGAAGAGGGAAAAGCTGCTCTCCCCAGTTTGCCTTGTTCCTTGGGTTTTGTTCCGTTCATCAGGCAAAACCGTCAATCTGATGACAAATCTCATGAACTAAAGTAATTTTTTTGGCTTTTTATTATTTCAAAAAGCAAAACATTCAGCTACTAAAGGTGAAATTAGCAGCAGGCTGATCAGTATTCATTACAACTATTCTTGTTGGCAATCTACCATTAAAACTGCACATGTGAAATGGCATCAGAGAGAGGATGAAACAATCTAATGCTCTCTGCATGCCTGCCTTCACACACAAACAACAAAGACGGAAACAGACAGACGTGGACGTTTGCCGATCGTCTATAGCTCAAGTTATCGATCTGTCCTGAGACATTTTGCCACCAGGTTGTTGCTATTCCTCTCCCAAAAAAACCTGCAGCGAGTTTCTTTGAAGCCGTATCTTCCATGTGTCCAACAGGGACTGATGAAGTATCCTGCTGACATTTCAACGGTCGGTCTCACAAATTGCCTCACTAAGCTGCTCACACCACGAGCAACAACCAAAACATCAAACATGTTAAATGACAAGCGTCTCACACTAGAAAGGGAAGACCGTGGCAGGGATTACTTTGGGCATGATGACCTACTCAAAGTGTGGGAACAACAAAGCTTTTAGTAACACGAGAACTGACATGATGTTTTGAAAATCTGTCAGTGATGCCTAGACTGGATTCGTGTCTGGCCTGACATTTTCCACCTGACCAGAAAAAACGTTTAGCCTAAAGCACATTACTTCCTTAATGTGATGTTTTTCTCTTCAGAACAGGATGCTGGCATTATAGACGACTCTAAGCCACGTTACAGTCTAATTTCTTTGTTAATATTTCAGCTGGATGATCCAAAATAAAGTCTGCGCTTGACAGTAAACATCAGCAGTTTGACTTGCTGTAACAAAAAAACGTATTGCAGTTATCTAGAAAGTATAACACAAGTAATAATACAAGTAAACTCCTCACGTTGTGTGGCATACACAGTGTCAGTGTGTCAGTGTGGACATAACTTCGTATGATCCGAGAGCAGTAACAGGTAAAACACTAACTCTTTTCTCTCTTCTTTTTCCATCAGAGATTGATGCAGTATCTTGCCTCCAGAAACACACTCTTCAACCTCAACAACTTTCTAGATAAGGCTGCACTACAAGGTGATTTAATGCCGTTTGGCTGTTTGTAAACTCAGCATTGCTGTACGTCTAACAAAATGACTTTATGTCAGACTCTCCCTGACTCTTTGACACTATTAATAAGTCTATTTCAGAGTCTATTTCAAGGAAAGCTACTGTGCAGGATTGCAGAGCTACAGACCAATGTTTTCTTTATTTAGACTATATAATAATAAAAACATGCTCAGTCAGTAAAAACATGATTATTACTTAATAGTTACTTAATAGGGAGGTAAAATATGGTATCCAGATTCCTCAAAAAGAAGTTTATATACTTCATAAGAAAAGGATTATGGTTTCTTAATCTGATTTGAAAATAAAATAAATTAAAGGTGATGATTCACTCACTGCAGCGACACTTCTCTGTCCCCCAGGATATAACATGTCAACTTTCATCAGACGCTACAGTCGCTACCTGAACGAAAAAGCCATGTCCTACAGACTAGCAGCAGTGGACTTCACCAAGATGAAGAGAGGGTAACAAACTCCTGCACACACAAACAGAATATCAGGTCACTCTAAAGGGTCATTTTAAACAAACACGGGTGTGAATGTCATTGTCCACTTTTCAAAAGACAACAGTTGCACCAACTGTATATTTTTATTTAACAATATAACATAGATTTAGTCTTTTTCCATAAAGCAATACTTTGTAACTTCTGTTGAACAGCAACAAAGGCTAAAAAAAACCAAATGCTGACCTAAATAATACATAATAAAACTGCAATGCAGTATTACATTAGTATAAGTAGAAACAAGTCATATAGTCAATGAACAGAGCCAGTAAAGCCCACCTATATGAACCCTGCTTATAAATTAAACTTTTCATTTGTAGGAGGAAGAAACTGTAATTAATTTGTTCAAAAGTGAAATAGTCTTGCTTCCAAGTGTGTTTATGTCTCTATTTCTGTAATATTTACTCACCCTGTTGGTTCTTAAGGGTTAAGTCCTGTGTGTATGTTGCATTTGTGTGTGTGTGCACGTATTTTTGTGTGTTATTAGGGCCGACGGTGTGATGCGCACCATGAACACAGAGAAGCTGATTAAGACTCTGCCCATTATTCAGAACCAGCTGGATGCGCTGCTGGATTTCCAGGTAAACGTGACCTAAACGCCCGGAACGTGCAACTAAAATCTGTAGAAGTCACTGAAATATCACGACCTGATCTCAGAAACCATTTTCACTCTTTCCTTCTTGCAGCCTAACTCCAACGAGCTGACCAACGGCGTGATCAACACAGCGTTCATGTTGCTCTTTAAAGACTCCATACGGTTGTTTGCTGCTTACAATGAAGGGGTCATCAACATGCTGGGTAACGCGTACAGAGCACATACATCTGTTTCATAGGAAGAAATCTAATTGTCCCTCTACCGCCTCTCAAAGTCCAGTGCATTTCTCCTATTATTTATTAAGACAGATACAAATAAGGACCATCAGACTATTTATTAATGACTGATTGTATAGCAATTCAAAATTTATTTCATCCCCAGATGGGCATTGATATATCAGGATAAGTAATGTTGATTTTTAGCGTTTTTTTTATTTATTGTAAATACCTTTTGCATTATCATTTAACATCTAAGTTTTGAATTCATCATAATAATAAGTATTTGTTACAGGTGAACAGGTTTTGTGCAACATTAACTATTTTATGTTGATTCTGGTCTTGTGATACTCAGAGAAATACTTTGACATGAAGAAGAACCAGTGCAAAGAAGCTTTGGAGATCTACAAGACCTTCCTGAACAGGATGACGAAGCTGTCCGAGTTTCTCAAAGTGGCAGAGGTAATGTCTGTTCATCCTGCTGGTCCTCCACGGAGGAAACAGAGTTAAACACTAGTGATAGAGAAGGCGGGAATATCTGTCTGGAGCGACTCTCAAAGGTCTCCTCTCCTCTTGTTTCATATAAACCTATCTAAATATTCTTTTCTGAATGTCTAATGTAAACTTCAGAGAAAATCCATCTCAACCTTTTGAGATTTGCTCCAGATTTCTGTTAGCCTTGGAGTTTGATTTACGGTCCATATTTTCTAACCTAAAACTGACCGTAGATCAGTGTCCAGGGGCTTCTTCTCCCTAATCTTCCAAGTCTTTTTTTTGTCTCTAGATTTTCTCCTGTTTCTGTCCTTCTCTTGCCCTGACCTGGGGAGGGGGTTACTCCAAGACAGTGATTAATGGCTGAGTTTTAGCCTATCAGAGAGCCACTCATGTAGAGCTTCCAGTTGAGGGAACCCTCGCGTGCTGCCTGTTCACATGCCTGCACTGCATGCCCAAGCAAGCTCCTCTATCACTATCTCTGTCTCCTCTTCTTCTTATTTTATTTCCTCCCTTTTTCTTAAAAAATACATATTTTTTAAGTTATAATGGCTGTTATTGAATTAACAGTTCCAGTCCTTGCTAGGCTTCACAGGGAATATAAATAGTGTTATCCTCTGTAGAATACGTAGCATTATCATACGTAGCACCATCTTCAAAGGCTTTCTCGCTCTGCTTGGTTTCGTTGCCATTTGGAAGGTTTGGAGTGCAGCCGCTCAATCCAAAGAAAATAAAACAACAGCAACAGACTAACGTTGACTTTAAGGACCCATTCATTTTATCTGTCTAACAAAATGTGTGTTTGTCTGTTTGTGTGTCATCCGTGTCCCTCCCTTCTCTTTCTGTTCAAAGTCAACATTAGTTGAGTGTCTTCATTTTGGATGTTTCTTACCTCGCAGTCACGTGACCTGTTGTCTGCCCTCTCCGCCCTGCCTGTTCAGTTAGTCTGTGCTCAGCATTCATTTCAAAACCATTCTCCAGATCTCAGCGTGTGTGTGTACTTATAAGTGTGTGTACATATGTTGTATATATAGATGTTGTGTGTATGTGTGTGCATGCACCCTCCTCCCCTCCTCCTCTGTTGTCTTTTATTTGTTTTCCTTTTCAGCCACTGCATGAAGTAATGAATGCTTGGGTTTGATTCTTCTTTCTCCCTCCTCTTCCTCTTCCTTCTTCACACGCCTCTTCCCTTTTTTTTAACCTGTGGTCTGTTGGTTTTTTTTTTGGTTTATTCCTCGTTTTATTATTACATTTGGTTTATCTTTGTTTTGCCTCCCCCCTTCCTCCCCTACCCCTCCCTCCTTTTTTGTGACACAGCGAGTGGGGATAGATCAGGGCGACAGCCCCGATCTCACACAGGTCAGTCTACATCTCATCTCAATCAGTCAATCAACCAGTCAGTCAACCAGTATATAAATCCGTCAAGTCAATCCCATAATGCTTCATTCTAAACGCTCCCGTTCCCTACTCACCCTACAGACCTGCCCACACTGCAGCTGCCCCGTCCTCCTCCTCTCTTCTTCACTCTCCTTTACTCCTTTGCCTTTTCTCCTTTTCTGTCTGAACAGAGTCTAGAATAGAGAGGAAACAATAAATGAAGACCTGCAAATAACCTTAAAGCATTTTTTCTACAATTTTACCCATTAGAGCATTAGATCATTTTTTTGTCTTAAGTGAATCACTGCGAAGCAAAATTTACTCTAAGGTAAGATAAAAGCAACTGAATGACAAAAGATTTTAGCTCCTTTTTGCATATTTCTATTTTACATGTCCATAACCGGGGCTTAGTATCTGTCTGATTACTTTCCAGCAGTCTTTCTGGCATTTTCCCAGTGTAAATATCAAGGCTTGTGTCTTGATTCAAAAGCTTATCAGACAAATAAGTCAGCACATCTTTATGAAATAGGTTTTTTTGCCCATACAAGCAGTGTTCAAATCATATTCCTGAAAAGATTATGGCCTTTTGCATTAGCTGTGGGGAGAGCAGCGAATGGTTTCTATTAAATAGGTTTCTGCAAATATGACTTGGATAGGAGTACATAATGCCATCATAAGTACTGCATATCATGCTAAAGACCTCAAAGTTTTCAGTTGACACTTAATTGGATATTACACTATCACAAATCAAATAAGGAAAAGAAAAGGGCTTATGTTTTAAAATGAATGCCATGTTTGTAGTGCTTATGAAGACCTTATATGCCCTTATTCAACAACATAGTGAGCCATGCCTTTACTGAGCTCTAGATATGTGTCTGTTTTACTTTTAAACTTTTAGCATATTCTAGATTTCTCTGAAGAAGGATATCCAGAATTCGCATTTTACTCTCTTTCCCCCTTAAAATAAGTATATGAGAAATCTTTTCTTTGCTTGTTGTGTTTGCATTGTGTTTTCCAGCGCTGAAATGTGAGGCTCTGGATGAAAACTGTGGTATCACATGTGGACAAAAATAAATCCATCCATCCTTTTTGTTTTCCAATGAAGAGTGCTGGCCAGCTGCTCAATGTGTATACCTGGTTTTTCACCAGACATTTACATTTCACTGAGTTAACTTCCTTGGCTTCCAGTGGGATAAAATTATGATACTCCTGCTCTTTTGTTTAGCTGCTGCTACCAAATAAATATAGCGAATAATCGTTAATCTGATTTTTAACCTAAAGTGGAATCCATGGGTTAACTCTTAATTTTTAGATTGTGATTTTCTTCAAGTGTATGCGTGTGTAAGTGTGTGTGTTTATGAGAGCGTATGTGCACTGCTGGCATCTGCATGGACTCGTTAGATGGTTTAGAGATGTGTTTGTTGTGTTTCTACTCTGGAGCCCTGCAGCGATGATGCTCTAATTTGTTCTGACCTGTCAGTCCCACTGTGGACTCGCTTGCATGATCCAGGGCTGCTGTGTGCATGCTGGTCAACCAAACCTGATGAAACCAACTGCAAAAAGAAAAAGAACAAAGAGCCGTTTTAGAGTAGATACCGAATCTAAGGGTGATATCTTAATTCTGCTGCTGCTTTGTGTGTGTGTATCTACGTGTGTCTGAGACTAAGTGCAGAAGTCAAGAAAAGGGAGTGAGAGAATGCAGTGTGTCCTACTTAGTCTACTTGGCTGCGGTTCTAACGTTACTCCCTCGCCCCTTCAAACCCCCCTCAGGCTCCCAGTTCTCTCCTGGAGGCTCTGGAGCAGCATCTAGCCTCTCTGGAGGGCAGGAAGCTCAAGGACCTTTCCACTGCCAGCAGGTACGATCAGACCACAAAGAAGCTCCTCAGATCTGCACCAGCCTATTAATGCCACTACTACTATGCTACCCTACTGCAATCATCATTAATACTACTTTGTAGTATTACTGTTAGTCCTGCAAATACTACTACTGCTATTTGTGCTGTTCATTCTGCTATTAGAATTAATATAACTACTATTACTACATATCTGTCACTACTACAGCCAGTATACTGCTGATCTGCTACAAGTACTATTGGGGTCCTATTATTACAATTACACAGACCTAACAATGAAAAACACTACATTTCCACAGTCATGCTAATAGCTGTGTTAGGCCATACTTACACACAGCAGCTTTATGATTTAAGATAATGTTAACATGGTCATTAAAAATGCTAAAATACTGTTGTTTAGCAGATACACCTTCACCACCTTATTTTATCATGCAACTATTTACTAATTAGAAATCAGAATAAATCTGCCATATATTTTTCACAGGTGAGCTGACAATCCAGCTTGAGATCTAAACCTTCCCTGAACACAATAATCCCATCTCTGTTTGTAGTTAACTACACAAAAAAAGTAATGTAACTATTTGCATCACTATGCAAATATGAATTAAAACAACCAGCAACTACTAGAAAATGTACACTCACTGGCCACTTTTTTAGGTATACCTTGCTAGTACTGGGTTGGGCCCCCAAGATTTAATTCTTCATGTCATAGATTCAACAAGTTCTGGAAAGATTCCTTAGAGATTTTGCTCTATGACATAAATCTCCCATTCCACCACATCCCAAGGGTGCGCTATTGGATTGAGATCTGATGACTGTGGAGGCCATCTATCAGTATAGTGAACTCATTGTCATGTTCAAGAAACCAGTTTGAGCCCCACACAACCAATATTGTTTATTCTTAGTCTTTTTAGATTAAAGTTACAAAGTTATAAAGTGCAACTCAGTAAAAAGAGCAACAACAAACAAAATAAAGTACTATAGCAACTATGTAAATTCTGCCAGCTTTGCAAAAATGTGTGTTTGTGTCTCATCCTAAGATCCAGCACCTTGTCCAGTGCAGTGTCCTCTCTCTCCAGCACTGGGATCTCTCTCAGCCGTATGGATGACAAGACAGAGGAAAACAGACTGCAGCAACACAAGGCAAGAGAAAAACACACTGAAATTTATTTAGCTTGTGTGAAATGTGTACACAACTAAACCTCAAGTCTTTTTCATTCTCCACACCTTTGTTGAAGTTGAATAGACAAGTGCATTAATCCTGCAGAAATACACTGTTTGTGTCTGGCTGCTGGCCCACACAGGGCTGCACAGAGAATAGAAATGAACTCACAGTCTAAATTCCTTCTGCAGTGGATTTTTCATTCAAATAAAGAAGTATCCAGGACAACCTAATGTCCTTATAACACTGGGAATAGGAATATTCATACCAATTGCTAACCTACTTAAAAGTGAGAAATGAAGTTAACAAACTATGAAGATATCATATTATACAAAGTAAGATAAGATGGCTCACTTTCTGTTGATGCTTTCCAAACAGGAGGACGGTCATAAGGTGATTGACCTTCAGACACCAAATGTGTCACCCAGCACCCAGTCAGTGGGCAGTGCCAACAGCAGCGGGGGGGCCACAGATCTCTTCAACTCACCCATTGTACCTGTCAACAGCTAGTGAGTCTAATATGTGTAGTCACACACAGTATATTGTTTTATTAGTTTTTATTTTTTCTGTTTCGTCTGCAAACTGAAATTTGTGGTTCTTTAACAAGAGGAATTTTGCCTTGCTGTTACTGTAAATTATTACTGTAATTATTATTTTTAAATGGACTTTTCTGGTTACATAAAACTAAAATGAGAAACCAAACTGTGCTCTCCTCTCCATTGTCCTTCCTGCAGTGTGCCAAACCTTACCAGTGAGCTGTTCACCCTGCAGCCAAACTTCACCCCCATTCAGACCACGCACACTGTGCCCAACAATAACAATGCCTGGGGAGGTAGGATGGCAAACACACACAAAATCATGCAAACATACAACGAATTGTGCAGCTAAATGTTCAGTCGCACAAACAAAACAACACACACTGCTCAGAGCTGGATACGCTGTCACCGTCACTGCTCTTGACTCATTTCCCATATTTTCTCCTTTCACGTTTCCATGGTTACCATTGGATGTCAGGTGATCTGCTGAAGCCAGCCCCGCCCACTCAAATTCACAGCCCAGGAGTGCCATTGCACACTGGGAAAATGCTGCCCAATGACTTGGACTCTTCATTAGCCAGCCTTGTTGGTAGTGAGTATACAGTCTCCAAATATTTAGTCATCACTTCCATTTTTCATGTTCTTCTTCTGCTCTGTCTGTTGCTTTCTTTCAGCTGATGTTGTGTTTTGTTTTTTCATCTCTCAGACCTGCAGTTTGGGGGAACGCCAGCTAAAAAGTGAGTGGGTTTCTTCTGACATCAAAAACTAAGCCATGAGAAAGAGACTCTGTCTATCCAGTTTTAGCACTCTTCAGACTTACATATGGGTCATTATTTCCTCTCTGCATCATCTGTGCACCTTTAAATGCTATGTGTGTGTGCGTATCTGTGTGCATCAGACCAGAGCTCCAGTGGAGTCAGCTGGTGGAGAAGAAGCCAACAGGAGGAAGTGGCTGGCAGTCAAAGACCATGTGCACCAGCACCAACTGGACTCACACCACCCATCCCATGGCACCTGCACCCATGCCCGTCCCACAGATGGTAAATTAAAGCTACATTCAGGTGGTCATGAAGTTTTGGACAACTTTTTTTAAAGGGGTTAGAGTTGTGCAGTGAATCACTGATAACAAAAAAACAAGCTACATGTGTAAGACATTTTGTTAGTAAAGTTAAAAATGATAATAAATCGATTCGGCCTGCTAGGTAACACAACGTTTTCCAATCTGATTTACACTAATATAGACAACCCCAGAGAGCTTTTCAACACAACTGAGCGGCATGGAAGTCCTGTCACAAACAATAACAACCAGATTTAAAGGCAACAACAATACCTTTAAATCTGAGGATTTTGAGGATTACTTCAAAGAGAAGACAGCCAGCATTAGGTCTGGTATTAACCAAGCATGCAATCTCATTAAAGAAACACACAATATATGGCGTGAAGCCACACTAGACAGTTTTGTCCTGGCTGATTCTGAAATGTTCAGGAAGGTAGTATCAAAACTGAAGTCTTCCACCTAATTCGTCCTCCTTTTCTAAAAAAGTTTTTAATTCACAGTCTGATGAGGTTTTAACTATTTTTTGTACAGTTTTGGTACAACTATGCCCAGCTTTTGATACAGTTGATCACCAAATTGTTTTAAACAGACAGAAAACAAACTGGCCTGACTGGAACTGTTTTTGACTGGTTAGCTTTCTAGCTTTCTGACAGTTCTTTGTTGAAACAAATGAAAAATTGTATCTCAAACTTCTAAAATATCTTATGGTGTTCCCCAGGGATCAATTTTAGGACCACTACTTAACCTTTATATGTTACCCATGGGTGGTGTCATTAGGAGACGCGGAATCTCTTTCCATAATTATGCTGATGACACTTTATGTGGCCGTGTCTCCTGATGACACCGCACCAACTGATGCTTTTTTTCGAAAATGTATTTTAGACATCGGCGCCTGGATGTCACAGAACTTTTTACAGCTCAACCAGGATTCAACAGATATTTTAGTCATTGGACCAGAGGATTAGAGAGAGAAACTTATATTGTATTATATTGTCTAGGACTAGCCCCAAGCCAGCAAGCCAGAAACCTCTGTGTCATCTTTGACTCTGATTTGAATTTTAAGGCTCATGTGGGGTTTGTCACCATATCTGCTTCTTATCATCAAAAATATTTCTAAGATGCGGCCATTTCTCTCCCTTAGCAACAGAGAAAGATTAATTAATGCTTTTATATCTAGCAGACTGGACTACTGTAATACTGATATCTGATCTACCCAAAAACAAAATAAATCTGTTACAGCTGTTTCAGAACTCCTCAAGCAGGACCAGAAGGAGAGAACACATTACATCAGTTTTACACTGGTCACCCATCAGCTTACATATTGATTTTAAAATTCTTTTACTTACTTTTTAAAGCAATTCATGGTCTTGCGCAGGCCATACATTGTCTGACAAATCTCTAATGTATGAATCTTCTGGTCTATTAGTTGTTCCAAAGCGCAGGACAAAACCTACAGTAAGGCAGCTGCTAGTTTTTATGGTTCAAAATGTTGGAACAGTCTGACAGAGGATCTGAGAACTACTGAAAGTATCGATGTTTCTAAACGCAAACTAAAAACATACCTTTTCAGCCTGGCTTTTGATTAAAATATTTTTAAACATTTTTTTTCAATAAAATACACTCACTCACTCACAGTGTAAATACATATGAAAATAGTGAAAAATGCCCTTCAGTTTTCAATTCCTTGTTTTTTATTGATAAAAACTTCAGTGTGACAATAAAAGGTCTCTATTATACAGGATCAAGTCTGTAAATTTAGCCTTTTTGTTAGTGAGGTACTTACCCTTGCAGAAATCTTTTGAAGAAGGATTGTGTTGGGTATTAATTTGATGCCATCCATCATTTAGTCAGTGGAATCAGTTTCTCCTAATGATATATCTCAGTCTGGACTGAAATTCATCAAATATACCTGCTGGCCAAATGTAACTTTCTGCTGTATTCAGGGCTTTTGAAGGAGCTCCTAAATGTGCCTCCGTCCTTTGCACTCCATTCTAATTATCTACATGTCTCTTCCATTCAATCTGGTTTCATCTTTTAATTTTCGACTGATTGACCTCTCAACTCACACCGCTCATTTATTCAGCAAATGGCCTGGAAAGCCAGAAGCACGACTTGAATAGAAAGTAGAAGTGATCAAAATATGACAAATGGGCAAAGGTCTGATTTATCGGCTCATGCCCTTATGTCCATTTAGAGATAAAGGCGTGAGCATAGCTTTTATCAATGCATGTACTGCAACTCCATTAACCACAATTTTTTCTTCTCTTCCTTTATGTAACTCTCAATAGAATGGGATGATCTATACTGGCTATGTAAGTAACTTTTTGTTCACTTCAACTCCTCCACACCTGTTTTCATCATGTTCTTTGCGTTGCTTTTTTTAAACGTCTATGTCTGTGACACCTTTCTATTATTAGGCTGTATTGTTGAAGGCACATAAATTATCAGAAGAAAATGGAATTCTTTTGCTTACCGTGCTGCCTTCTTATTCTAGCTCAGAAAATGTTGCACCTCTTTTTGTTGCTCAGGATTAGATGTCTTACTAGATGAAAACAAATGCCTAAGAAACATTTCTGAGTTTGTCTGGGAACATACAGTATGTGTTAGGTTAGACATGAAGCTAACAGTGTAAGGGTAGATTTTAAGATGGTACAGCTTATAATGGAAGTGGTCTATTGTGCTTCTCTTTGTACAGGCTCCAGCACCAGTGGCTTTTCCTATGACGACACCCCAAGTGCCTGTGTATGGAATGGTAAAGAACAACCTCTTCCAAGCTAATCCCACTGAAACATAAAGAAATCTTTAATTCATACTCTGCTGGAATTGATCTCCTCTTTGTTCCACACCTTTTTTATCCCTCCTTCCTGCTTTCCACCTGCACTCACCTGTTATCTCTCTAGCTCCCTCCTCAGATGACTCATCAGATGGGGGGCGTTCCCATGATGCCCCCACAGCCTGTCATGTACAACCAGCCGGTCCTGAGACCCAACAATCCCTTTGGACCCATCCCGGGGGCACAGGTGACAGGAACACACACAAAGAGACATTAAAACATAAAATTGGGAAATAGGACTATTTCTATTTGTTGTCATACTGAGAATTACACAGCAATTCAAAAGTTTGGTGTCACTTAGAAATTCAGTCATAAGAAAAAGAAAGAAAAGGAAATTTTGTAACATGAAACAGATCAGAAATACAATATAGACACTGTCAATGTTGTAATTGACTATTGTAGCTGGAAACAGCATTTTTAATGGAATATCAACATACAGTATAGTACTGTGCAAAAGTATTGGGCTACCATTAGATTGGTTCTTTTGGCAATACTATTGTGACCATGTATAAACTTATTTCTTAGTCTCTTATTAGAATACATCTAGAAAATATAGGAAATATGAAAAATGAAACGAACAAATTGGGCCGCTCTCACCTTTGTGCTTTGAAATGTGTAGCTTAAACAAAAATAGTAGCTAAAGTGATATAGACAGTTATGGAGATACTATATTAGGAGATTTGCTTGGAAAAAAACATACACTACTCACAAAAAGTTAGGGATATTTGGCTTTCGGGTGAAATTTCAGGATGAACCTAAAATACACTATAACCTTTACAGGTGAACTTAATGTGACCTTCCCTA